>WNYD01000025.1:162624-287541 GCA_021396205.1 Sporothrix brunneoviolacea
GGGGGGCCTCCGGCGCCCGCCCGCCCCTGGGGGGGGGCCGGCGGGTGGGGGGGGGGGGGGGGGGGGGGGGGCGGGGGGGGGGGGGGCCAGAGGTCTGTACCTGAAGAGAGCCGTCGTGCACGTCGACGGGATGGTACACACGGACGGTGCGGTCGGTGCAGGTGGCAATCCAGCCCGTGGCCTCGTCAAAGACCACGGCCTCAAGCGGCGTCTCGTCGTCATCGTAAATTGTTTGGTGCAGGGTTCCGCGGTCGCCGAGGATGGCCAGCGCGTTGCCCGTAATGTAGGCCTGGCAGCCGCGGGTCAGCATGGAGCGTCATCTTTCCCACACAGGATGGCGGCATCTGGCCGGTACAGTACTCGGCCTCGGGGTTACTTACTATGACACGCCGGGATTCCCAGAAGCCCGTTGCGAGGGCCTGGAGCCGGGCCTCTGGCTTGCCTGGGAGGACGGCCTTCATTGCTACCGGCCGTGGCGCGGCGGGCGCATTCTGTCGGACGGCGGGCCGTGGAGTAGGAGGTGCCGTCCGGAGAGGCTCGGCAAGACTGGACCGGAGCGGTTGTGGGACGGCGCGGTACTGGGCGTAGGAGAATCGCAAATCCGCGAACGAAGCTTGAAGACACAAGACGTGGCGGAGATCCGGCGGCGGGGGGATGGCTGGGTCAGCTAGGAGGCCAGAAGGCTAGAAGGGGAGTGAAAGCTAGGAGAGCGCCGAGAAAGCACGCCAGAGGAGGTAAATGCTGCTGGGGCCGGGGTGGGCGAGATGGAGAGGATCGCGAAATGGCGCTGCGCTGGAGGCAGAGGGAGGGAGCTTATTGCCTACGCAGTGGTTACGAAAGGACGGCGTGCGCCATTGGCTGGCGGCCGGGGGAGCAGTCATAGATGGCGCTAGCGCAGCTGCGAATACCGCACACGGATTAGCGCAAATAGCTGCGTGTGGGGGGGCACCGATGGCTATCGCGTACAGAACAACGACAAGCAGCCATCTTACTCGGTGGCGTCGACAAAAGGCGCCTGCCGTCGAGCGTACATCCGCTTCACAAGCAAAATGCCTCATCGCGAGCAGATAAGGGAGGAGCTCGCTCGACAGAAGAGGAGGTATCTACGAGGACGGAGCCCGCTTAGAAGCATATTTTGAGACTGCCATGTATTTCTATGCCTTGTCTGTGCCGCCGTAGCTGAGAGCGTGCTGAATCAAATTCGTATCATATCTTACACATAGTCTTCCGACTGGTTCAATGCATGGGTCGCGCCGCAGAGAAGAAGACAGCCATGGCCCTTCCACCGGCACAGCCTCCTCGACATCGCGAGCCACCACTATCCACCAGTGCATCTCAAGTACCGGTGCTTGTCTGTCGTTTCGCCGGATCGTGTCTCTCCGACCCGCTCGTGCGTCGACGAGCCCCGACTTCGTTAGCCGTGCAAGCCGTGCAAGCCGTGCAAGAGCAGTGCGGCTAGTTCTGAGGGATGTTGGTGACCGTCCCGTTGTTGTCGTCGTGTTTCGCCTCTGCGCCGCAGTCAGCATACATCCGGTTGCAGGCGAAGCCAAGTCGCGAGCAGGAACACAGCAACACAACAACAAAGGACTCACTGAAAAAGGTATACGACAGCGTGACCGTCTCGATGCCCTTCATGTTTAGGTCGTTGAGCATGTCCGGGTCCAGGTAGAAGAATACGGGCATGTCCACGGTCTCGCCCGCGGCCAGCCGCTGCTCCTCGAAGCAGAAACACTGGATCTTGCTGAAGTACGGCGCCACCTGGGCCGGCGTGACGCTGTACGTGGCCACCCCGATGATGTCCTTGTCGCTCTTGTTGGTGGCCGTGTAGAACGCCAGCGCCGTCTCGCCTGGCAGCACACGCACCTCACGCTGCTGCGGTACGAACTTCCATGGCAGGATGTCAGAGACGGAGGCGTTGAACGTCACCCGCATGCGCTTGGCATCGGTGACCGGCTGGAGGCGGCTGGCCAGGTCTCCGTCGCCGCCGCCGCCGACCCCGCCGTGGCCCGGCGCGCGGACTGGCTGGCCGCCCCAACCTGTGGTTTGGCATATCTAGGCGCGGCGGTGCACACGTCAGCTAGGGGCACTCGGTAGCCTGTTTTGCTGTTCGCAGAGGCGGCAACGCACCATCTTGTACAAGGGCACGGAGCCGTAGGAAAACGCAACGGTGCCTAGAATGACGCTGAGCGCATAGAACCTAGGTCGCCCTGCCGTCAGCACACGTTCTGCAGACGCGAATGAAGCGGCAGCGCGGGGCCCTCCCTACATGGTCGTTCTATTCCGCTGCTTGTAGACCGACCGCATGCGATCCATACTCGGGGGGGCGTCGGGGCGCTGCCGGTGCTGTTGCTGCTGCTGCTGCTGCTGCTCTCGTAGCCGTCTGGCAGTGCTGCTCATTGGACGCCGGGCAGAGAAAAGCTGGTTGCTTCGACACCGTATGCACGGCTGTCGTGGCACCTGTCGAGACGCCCGCAGAAAGGGCCGTAATAACGCTTCCATGGCGAGCGTGTGCGTGAGAGCGAAGCTGTCACGGCTGTTCTGTCCTGTTTCTTGTCTGGCGTGCAAATTGTCAGGTGAGGTTTTGGGGGCTCTGCTAACCGAAAACCCCGATAATGGGGTGGGAGAGCACAGAAATTTCCGTTATGCATTTAGCGGGATGTGGGACTAAGCGAGATCGACTACGGCTTATTTACAGCGGGTTGTGCCGCTAACAGCTTACCATTCTAACGGGGAACGGTGTCGTCTTACACACAGAATCACGTCCACTTTTGCACAACTAGAAGAGACACAATATAATGCATTGCAATTCTCGCTTGTACACACACGATGCCTGCTGCTCTCTCCGTCTCTTCCTCATGCCGCCTTTCCGTTCTTCGAGCCACCAGATGCGTCGTTGCTCGTCGGCTTGGGCGCAGCCGGCCGCAGCACGGTCCGTGATGCACCGCACAGCTTCTCCACCGTCTCGATCAAGCACACTTGGACGATCCACAGGACGACGCGCAAGAGCCAGTCTGCGATTCCGAGCTCCGGGGTGCGTCCCCGGCTGAAGGTCGAGTCGACAAAGGCAAAGGGCAGCTTGGCCCCCAGGTGCTGCGTTGCCACGAAGAGCCCGCTGCTGAAGCCGTCTTCGTGGAAGCCGTACTTGGTCCATGCGCCCGCATAGCTGATGCCGCGCTTGTTCTGGATGCGCGGCAAGAGCTGCTGGGCGCGCACGGCGGCCGCGGTGTAGAGCGGATGTGTGTACTGGTAGCGTCCCTGCACGGTGTCGGGGTCCGGTTCGACCAGCGGGTTGAGCGTCACGAGCACGTTGCCAAAGACCTCGGCGGGGATGTGCTGCAGGATGTTCATGTTATAAGTCAAAGACACGCGGTCAATGTTGGCGCTCGTGCGGTCGGGCGAGCGCGACGACAGCGAGAGGTAGTTCCAGCTCGTCCAGGCCCTGCGCGACGACGGCAACAGAGATGCGTCGGAATGCAGCACGGCATCGTTCTGGGACGAGTGGAAGCAAGACAGGATCTCTCTCTCCTCGGCGGTGGCCGACGCCCTGATCAGATCAAAGGCCTCGTCGCCGTGCGTGGCAAGGATGACGTGGTCGTACACCTCGGACCGCCCGCCGTCGAGATGCAGGCGCACGCGCCCGCCCGGCGCATTGGTCACAGACCGCACCGGCGTGTTGAGGAAGAGGTGGTTGGCCGGGAAGCCTCTCATGACGACGTCAATGTAGGACTTGGAGCCGGTATCGATGGTCAGCCAGTCGGGGCGGCGGGCCACGGTCGAGAGCAGATGGTGGTTCCACAGGAAGCGGACAAGCGTGGCGGCGGGAAACTCGAGCGAGCACTTGTCCGGGCTGGTGCTCCACACCGCAGCGGTCATGGGGATCAGGTAGTCGTCCCGGAAGGCGTCCGAGTAGCCCTCGCGCTCGAGGTACTGGCCGATGGACTCCCCGGCCGCAGCCCCGCGGCGGGGCTCGTCCTCGTCGATGAGGTCCAGGGCGAACTGGTTGAAGCGGAGGATGTCAAACACCATGCGCCACATGCGCGGCGACATGAGGTTTCTGCGCTGGCAGAAGAGCCCGTCGAGGTTGGTGCCCGCCCACTCGAAGGCGCCCTGGTCTCGGCAGACGCTGAAGGTCATGGGGGTGGGCACAGCAGCCACGCCGATCTTGCCGAGGAAGCTGAGGAAGTTTGCTAGAGAAGCCATGAGCGACTGGGCTTCACAGGTGTGGCGGGAGAGCGGGAAGAGCGGGGAGAGCCTTACGATACGTTGCGGTGTTCATGACAATGAAGCCGGTGTCGACCTTGGTGGTGTACTTGCCATGGCGCCAGTCGACGGTATTGGTGTGCCCGCCGAGGCGGTCGGCGGCCTCGTAGAGATACACATCGTGATGCGTCCGGTTCAGAGCCCAGAGAGCAGCAATGCCCGAGCAGCCGGAGCCGACGATGGCAACCTTTTTCCTGGCAGCGACGTCAACAGGCATGGAGAGACTCGGCGCGAGCACAGCAGGGGCGGGAGGAGAGTGGCAGCGGTGCAGAGAGCGGCCGCGGTCAAAGTGAGGCAGGGAGAGGGGTATCAGCGTCGCCGGGACGCAGCGACGCAGCGACGAGCGTAGGAAGAGCTGAGCGAGGTCTCAGCTCGAGCTCAGCTGAAGCTGCGCTGGGCGCTGCATGAGCTGCGCTGGCGCTCTCAGCGGGGGCTGGCCACAGTGCCGGGTCGGGCTAGGCCGCTAGTCGACGCTTATTGCAGGAGCCGACGGGCGGCGCGGCGCCAAGTGCCAGCGCAGAGGAGCCCTGGAGAGAGGGCACGCCCGGGAAGGCAGGGGGAGGGCTGAGGGCCGCCATGGAGGGCGCACTGTGGGCCGCTGCCGGCCGGCAACAGATTGTCATGGGGGGGCATGCTTACAGTTTCTGGTCTGCCATTGGGAATTGCCGCGTCGATTGAAGATGCGTCGTGAGGATGCGCCGTCGGCCGCGAGCAGTCGAAGCGGAAGTACGAGTACGGAGTAGTAGACAGCGGGCAACAAGCGGGAGAGGTGAACCTGACGGTGTAGCCACGACGGCACGGCGGACGGAGTGGGTGGGCAGGCAATGTGAAACGCCTGCCTCCCTTGCCTTCGGCCTCTGGTGCTGCCGTGCTGGTGCCGTGCTGGTGCGCTGCTCGCGTGCGCTTTGACGCTCGAGACAGCGCCTTTCCTTGTCCGCGCTCTGCTCAGCACCGCTGGCATACTACGTCGTAGACCAGGGGTGGTGGTCACTCGCCCAGTCAGTCATGCCTCACCTACGAGACGCCGCACAGCCGTCGCGCCGAGCCTTTGAACGCACGTTCCTACGAGGCAGAATACAGTCAGGTTGCGCGCCTGTGTCTGTATTCCTCATCTCGCCTCGCTCGCTTCTCAGGCTTTCGATCGACGGCCTCGCTCCGTCGTCTCTCTGCCTGCCGTCTCTGACGTCCGGTCGCCGCCGTCTCGGACCGCAGGACCGCAAACTACGGAGCAGCCGCAGTCCGGCGCCAGGCCCGCCGCCTGCCGGGCGACGCAGGCGGGACTGAGACTGCATGGCGTATGAAGACCGTGGTCTGTCGAAGCTCAACGGGACTGAATACGCGCGAATGCGAGAACGCTGTTCTCGGCAGTCGTATCCAATTCTTTAAAGCACCGCCACAAAAAATTCATTTCGTAGATCAATCTCCCCGCGTAATACAACTCACCGCGCTTGCGAAGCTCCCGAAGGGGCTGTAGGGGCGCGGCGAGCCTGTTTTCTGTCTTCTCGGGTGTTCAACTTTGAAGAGAAAAGGAGAAGAAGAAGGGAAAAAAGTCGGAAGAAAATTTTGCTGTGTGAATTTAAAGGAAGCTAGAAAAAGGTACAAAGGTACAAGGACAAAAAAAATATGCAGCCGCGTTCCTATTGGTCGCGTTTGGGGCTCCTTGGCAAGTGGGCCAGGTCTAATATATGGTAAGATGACTTCATAAAATACACGCGCCGGAAAATCTATATGCAGTAATACCTGGTTGACAAAAACTCCTCCAAAATCAAAGTGTATAACCACAACAAAGGAAATATTGGAAAGCAATGTATTGATGCGAAGAGCCAGAGAGGTGAGGGAGGAATGGAGAAAGAGAGAATGTGTGTGTATATGTGTGTGTGTGTGTGTGAGAGAGAGAGAGCGAGCGCGCGCGAGAGCGAGACCACGACCTCATCTCTACAAGGACCGGTTTGTGTAATGCAGAGGCACGTCTTCTGCGGCCGCGCTTCCAGACCGCGTATACTCGCCGCCAAAGTTCAGCGGCTTGTGGCTGATCGTTTCCTGGTTGACTACGCGGCTGGGGTGGAAGGCGAGCAGGACGATGGTGACCACGATCATCGGCACCGAGTCGAAGATGTACAGCCAGTACTCCTTCTCCTGAAGCGCGCCGCCGGAGCCCATGGCGTACTCTGCCACGCGGTATGCCGACCGGATCATGATCATGGTGCTGGCAATGTACAGGGCGCAGAGCAGACCCTGCCACGGAGCGCGAATCTCCTGGGACCGGCGGGTCGGGTTGCGGCGCATCTGCATGTGGAACAGCGCGGCGACGACAATGAAGAAGCCAAAGAACAGGATCTGGATGACAAGGCCGGCAATGATGATGTCGTTGCCCCGGTTGAGGGCCGCCTGGGTCTTGGCCGACGAGAGCATAGCACCGCCGCCGCTCTGCGTAAGGAACGAGAGCACGTCTCCGGCGACAAACATCTTGGTGATCCACTTTGGCTTGATGAGCGTGTGATTTTCGCCGTCCAGCACGACCACGAGCCGGCCGAGAACCATGTAGATCGTCGCGGCCATCAGCGTGGGCCCGAGGAGGAGCAGGAGAGACTGCATGATGTATGGGATCTTGGTGAAGTCCGGCGCCTCCGTCGAGGACAACGCCCGTCCGATGTAGCCGACAGCCTCGACTGCGCGGTGCCAAACTGTTAGCTGTTTGCTAGCCGATGACCAAGAGAAGACGCCCTGTGCGCCCGTGCACTAGACCAACTTACATAGAGTGCCAATGAGGAACGGGACGAAGTACCACGTCTTCTTTATCGTCATCATCGCCGTGTGCGAGATGGCGGCGATGAAGAAGAGCGAGCAGAAGATGGCTGCCGCCGCCAGCGACGGAGTGTAGTCGTAGAAGACAAACGTCTCCGCTGAATCGGTGGTCGTCATTTTGAAGGCTGTGTGTGGTAAAGGGCTGTGGTAGAGGGCTGTTGGTGAGGCGAGAATGGCCGACGAGAGAAGGACGGGTATAGATACGGAGGGAAAGACGCAGATGAAGACGGAGAGCAGGACAACGGAGACGGAGAGTACACCACGATGTGAGGCTTGTTGATTGTTGTTGAGGCTTGTCAAGGCTTGTTGCTGGCTGTTTCTGGACAGTTCAGATCCATCTACATCGGCAATCCTTATATACATATATACGACTACACACAGGGTCAAGGGGCTTCTCCACGGCGATGCTAGTTGACGCAATTCCTGCGGCTGTGCTCGATTCGAGACGACTACGGAGTACTCCGCAGACGCGACAGCAAAGGGCAACCGCAGCCATCGTGCCTTGGCCATGGCGTTCAAACTTTTTTTTGATATGCGTTCGTTGGATTCTTTCACTATTATTAGCGCCCGCGCCCAATTGGGCTTCCGTATTGGTGGCGGGTGGTCCGCGCAGTCGGCGGGCCCAGCCCAGATACACGTATAGCCCTGGGCGCGCGATACGGTGGTGGGCGCCAGGGGAAAGCCAAAACAAAATGAAAAACAATGAAAGCCAGCAACCAATAGACACCCCCCATAGCGACCGCAAGACCTTTTAAAACCCAGCAAGTAAGTACCCACAAAGACCCGAAGCGTCAAAAGACTAAAATAAAATGCCCAAGAAAATCCCATTCCAATGCAGCTGCCTAGTAATACGGCCCCCAAACGGCCCGAAGATGCAAAGGGAGTCGTCAGAGGCCATGCCTCAGCCGATTCCAGTATCTTTCTGCCTTGATTCCCAACGTGTGGAAGCGGCTAGCTGCTGTGTGCAGTGCCGCGTCGGGCCTGGCCAGACGGCCTGTGCTCCACATTTATCGTTTCTCCTCGGAGCGAGTGCGCAGCACGACTCTGCCGTGGCGTCCGCCGACGACGGCTACACGGCCAGGGACACGGCCACGGCCGCGGCCAAGCATACGCCCCCTCAGCGCAGGCCGTTGCGGAGCACGTCAAAGGGCCACTCCAGCCAGTGTGCCCACTCCGGCCCCAGGAAGTCGCCAATGCTCTTCAGCATGAACTCGCCGGCGTTGCCCACCTGCCAGTTGTCGCGCGACTGGTGCAGCAGCACGGAATACCAGGCCAAGACGGCGATCGCCTCGGGCCTCTGCGCCTTCAGGAGGGCGCAAAATTCGTCGGGCAAGTACATCCCCCAGATGTACACGATCTGGTGGGCGCTTTTGCCCGGCGCGGGATTGGTGCAGCTGTCAAACGCGAGCTGCAGGAAGTGGATGGCCGTCCGGCAGGCCTCCTTGTCCAGCGACCCCAGGGTCGGCGTCAGCGAGACGAGCCGCCGCAGCTCGTCGCAGTGGTGGCCGACGGTGACGTTGTGACTGTCGGGCGTGGACCATTCCATAATCGGCCGCAGGTCCGACGCGATCAGCTGGGGCCACGCCGACTTGGAGACCGCCCGGATGCCCTTCTGCAGCAGCGCGCACTGCACATACCGGTTCAAGAACGCGACGAAGCCGCCGTCCCGGTTGGCGAGCACGTCGGCGAGCGTGTGCCGGTTCAGGATGGACGAGAACAGCACCGACGCCACGCAGTATATCTGGTCCACCGACTCCATGCCATTGTACAGGGCAATGGCCTTAGTCTGCAGCTGTACCGACTTCCGCATGTAGAAGTCTCTCTTGTCCGGACGCAGGGTGCTGAGATGCCGCGCCGAGACCGCCAGGCACTCGTGGAGCAGGAAGGGCGCCTTGAGGGCCTCCTCAACCACGACCCTGGTGCCCACCTCCACGAGGCTCGCATCCAGCTCCGGCGACGCCGTGGCCAGCGAGAAGTGGAAAGCCAGCTCGGCGTGGAGCACGCTCACCGGCGCGTCCTCGTCGCCTGCATCGTGGGCGCTGGCGATGTGAGGGGTCTGCGGCGCGCTGGTCTGGGGCGTCAACTGCGGCCTGGACAGGACTGACGCAGGCGACGCAGGCGACACGGCGGGGGTCGCGCCATCCTCCGCGCTCCTGGTGGCCGTTGACGGCTCGGTGAGCGGGCTTGTAGTGTAGGCTGGCGAGCTCCCAGCGCTTGCAGGGGTGGCCGACACCACAGGATATGACGACACGCGCGACGCGAGCTGGGGCTCTACGTATTGGCACCGCCGGTGCACCGTGGTGCAGTTCGCGCACTGGGGCCTGGTCTCGTCGCACTATACGGCGTCAGTCAGACATTGTAAGATGGCAAGTTGTGCTGCGTGCCGCGGGTGGCACAGGACGCCGTAGCGCACCTTCATGTGCCGGCGCTTGCACTCGAGACACCCATTCCGGGACTTCCTGTGGCCTCGACGATGCATAGTGGGCGCGGCGCAGGGCCAATTGGGCGGGACACAGGGCCCAATACGGGCGGTTCCTTGTGCAGGTGCCGTGCGTGCGTAGGTGGATTGCTGATGCGAAGGGCGGCAGAATAGATCAATACGCGCATTCGAACCGGTGCAGATTCGGGGCCGCCTGAGCCTGCTGCTGCTTTTATTTTGTGGAAAATGCAGCAGCCTGCGTGCAGTACTTTAGTTGCAGCAACCCTCCGTCTTACTCTTCGCGGGTTGACGCGGCCACGCCCTGGCGCTCACTAACAGACTTTTTCCTCTTGGCTTGTTGGGACGTTCTCTGTCTTTCCCTGCCTTGCACATCTGCGGAGGCGCTTACCGAATAAACTTTGCGCGCTAGCCTGCAGGGCCCCACCAACATACGCGTATAGGTACTTCCAGTTTGTACCCATACGGCTCTCTTTTGGTGCCTTAGGCGGCCCTCTTCACCTGTATTTCCCCCCCGCGTAACCCCCGTGTGTCCAATCTTGACGTATTCGACGCCTGGCATGTTTCCGTATTTATAGATGCCTCATTTCACGGACCGGGGTTTTACAGATTTTGCTTACTTCCCCTACTTGCTGGTTCTAGAATCTGGCACTTTTGCTGTTGCCTAGACCCGCTAGTTTCATCTTATCTTTCTTCGGCGGATTATCGAGGCGCCCTATGCATGGACGGTGAATCCGATGAGGCTATTTTTGGTGTGAAAGGGCGCGTTGCGTGAAGTTAAAAGTCCCGCCGAAACTGAAGATTGATCAGTGGGCTGCGGCAAATTCCGTGGACTTATATCATATGACCCATCACGATATCCGCATCACATGACTTTGTCATTGCGCCCAGACGGTGTGGCTACGCCATACATTGTCACGTGCAAATATCGACGAGGCGTATCCCCTGATTTGTCATGATCACGTGCTGGCCCACAGGCTGCCGCATGATCTGCGGCGTCGTCGGCGTGCATGACGCCTCCGTCTCCCTTTGACCTTCGTCACTCTCGAAAGCCATCACCAATCCATCGCTCCGCATTCTGTCCGGCCAGCCCGCCATCGATTGCGCTATTCTCTCCGGAAAAGACCTCGGTCATTGGACTATCGCGCAAACAAACGCTCTTCACGGCCGCGAACGCTCCGTCCCCTCCGCTTGCTTATCAGACGTTCGACTGCCGCAGCCATGGCGAACCCGCTCGACACCGACGCCGGCACCGAGCTGTTCAGCAGCTACGAGGCCGAGTTCCGCCTGGTGCAGGCCGACCTCACCCAGAAGCTGGACCAGATACCCGACCTGTCGGGCGAGCCACGGAAAGCAGCCATCAGCCAGGCTGAGCGGGCGCTAGAAGAGGCCGACGAGTTGGTGAGTGCCGGCACGCTCTGACCTTGGCCTTCGGGATGGGGTGCCTTGGAGGACGGCCATCCATAGGAGAGCAGAGGTACTGACAACCCCGCCTTCCAGATCAGCCAGATGAAACTCGAGAAGCAGAACATCCCGTCGGCGAGCCGCACGCGCGTCAACCAGCGCTTCCGCAACTTCGAGTCTGACGTCGACGGCTACCGGCGCAAGCTGCGCAGCCTGTCCGACGACCGGGCCGCCTTGTTCGGCAGCCGCTACACGGACAATCCCAACGGCACCGACGTGCAGCTGGAGCAGCGCCAGCAGCTGCTGTCCGGCACCGACCGCCTCGACCGCAGCACGCAGCGCCTCAAGAACAGCCAAGCGCTTGCCAACGACACGGAGAACATCGGCGCCAGCACGCTGGCCGACCTGGAGCGCCAGCGCAATGTCATCCAGCACACCACGGACATGCTGCTCGAGAGCGAAGGCTACGTCGACCGCAGCGTCAAGACGCTCCGGGGCATGGCGCGTAGGTACTGTGACCCTCTCCTCGAAGAGACACCCTGATCTTGCCGTGCGGAATGTTTCTTTGTACTAACACGTCTCTCTTCGCCTCGCTTGCAGGATGGCTACGAATCGGGTGATCACTGTTGCTATCATCACAGTTCTTGTTCTTCTCATCCTTGCCGTTATTGTCAGCAAGTTTAGATGATGTATATATTGTTAAGCGTTTGGGGTTATGACCGGAGCCGCATGGCGTTCAGCCTTCGTTTTGTATATTTTGTTTATTTTGTTCTCTCTGGTTGTCTCTTTCTGTCCTCGTCCCTCTCTCGTTTGTACTCTCTCAGGACCTTTTATTATCTTGAAAATATTGCAAGTAACCACCCCCAGACGCTCGTTCTCGGCCTCTAGATTAGTCGTTTCTCTTACTTCTCTTTCCGTTAAAGCCATTGGTCGATTTCGTGCGCGACAGCCCCATACCTTCACAGAAGTAGAGTCTGCGATTGAAGTCGTTGCATAAACCATTTTTTTCTATTCCATCAATGCAAAGTCTAAACTATTTTTGTAAAACAAAGCAAAGAACTAAACCTTGAAAAACGCACGGCGATTTTGTTTGTCGTCTCACAAAATCACGATCAAAGACAATTCGTTCGTACAAAGCAATGCCCCCCTGACGATCAGCGTCTCTTCGGCCACGATTTTGCGACACGCCCACCTCCCGAGGCTCCTCCCCTCCGCTTGTCTTCGCCCAGCCCTCGTCTTCCAAACGAGCCGTTTCCGCTGCCGGACCGGCTGTGGCCGCTCCCGCCGCCGCGTCCACCCCGGCCACCCCTGCCACCGCCCCGGAATGGCTGTTGGTTGTCTCTCCGACCGCTGCCTGGACTCTTGTCAAGCTTCGCCTTGATGGCCGCGGCATCGCCATCGTCCATGGCCTCGTCATCGTCATCACCCTGGCCCCTCTTGTTGGACCACTTGAGCTTGCCGCGGAACCCCCTCTTTGCCACATCCTTGCCCGAGACGGCAGCCATGTAGGCATTGACACCGCTTTCTGCACCGCCACCTTCTTGGTCAATGTCCATGCCATCCGCCCCGCCGGCGGCGCTTTCACCATCCTTGCCGCCAAGGACGAGCTTGCCATCGGCATTGAATTTGGCCTTGCCCTTGGTCGGCTTGCGCATTTTTATTGGCCGCGTCGACGAGATGCTCGCCATGGCCTTGCGGTCGAGCAGGTCCAAGGGCTCACCCTCGTCCTCGATGATGTACGCCTGGCCACCCTTGGCGTCCCGCCTCTTGCGTCCCTTGCCCTGCGGCTCCCGGCCCTCTTCGCCGGCGTCGTCGTCGTCGCCGCCGTCCGAGTCGTCCGAGTCGCTGTTGTAGAGCGCCTCGTCGAATCCGCTCTCAAAGCGGCCGCCGCGAGCCTTCTTCTGGTCGGCTTCCTCGTCGTCCTCGTCGTTGCTGTCATCGCCGGCCTCATTCAGGGCCTTCTTCTTCCTCTTGTTGCGCTCCTTGGTCTTCCGAATGTTGGTGATCAGCTTTCGGTCCGGCTCGGGGCAGTTCTTGTTGACAATCTCGTAGCCAAACCGCCGGATCATGCGGTCAAGAATGTGCTTGACCTTGGCACGGAAGTGGCCTTTGTGCTCATGGCTCCAGCTCATCAAGTTTGGAATGAGCGTCGGGAGCCGTACGCGCATCATCTCGATAGGCAAGCTGATGGCGCAGACCTTCACAAATCCTAAAACGCTGGCCACGATCTCTCTGTTGTTGGACGTCAAGAAAAGGTCGACGGTCTGAATCAGGTCAAGAAGTGCTTTCTTGTCAAGCTGGTCGTGGAATTCATAGAGGATGCGGGTAATGGCCGTGATGGAGGCAGAGATCATGTGCGGCGTTGAGCCAGCAAGACCGGCGCTCACCATGGTGAAGAACTCTTCGATGTTGGCCACGACAGAGGGGGCGTCGTCCGCCATATTCGGCACCTTGCTGTTGTCGATCAAAGCGCCATCGGCAGACTTCATTTTCTCGCCCATGATGATAAGCAGCTCAAAGGCCGATGTCCGGGCCTTCTCGTTGTGCTCCTTGCAGCTGATCACAACCTCCGACAGCGTAGACGGGATAAAATGGAGAGCGTGGTCGGGAATCAGGGGGAGAAGGGCCGCAAGCGCAGCGAGGCGTTCCCTCCGGGCAGGAGCAGACACCTTTTCAGCACTCCCCAGCATCAAGCCCTGGAGCTCTTCGTGGCGCTCCACAAGGGCCACCTTGCCAATCTCGGACTCGGCTAGGCGAGGAATGAGCTTGTATGCCTTCTTCTGGAGCTGCGGATCATCCTCTTTGACGATGGCCAAGGACGCAATCTCAAACAGCGTAGAGTAGCTCTCTCTTGGAAGATGTGGAGCCATGGTAATAACCAGATCCAGCAGGGTGTGGCTTGTTGATGGAACAAGCGTGTTTGACTTCTGCGCATCGGCCTTCACTGATTTCGAATCCGATGCTGCAGTTTCCTGAAGCGCCACAGCCAAGAGTTTGCACACTTCGTCAAAGGACTTGACCAGATCAGCCTCTGGTGTGACGCTGAGAAAAGCGTTGATCGTTTGCAGAATCGGACCGCGAGACGGCGCTAGGGTCTGGCTGTAGACGTTGAAGAGAACGGCCAGGTATTGGCTGGCAAATGTTCCCAAATGCTCGAGATTGGCGTTGGCCTCGGTCTTGGAAACCCTGCACTGTACGAACAGGTCCTCCTCCTCCTCGTCGATGGCTGCAATTGCCTGGTTGGACTCGATGAGGGTCTTCAGCGCTCGGCAGATATCTTTTCGTAGCTCGACTTGCTGGTAGAGCAGGTTTGCGAGGAGCTCGCCGAAACTGCTGTCGAAAGCAGTCTTCAAGTCCAACGGGAGGTCGCAGAAACCGGGGAGGATAGACCATACTTGCTGGACGATTGTCTCAAAGATCTTAATCTCGGTGGTCTTCTCGGCGTCGCCGTTGTCAAGGACATGCTGGTACATGGCGTTGCTCAGGGGCACAAACTCGGACTTGAAATCGGCCAAGTTGGTGTTGGTGGCGTAGTCTCTGAAGAGAGGAAGCAGCCAGGCGCGGCCCTGCTGCTGCAGCGAAGGCCGGATGAGGTTGTGCGGGAGGACCTTGAGGACGGCGGCAGGGCCCATGGCGCGGATGGCGTGGCCGACAAGCTTGTCGGCCTCTATTTTCCCACCAAACGCATTGCTCCCCCGCATGTCGCCGATGGTCTTGGTCACCTCCTGGAGGAACGGGTCGGCGCGCCACCGGAAAGCGTCGAACATGGCAGCGAGGACATGGTAGACCTCTTCTGTGGCCAACCGATACCGAACAGTTAAATAATCTCCACCAATCTTGGCCAGCTTGGCGAGCACCTTCTCGTCGTACATTGAAGGCTCCAGCACGGCCTGCTTGGGAATGCAGTTGGCCAAAAACGAAATCAGACATTCGGAAGCGGAGACGCGGATATTTCCTGACGGGGACTCGAGGTAGGGCGACACCATCTCAAACAGCTCTGGCAGTTTGTAGAACGTCTCCTCCGGCTCCACCTGGGCCGATACGTCGTAGCCGCGAGACAAAATGGCAATCCAAGGCGGTAGCAGCTGGGTATCGTTGGGTGCTGGCCGAAGGTCCGAGAGAATCTCTAGCAGGCGGTTGAGCTTGGAAGCGGCAATTTCGTCGGTCATGCCCTGGAAGATCATCTCAAAGACCTCGAAGACGGCGACAGACATGTGGTCGTTGCCGGTCCGGGCAATTTCCAAAAGCAGCTCGCAGAGGGCCTCAATCTTCTTGCTGGGCCAGCCGGTGCTGGATGACGCAATCACCCGGACGAGCTGCAGAGAATGGAACAGCTCGGGGTCGTGTGCGGGCTCCGCCGCTCCGCGCTTGTCCTTCTTTGCCTGGGTTGCGCGCTGGGCGAGGTCTTGCAGGCTCGCCATCGCAGTCTCGGCGCACATGCCACTGGCCGGGTGGTCCAGGGTCGGGCCGGGCGGAGGAGAGTCCAACACCTTTCTGAGGGCCTCGAGCGCCCTCTTTCTAACTTTCGGGCGCGGATCGACGGACAGCTTCAAAAGACCGACCACGGCCCGGCGGGGGGTGACATGGGCGGCGGAGAGCTCCCAGGCGGCGGAGTTCTGCGCCAGAAGCAGCGACTCCAAGCAGCCGATGGATGACCGGAGAAGAAGCGCGTCGGCCGTCTGCTGCATGAAGACAGGGGCCAGGGAGGTGAGAATCTGGGAAAAGTTTTCCCGAAGCACGCCGTGCGGCGTGTAGGGCGTCACGACGTCGAGGAGGTAGACGGTGGCGGTGTCGAGGCTCTTGGAGGCATCTTCGCCGACCGACCTGCGGAGAATTGCCAGGAGGGCTGCGAAATACGCAGTTGGAGTGGCTTCGATGTTTTCTCCCTTGATCGTAGAATCCACAGCCTTGAGGATAACAGCGGTCTGCAAAACACAGAGACTCTGTTAGCGGATGCTCACATTTGCATTCAAACGCTTCGTACGGATGTCAAGTTAGGCGAAGCAGAATTTCACAACCTCTCAGTGTCCAGGCCTCTAGACAAGAAAAGGATCTGAGAAAGAGGAAGAACTTCGTCTTCACGCCTGCGAAGGTCTTCACGCCTGGCAGCTTTCCCCACGTGCTGCCAAGGCACTCCTGTCGCGCCGTGCAGGAAGAAATGTAGTCAAAAGTGAGACGCACCTGCTTCTGGCTCTCCAAGTTGGGAGAGCGGATTTTGTCAAGCCTCTCTTCTAAGGTGATTTCTGCCATCTTGTGAGTCGTGTGTGACAGAGGTGTAGATACCTGAAAATGGCGGAAAAAAGACGTCGAACCAAGAAAGGCACTATACTTTTTTTTTATCTTATCGGTAAAAAATTGCACCCCTCAAAAAAAAAGGCCGAGAGACGAATTGGGGTCCATCCACCCAAAAACCACGGCGTTAAACCAGATTTGTATATCACGTGATAACAGACCGTTGATTTTGGGTAGCAAATTTCGTTGCATGACGATGATTCGCGTCAGAAGAAAGCAAATACCTAACTTCCGGCTCTTTTGTTAGTCCCTACTTGGCCAGCGAATCTGTGCGTCTCGGGAGGCAATGCTGAGCAAAGGTCAGAGGCAGAGAGACAGGTGGGACAGTAGATACGACGCACGACTCGGCGTAGAGGGTATGTTTTAGGCGGCTGCAGAGGGACCTCACTTTTACAAGACTGCACTACTTTCATACAGAGCTGCTTTTAAGTGCAGGCCGATTTGTCTAATTAACCGTACCCTTTCATACAGGAGCGTCGTTGATTTTGAATACGTGATTGCCTAATTAGGCTTAGCTTATAGTGGCATACGAAGCAATAAGATACAGCTCCAGTCACGGTACGATCGGCCGGTCTGTTCAGAGGGCAGACAGGCAAGACGTCCTAAGACGGGGCACAACAATCTACCACCAAGATGGACTCGCGGCAGTGAAGGCACATCTATTGGTATTTCTAAAACACGTTGACTAAAAACACAACAGCCTGGAAACACACAAAGTAGGCCAAAACGGCTGCCTAGACGAACGCGTCAAATGCGACGGTGGAAGATAGGATGTGGATTTTGTAATTCATGCACGCATGTGTATCTTCGGGTCCTGGGCGACATACGCACAGCGACAACAGAAAGGGGGAGGGAAAAGGGAAAAAAAGGGGAAAAAAGGAACTGTACACCCCCGGTTCGACCACGACGCGCCTATGAGAACTCGGTGTCCGCCTCCTCTATGTTGGACTTGATCTGCAGGAGGAGCGTCGTCTTCCAGTTGTCCAGCTTGCTCATCTGGTCGTACTGGAACAGCTTCTCGGAAAACTTGTCGATGTCGCCGGCCTCGATGGCCTCGGTCAGGTCGGCGAGCAGCTGGTGCTCCCGCGTTGTGCCAAAGGTCGGGTCCATGCCGATGTACTGGCCGAGGGCGCGCTGGGCGGCGACGAGATCGCCCGTGGCCAGGTGGCAGAGGCCGGCCTTGAGCAAGTACTCCTTGACGGAGTAGCGCATCAGGTTGCTGGAGATGGAGCCCTGTGCAACCTTCTCGAAGATCTCAATCGACTTGTAGTAGTCGGGCTTGGCCGTGACCGCGGAGAGCTCGGCTACCTTGAGATAGTTCTTATTCGCAAGCCTAGCACGGGGTTAGGACGAGCCCGCCAAATCATGCATGTGAAGGAGAAAAGAGCAGGAGAAAGACCGATGACGTACGCCTGAGCACCATCGCTCTCATACCAGGCAGCCGCCTTCTCGTAGTTGGGGAGCGCCCGCTCCGGGTCCCGCAGCTCGGTCTCGAAGAGCTCGCCCAGATCCTCCTTCTGCTTCGCGGCCCGCCGGAAGTTGCCGTGGGAGGTATAGTACTGGATTGCGTCCTCGACGCAGCGGGCGGCGTCTTCTGGGCTCTCCTTGCGGTAGACCTTGAAGGCGCTGAGCAGGGAGTTTGCCGCTTCGTCGGGCTCGTCCAGCTTTGTTCTCTGGATGGGGGCCGCGGCCTCGAACGCCTTGCCGGCTTCGACATCTGCATGTCCAGCAGGACTTGGTCAGCGACATCAGGAACGGCCTGGAAAGTGGATGGCGCCTGCAGCGGCCGGGAAGACTGCGCGTACTCAGGTTCTGCATCCGGAACGCATTCGCGGCCTGGACGTAGAGGTCCGCGGCATCTCTGTATTTCTGTTCGCGCCCGCCAAAAAATCCGAATCCGGTGCCGGCGCTCGCCAGCGTCTTTTCGGCCTGCGATGGTGCGCCGTTAGTGAGACCCTCCTGACGATGCAGGCTGCCTGGGGGGCGTGCAGAGAGCGGGGTGCTTTGCGGGCGAAACGCACCTTTTGCACCAGGGCGCGCGGATCCTGCGACATGGCGACTGTTGGTATCGAGGGATGCTATGTAACGTGCAGTAGAAGGATAGAGGTTCGTGGGGAAGAGATGCAGTTGCGATGACCGGCTCGCAAGACTGGCTGGCTTCTGGGTAGAGAGTAACAGGTTTGGGGATGGAAGTGGAACAAAGTCGCTGTCTGGCAGAAGGCGCGGGACAAAGCTATGACGCCGCCGTTGTGGCCAGCAAAAAAGCGGGGCCCTGTTCTGACCGACAGTGTGCACCGACCTACCCCGTAGTTCCATGCGACACACGACTACCCGTAATTATCATTCCTCCGCATTAAGCCTTCATTTTTGGTCTCACATTTGACGACGCCAGTCCACGAGATACACGATTCACGGCCGCAAACATACAGAAGGGCACCTGCCACCACAACGGTACAGCAACTCGCAGTCTGCGCGCGCGCGCACCACACGCCATGCCCTCCGTACAATTGCGGCCGGCAATGGCCATGGCAGCACGGTGTGCCTCGCGGACGACGTGCCGCCAGTTTTCTATTTCGGCATGGGTTTCTTCAAGCAGCAAAAATCCTGTCGACCGCCTGCCCGGCGCGGAGCCTGTGGACGTGGCCAAGCTGCTAGAGCACCCGACTTGGTCTGTCGCGTCTCTTCTCTCCGAGAGCAGGAAGGCATCGGAGGAGAGCTCCGAGGTCACGCCGGCCCAGCTTCGCCACCTCCTTCGCCTCTCCGCCCTGCCGTTCCCAGCCTCTGCCGAGGAGCAGGCTGCAAAGCTCGACACGCTGCGCACCCAGCTGCATTTTGTGCGCGATATCCAGAGCGTCGACACCACTGGGCTGCAGCCGCTGCAGGCGATTCGTGACGAGACACGCGAGGGTCTGCAGGAGCAGACAATCGGCGTGAAAGAGGTCGAACAGGCCTTACTCCAGGAAGAGGCGTTTGGCCACAACAGACGCCCCCGGAGACGGAAGCGCAAGGTGGATGTGTCGGGCACAGAAGACTGGGATGCCTTGGCGACGGCCTCGCGGAAGGCTGGGAGGTACATCGTGGTCAATGGCGCAGAGCAGTAGGTTGAGAAAAAAGAGCTGTTTATTGCGACTAAGCGACTGCTTCTGCAGGCGGAGTCCTGTCTCCGCGCGCCGGCGCTGGCATAGGTAAGATGAAGATGCCCATCGAATCTCCCATGTGCGGCAGGAATGTTCTGCCACTTCATAACTATGAAAACGCCAACAGTTAAACCATGCTAATACATAAAATGCACAGTGAACCCTCCCGTGCTGTCTGGCCCTGCCTGTAGCATGTGCTGGCTCGACCCCGGCGGGCGCTGGCTTTCCGAGGAGCCGTCCTCCTGCCACAACACTCTCCTCAGTGGACGATGTTAATGGCTTGAAACTGGGCCTCTAGCGCCTCCATCGCCTCCAGCTTTCTCCTGCCTGCTTTCTTTTTACGTTCCTTAGACGTCTTTGATGTCTGTCCCGTTCGGCCCTTGCCGTTGTGCTCCTGTCTCCCCTCTGCAGACTTCAGAGCCTCCTCTGCTTTCATGACTTCCTTCATATTCAAATCCTCCCAACCAACATCCTTGAGAATCCTCCCGACGAGATTAGCATATCTCAGGTGGTTGGTCACTGGCTTCGAGGCGTCAACATTTTCAATGCCGTAGACGCCTTGGATGCGCTGCAGCCCAGCGACGCCGAATTGGACACAGCCTGTGCGATGGAGGAACCCGAGAATAAAATCATTCTCCGAGAAGACGTTGATGACGCGACCGGAAACAGCGCTTCGCAGAGCCGCCCAGACGCAATGGGAAGAGGGGGCCGGGGTCCCCATCACGAGCACGTTCTCGACCTGGCCGAACACCCGCCGCTCCGACAGGCTCATCAGACACGTGTAGATGACGCGTGCGCCCAGGCCGTATCCGAGCAGAGACACCCCGCGCTCGCCTTGGACTTTGTTGATGATGGCGTCGGCAAGAGCTATACCGACCTTATCTGCGCGCACCATTCCCACGCTCCACGGGTTATCGACAATTTTGCTTATTTTAAGCAGGCCGCTGGGCCATTTGAATGCTTTCAGGCTCGAGAGAACTATTCACAAGGGTATTAGCTTTGCTGCGGGGCCCTGTGGAAGTCGCAGAATATGAAGAAAGAGAAAAATAAAGACAACGCACCGTTTCGATTGGCAAATTCCTTCCTAGCGTCCTGCCATGCCATACTGCCCACGGCAGTGTCTAACGAAGCACCGATTTTCATGAGGGTTTCTTGCTCCCAGCCGAGTGCGTAGGCCTCGCTCTTGTCACCGAGGAAGCGCCAGGGGCCTGCGGCATCTTCTTCCTTCAATAGCCAACCGCTGATTCCAATCGAAAGGCGAAGTCGCCTGTCTTCTGGAGCAACTGTCTTACCTTCGCGGACCTCGAGTTTTTGCTTCCCATGCAGCGGCATTAAAGCAACATCTTGGACATCCCTGGTGAAAGCATCCAGTGTTTTTGCGGCAGACCCGCGCGGCCCACACAAGCCAAAAAACATGCACGTGGCGAGCCCGCCGTCCGATAGCGTTCCCATTGTTCCTAGCACGGAGGCTGCGGCCGCGGGCCCGATTCCGGATCCTCCCACTAGAGAGCCTATTTTGACGGAGTTCAGAGAGGGCGCTAGACATGGCGAAACGGGCGGCCCGCCGCCGCCGCCGCCGCCGACGCGTCCTCGCCTGTCCCTCCTACCATCCTCGTTCTTCCTCAACAGGCCCTCTTCGGTGTGCACGCTGCTTGCGGCATGCGACATGCCCAATGCAACGCGGGACTCTTCCTCGGCCACAACCCGGGGTGGGATGCGGAAATGGGCAGCTACACGGGCGATGAAAACACGCGAATACGCTGGGTATGTTTCCAGAGATAAAAGCAGGAGAAGCATGGCATGAAGAAGAAGCTGACGCTTCTCCGCCGCAAGCTGTGTGAGTGGGACGGCCGACACTCCGGAGACTGTCAGCGCACCGGATTGAGTCGCTGTCCCTACGGCGGCAGACCTGGCATCTGTGCTCTGTCAGTTCTTGTCTGTCTTTGATGGTCTGCCTCTTGGGGGTGGGGGACATTCGCATCGCATAAATCCAAACCCGGCACAAACTCACCACTTGAATTTCCCCTTCCACCACCGGAACCACTCAGCTTGCCCGAAGTCGAAGACGACCTTCCGAGTCCCCTGCCAGACGCTCTGCCAGACTGCCTGCCGTTCGGAAGCTTTGCCGGCGCTTGGGACGGCTGGGGCGACTGCGGCGGCTGCTCTTTGGCTGCAACAATCTCCGAAAGCCTTTTGGCGACCAATGCCTGCCATTTCTGGAACGCTGCCAGAGCCTCTTTTTTCAACTCGCCATGCACAGCGCTTGGTTCGGTGCCGCTGCGTGCTTGGTTCTGGGACTGGTCTGACGCTGGGCTGCTGTTTTTGGCGGCCGGCCATTTGGAGTTCCGGTTGTTGGCAGCGCTGTTAGGCACGGAGCTGGTGAGCGGCTGAGCCGGCTGGTCGAAACCCTGGCAGATGTGGTCTTGCATGGTATTTGTAATGGAGGCAGCCAAAAGCACCAACTCGTCTTTTTGGGCGGCAGAGAGCAGGGCACTCAGATCTGCCTCGCGGCGCTGGCTGTTCGCTGACCGGCCACTGCTGCGGTGGGAGCTTCGGGGTGCCATCTTTCCGCTGGACTCTGCTTCCGCAAGGGCTGGGACGACAGCGTATACTGGGGAGGGTGGTTCTTGGCTTTCTGGCACTGGCTGCGTGTCGTCGCCTTGGCTAGGCGTTGCGGGAGAGGGAGAAGATGGCGGAGGTTTTGAGGACGATCCCATCGTGGCCGATAGAGGACGCAGTAGAAGAGAATAAACACCGTTAAGTAGGGAAGGAGCTCTCGAACACAGACCTGAGTGAAGAGAGGGAAACCTCGAGTGAATGAAAGCAGCATCTCCACACTGCACCTGACGTATCCGTGGGCGGGCTGGCCGCAACAGTGAATGCGCAAGGAAGGAGCGAACGACAAAGGGCAGCCTGGGTGGCCCGGTTCACAGCACAACAGGCCGGGCGTGCCTTCCTCTTGTGGGCGTGTGTATTGTTCGCGGCACCTACTGGGACGCTCTTTCCTCGTTTTGCGTTTTTGGTTCACTTGTGCGTCCCCTTGTTCTTTCTCTCTTGGGTTATCTGACCGTGCTTTCCGTTCTGGGCAACCATTGTTTTGCCGTTGGTGGCTCTTTCCAGCTGCCTTGTTTGCCCCTTTTGTCCCATCGCGCCGACTGCCCAACCCGGCTCCTGTGCCTCCCGTGTCACCGCGCACAGCAGCAAAACAACCAGGAGCAGGCAAGCGGCGGGCCGTGGGACGGCCACAACTCCTGTGCGCCAACTGCGCCTTCGTCGGACCAAGACAATGCGACGGGCGGCGGCCGCCCGCATCTACGATGCCCTCTGTGCATCTACGAAAGCAACGGCGAGAGCAAGACGTGGCCATCCACGCCGCATAGACACGCAACGACGCGCAGATCGACTGTCCTCAATGGCTTCATTCTGCCGACAGCGAGGCCCGGCGGCCCAGCGGCTGTCTACGGAGACGGGCAGTCCCGCCCCAGCATGCAGCATGCAGCTGCTCGTCTGTGGCACCGCACAAATGCGTGGGGAAAGCGCGGTTGGCCGCGTCCTGCGGCTTGGTTGGCAAAAGCCCAGCCCCGGGGCGCGCGCCGCTGCAGCTTCGCCTGGAATGGCACCGGCGCCCACGTGCCTCTCTCTCTCCTAAAGGCCGACTGCCCGCAGCATCGTGTAAGTCGCATCGACGGACGGCCCGCTGCGGCAGTCGCTGCGCCGCCAGCAAGGGGCCTGGGCCTGGGCTCTCTTGGGCCTGGGCTCTCTTGGCGAGACAGGAGCTTGCACGCACCCACTGCCGACCTCTCAGCGCACGCCGCGCGTTTCAGGTGCGCAAGCTGCCCGAATCCAGCTCGGCGGGGTAGCGTCCCATGCTCATGCTCGTTGGGGGCCATACTGCTGGGCGGCCGTTGGAGCAGACGGCGTGTGTGTTAGCGGCCATGACGCATCTACCTCCCTTTTTCCCGACTGACGCTCCCAAGAACGAGTATCTTACTCGTATTGCTCTCTAGTGGATCCATCCTCGCAGCGGTTGCCGGTCTCCGTTCCCCACCACCTGCTGCTCCTCCTCCTATCCCCTGTGGCAGAAGCTGCGACACGCAGGGACGCCCTGGACAGGAACCGCCTGGACAGGAACCGCCTGCCCTGTCTCCCACGCCACCCTTGTTAGACACCGCTTCGGCCTTCTCTCGCTGCCCAACACTTCTCGCCGGTGCTTCCTCCTCATGCAAACCCAGACCTGTGCGTCCGTCTCGATGATATGGCGCGGCCGTCAGCTAGGTTGACGGATTTGGCGTCTCCTCCCGGCGAGGGTGGAATGGCGGCACGCTCGAGTGACCCAGCACCCGCTTCAACCCTGGCACCTAGCACAACAGCGCCGGCACCACCGGCACCGCCAGCACCATCGCAGTCCCGCTCCGCGCAGCGCAGGGCCCGCAATGCATCCGTCGTTTCCGTCAACCCTGAGTCGGCTAATCTTGGCAACCTGGACTTCGCCCAGCTGCAGATGGAGTCCGACTCCTCCGACTCTGACTTTCGATCCGCACGTCGTCCTGCCCCAGGACCTGGCCATTCGCGTTCGATGAGCAACCCGTTCCCCTCGTTCTTCTCACCGAAGAAGAATAGAGCTCAGGGCGGGTCGTCCTCGGGCTTTGGGGGCTCTGGTTCCAGCGATGAGGGCGAACCGTTGCCCGCCCGGCAGCGGAACGGCCGACAGACGGGCAATACTCACTTGGCGCCCGTGTCAGCAGCCTACGGTCGCAGGCCCAGCTTTTCGACCGGCTCCTGCATTACATGTGGGTCGCTGATGCGGTGGGCACGCGGCGTGGAAGCATTTCGGTGTGGCATTTGCTTGACCGTGAACGACCTCGTACCCGCTGGAAAGACTGTCGCCGGAAGTCACGATGCTCCTTCGCAGCCTCAGCCTTCAGCTGCAGGCCCAATCTCTGTTGAGCAGACACGAATTCTAATTGAGAAGTGTCTCCGGTCCTACCTCGAGGCTATCCTGTCAGACGTGGACGTCGGCTCCAGAGTGGTGTCGCACCTTGACCAGACTGTTCAGCCAGGGCCCGCTCCTGTTGTCACATACGACGGCCAAGCCGTTGGAAGGCTATCTGAGGAGCCTGCTGCAGCTTCTACATTCGAAGCGAGGACAACGGCTAGCAGAAGGCCTGGTCAACCTCATGTGCGTGGCGTGATGTCCTCTACTCCACAGCCTATACCCCAACCGGCTGGCGGCCAAAGCCGGAGGCCGATTCATGGTCGTCTGCCACAGCATAGCCGGACCCCTTCAAGTACCCAACCGCCTCATTCTCGATCCCTATCTAGTTCTCGGTTCTATGAGAATTCGCAACCCTCTATTGTCGTTGCCACGGCTTCTTCTACCGGCCCTGCTGCTGCGCCGCAAACAAGCTCTTCGTCTTCCAAGCCTACCACAGCGTCTATGGCGGAAAAGCAGGACGAAAGAGAGGGAAAGAGAATATTTCGGCCCCTCGAAGATTTTATTGTCGGCCACTTCCTCTCCATGGATTGCCTGGACAGTTCTTTTGTACCGGCGCAACAGTCTGCCACCTCCCGAAACGCTAGGGATTTGCCTTCGAGGAAGCCCGTACTAAGACCCCTTAACGAGTCGCCGCCTGTCTCTACTGGACCCTCAGCACCCGAGTTAGACCCCAAACTGCTTCTTGCTGGTGGCATATCGGAAAACGACTCCTGGTGGTCTAATGTCCAAGGCCGCGTGAGGCCGATGCGGAACTCTCAACACCGCCAAGTTGGTGAGGGGAAAAGCGCAGGCACTGCCGGTGCTAGCAGGCCCATCTACGTTGACTGGCTTGCCGTCGACGAGTGGTACGGGGCTGTGCTTAATGCCGGGGCGACATGGGAAATCGTTTATGGCAATCTGGTCGATGAAGGCAAATGCAAGCGCCAGCCGAGCTTCTTGCTGGAGCAAATTGAAGCTCAAATTTTGAAGGGGCAAGAGCATGCCCAGCGGGTGCTTCTGAAGGCTATCGAGACCGTGCTCAAACGGCCGGGTCGCCGCATCGGTGAATCGGGTGATTTCCGCTTCCTCATCATTACGCTTGCTAATCCTCTCTTGCAAGCTTCTTGCAAACTGTTCGCTGGCAATTTTCAACATGGTGGAGATGCTCGACCCCAGCGGCTGCGGCCAAAGCCAGAAGCTGGCCGCGGGACCGGGCCAGCGTCGGGCCAGCATTCGGTCATCATCAAGCGTGTTCTCGGGCTGATGTCCAACTCGTCTGATGAGTGGCACAGCCAGATGATTGCTTGCTTTGAACGCTTCTCTGAAGCCCGGTTTCTCCAAACAAAGGATCTGGTCGGCGGGTTTCTCGCCTACCGCCTCGTTCGTTACAACGAAAAGAAGGACGAGACAAAAAAATCCGAGACTGCAGACCTGTTGGTACCCAAGGTACCTGAGGGCGCTTCGGCTGCATCTTTTCATGCGGCTCTAAACCAGGCATCTGGGTCGACTAAGAAGCCCAAGCAGCCGAGTGAGAAGAAAATGACACATGGCGACGACTGGCAGATAAAAGCTGCCGTCCGTGTGCTGGGACTGCTCTTTGCTGCCAACAATTCCGCGAGTGCACACAGGAACGGTTCTGAAGCATCTGCCGCCTATGCTAGTTCTAATGGGACTAGTTCTCGTGGTCGCTCGCGAGGGCAGATCTTGCCGACGTCTGACTTCTATATAACGCTTCTGGACAACTGCGACTTGGTTGCGGATTTTGAGGGATGGGAGAAGCAGACAGCAAAGTTTGCATTTTGCCAATATCCGTTCCTGTTGAGCGTCTGGGCCAAGATTCAAATTCTTGAGTACGAAGCCCGCCGTCAGATGAAGAACAAAGCCAGAGACGCTTTCTTCGACAGCATCATGACGCGTAGGAATTTCGACCAACACCTAATACTGAATGTTCGAAGGGACTGCCTTGTCGAGGATAGTCTTAAGAGTGTGAGTGCAGCCATAGGGAGTGGCACAGACGATATCAAGAAGGGACTGCGCATCATCTTTAATGGAGAAGAAGGCATCGACGCCGGCGGTCTGCGGAAAGAATGGTTTCTGTTGCTTGTGAGAGAGGTGTTCAACCCGGATCATGGTATGTAGCGCTTCCTAACCTCCCCTCTTCTTTGAATTTTGGGTTTTGCTCTAACGCACCTAGGAATGTTCACATACGACGAAGAATCACAGTATTGCTACTTCAACCCAGCTTCGTTTGAGACCTCGGACCAATTTTTTCTCGTGGGCGTCGTTCTAGGTTTGGCAATATACAATTCGACAATTTTGGATGTTGCGCTGCCTCCGTTCGCTTTCCGGAAGTTGCTGCTGGCAGCACCGCCACCAGCTGCTGGTCTCGGCACGAGCATGCCACGGTCTGCTATGACCTACACCTTGGCTGATCTTGCGGAGTATCGGCCACGCCTAGCGAGAGGTCTCCAGCAGTTGTTAGACTACGAGGGCGACGTTGAGTCAACGTTTTGTCTCGAATTCACCATTGCTGTTGAGAGGTATGGATACACGGACACTGTGCCGCTCTGTCCCGGCGGAGAGACGCGGGCTGTCAGCAATTCCAACCGGGAGGAGTACGTCGGGTTGTACGTTCGATATTTGCTCGACACGGCCGTCTTTCGGCAGTTCGAGCCCTTCAAGCGCGGGTTCTTCACTGTGTGTGGCTGCAATGCTCTCGGCCTCTTCCGCCCTGAAGAGATCGAGCTGCTCGTGCGTGGCTCGGACGAGCCGCTTGATGTCGCGTCGCTGAGACTTGCCGCAAGCTATGAGAACTGGCCGTCCGCCAACCCGCTCGAGAGCGAGCCCACCATTCGGTGGTTCTGGGAGAGTTTTGAGGAGGCCTCTGCAAAGGACCAACGCAAGCTCCTAATTTTTATTACGGGAAGCGACCGTATTCCTGCTACGGGACCGGCATCCCTGTCAATCCGTATTCTCTGTCTTGGCAGGGATGCAGGACGCTATCCCACAGCAAGGACGTGCTTCAACACGCTCACTTTATATCGCTACAATTCAAAGGAGAAACTGCGGGAAAGACTTTGGGGGGCTGTGAACGAAAGCGAGGGATTTGGTCTCAAGTAGGCACGGCTCTCGTCGATTGTGAGAGATGCACGGCGGCATGCACAGAGAATGAAACAGTTGCAGGGCGTTTTGATTATTTTGTACTGGCTTTACGAATTGCAAAGGGAAAGGAAAAACAGCACGGCGCATCATTGGTTAGAGAAGGCATCAAATAGTACAGAGCAAGGCATGACATTTCGTTAAGGCGAGCCTTTGTTCTCTTTCCAATTCTTCTATCTTACATACGCATATATACCTAGCCCCTGGCAAGCACCAACCGTTTTATGCTGCCTGCTTCATGGCAGCCGCTTCACTCTTCGCCTGGGCTAGGATCGCCGCTTCTCTCCGCTGGGCAAAGAGGTACTTGGCCATCACTTCGCGGTCGACCTCGGCGCGCTCGGCGCGTTCTGCGATATCACGCAGCTCGACTTCCTCCTGGGGTGTTGGTGCCACCTTGACCGCGCCCGTCTTGGCAAGGAAGTCTTGGAGGATGGCGTCCGAGTGGAGGCCCTTCATGTCGATCTGGACGGTGCGCTCGGCTGGCGTCGGCTCGGGCGCCTTGGACGCGCCGACAAAGGACGAGCTCGGCTGGGTGTCCGGGGTGACGGGCGAGGAGGCCTTGGCCGAGCCGGCCTGGTTCTGCCGGAAGTAGATGGTCAACGTGGCCGGGCCGGTCGCGTCTTTTGTCCGGTTGACGATCATGGGGATGGCCGGGTTCCAGTATTTCAAGCGCGGGAGGCAGGCCTGCCAGAATTTCCTGCACATCACGCGCCCCTGTCAGCACACCGCCAATTCCGAGATCTGCCGAGCGGCACGGCCGTCCCGCACCGGGGCGCTTGCTTACCTTGGGCCGTACTGCCCGTCGTTCCACCGATTTGCAAACTCCATGTGTATCCGCGTGACCTCGGAGGGGAGAAGTGCGGCCCCTGGGCCGAGGCGGAGGCTGAGAAGCTGCCAATTGCGTTAGTAGCCGTGGTGCTGCGCCAGAGAGATTCGTGCTGTATCTACCTGCTGCACACGGGGAGAGCAATCCAACATTAGCCGACGGGGTCACAAGAGTCAGCTTCCAAGCTTTCGCGATCGAGACAACTCACAGCCTTCAGCTTGTTCATGCGCCGGGCGACGCCCACCATCTTGACAGTCTATTGAGCCGTCACGGTCGCACACGCCGTAGTAGAGTATATGTCGAGGGTCGTGGCGGATTGAGGGCCGATGCGGACAGCGCTGAGGGCGGCGGAGACGGGAATGAATGTTCGCGATGTCTGATTTTTCCGAAGCGTTCGCCGTTCATCACCTTACAAGTTTTAGTGGGTCCAGCCTCTTCGCTGGCCGTGCTAGGGCGGCGCATCTGCCGCTAGACGCAGAGCTTTTTAGTGGCATCACGTGCCACTTACAGGGGGCGATGTACTCCGTTTGCTGGGATAAGATACTATCCCGATTGGAGACTTTTTTTTTTTTTTTTTTTTTTTGGTTGCAGAGCATCAACAGCAACTGCTCTTGCTAGCCCATTCCAACACTCCGCAGAAGAATGCCTCCAGGCGGAGGAGCTTCACGGACATGGCTGAGGGCGGCATTTGCCCTTGACAGCAAGGCGAGCGGCGCTCTGCCAGGTCTGCCGCCGGTTTTCCTCTGCCCAGCAGTGCGAACAGGGGGAAGCGCGTCTCTGCCCCCGGCCATCCCGCACCTTGGACACCAGCCATGGCCGCATAGGGGGTCACAAAGGCGATGCTTTTCGGGCGCTGCCACGTCGATCCGCGAGGCGACACCTGTCCTGCTGCAGAGTACGAGCCCGGAAGCAGCATCACCAGCAGCAGAAGCAGAAGTCGCCACAACCGCTAAGCCGCCGAAGCGGCTTCCCCTCCAGTGCCCAGGGTGTGGCGCCTTCTCGCAGACGGCGCATGCCGACCAGCCGGGCTTCTTCGACCTCGGCCGGCAGTCGACATTGGAGTATCTTGGGCTGGCTGCGGAGAAGAAACAGCGCGTGCGCGACGAGGACCGCGTTGTCCAGGATGCGCTCCGGCGAATCGAGCACGAGAGTGGCAGCCAGGATGTCCACCTGGGAGGCCTGCTGCGCGCGCAAGAAAGCAAGGATGAGAAAAAAGACGGCCAAGGTAAGCTTCTTGTGGCTTCTTTGTCGGAATTGGCGTCGGCCTGGCGTGGTTTGGACTTACATGCTGACCAGTGTAACCCCTTCTAGCCCAGTCTAAAGACGCCGACCCGGCTATCCTCTGCGTCCGCTGCCACGACCTCGTCCACCACCGCGCCGGCTCGCCCATCTTCCACCCGGATATTGACGCCATCCGCGAGACCATTGCCGAATCGCCCTACAAGTACAACCACGTGTACCATGTCCTCGACGCCGCCGACTTTCCCATGTCGCTCCTGCCGCGCATACACGACCTGCTCGACACGATGCCCCTGCGCTCGCACAACCGCCGGTCGCGCCACGGCAAGTTCTACAGCGGCCGCTTGACGGAGCTAAGCTTTGTCATCACGCGGTCCGACCTCTTTGCGCCGCGCAAGGATCAGGTGGACAAGCTGATGCCGTGGATCCGCGAGACGCTGCGGGACGCGCTGGGCCGCAGGGGCCGCGACGTGCGCCTCGGCGACGTGCGCTGCGTCAGTGCCCGGCGCAACTGGTGGACCACCGAGCTGAAAGAGGAGATCTGGAAGCGCGGTGGTGCGAACTGGCTCGTGGGCAAAGCGAACGTCGGCAAGAGCTATCTCGTCCACCACGTGTTTCCTAAGGGCCGGATGGAAAGCGTCGACGAGAAGAAGAAGCCGCTGCTCACTCTGCACAAGTCGAACTCGGGCGCATACGGCTTGGATGCCAGACAGGCCCAGGAGGGCGACGACTACGATGCCGAGTTGGATGCGGAACGCGAGGCCAACATGGACGAGACCGGCCTGCTGCCGCCGCGGCCGCGCGAGACCAACTACCCGCAGATGCCGGTCGTGTCTGCGCTGCCGGGGACGACGGCCTCGCCCATCCGCATACCCTTCGGAGGCGGAAAGGGGGAGCTGATCGATCTGCCCGGACTGGCCCGAACGGCCTTGGTCGACTACGTGGACGAGAGCCACCAGGACTCGCTGGTCATGAAGGCGCGTATCCAGCCGGAGCAGGTCGTGCTCAAGGGCCCGTGGCAGTCGCTATTGCTCGGCGGATTTATCCGCATCACGCCGCGGACGCCCGGTCTCGTCTTCCTGACATACAATTTTACGCCGCTGCAGGAACACAAGACGATGACCGAAAAGGCCGAAGCGATCCAGGCGCAGACGAGCGAGCTGCGCGTGGAAAACATCGCTGCGGCCGGCACAGGGGACAAGATTGGGCTGGCGGGGTCCTTCCAGCTCAAGTATGACGTCACGAAAGTACGCGCTGGACCCATCACGCGCAGAGACGCGGTCAACATGCGGGTCGACCGCCTGCCATATCGCATCGTGGCCCTGGATGTCCTGATCGAGGGATGCGGCTGGGTGGAGATTGTGGCCCAGGTGCGCACACGACAACTGTTCAACGAAGGAGGGCCCAGAAGGGAGAAGAAGGAAGCAAAAGCACGCGCTGCGAGTACGCCCGAAATCCTCCAGACACTCGACCTTTCCGCGCCAGAAGAAGATGAAGGCGGCTTATGGAAAACCGAGGATCGCGGTACAGAGGCCGAGGATGTAGAGGGTGCAGAGGATGGGCTGAACGAGCAAGATGCAGACATCAACTGGCCCGTCATCGACGTGTATAGTCCTGGCGGCAAGTCCATCGGATCGCGGCGGCCGCTGAACGCATGGCTGATGGCGCAGCCAAAGGCGTCGCAGAAGAAGAGGAGCTCGCGCGTGCGGCCGAAGAAGAGCATGAAGGGCACCAAGAGGCAGGGGAAGGCTGACCGGCGTGCGTCGCCTGGGGGGGAGTAGGCGTGTCGGAGGCAGGATAGAAGATAGAAAGGCGCTGTGCAGGATGGAGAATCTCCCAGCTCTTTTTTGTATGTTCACATATATATATACAAACAATTTTGAATTTCTTAACGCAAGACAGTCGTTCGGCCTAGACCAGTCGTCGTCTCGCTGAAGAGCAGCAGGCGTGCCCGATATTTGTTGACTAATGACGTAGGTGGGGTGGCGTGTCACCACGCCCACCTGCCGTCCGCCCCCGACGTAGGCCCAATACAAGGGGCCCGCCCAGCCCTTCTAGAACATTTTGGGCAGATCTTTCTCTCTCGCCTCCGCTGACATTCAACATCCGACGGCCAACGACCACCCCTCTCTCTGTGCGTCAACCCCATCGCCTCGGGTCAATCGCGAACGGACTTCCTTCCAGATCATAGACTACTTTTTACTCGAGCTGTTCAAGCAAGACACTCTTCCCCTCACACCCCACCCTCCACAGCCATGGCCTCGCTCGCCCACCGGCAGCGAGCTCAGCAGCAGACGGCCTCCTCCGGCAGCCAGACCGCGACCGTCGCCGGCCCGTCCACCGCGGCGCCGCCGCCCTCGTCGGACGCCGACCAGCAGCCGCCGGCGACCATCCTCCGCCTCCGCGGCGCCCACGGCCGCAACAGCCGGAGCGTGCAGTGGGCGGAGGGCGTCGTCGACAACGAGGGGCTGAACCGGAAGAAGTCAAAAGGTGTGTTCTGTCTGGGCCTTTTCCTGGTCGTTCTACTTTCTAACGTCTTCTAGTTTGCTGCATCTACCACCGGCCGCGCGCCGTCGACGAGTCCAGCGACGACTCTTCCTCGTCCGACTCCGACTCCGACTCGTCCTCGGACAACGACGACTCGGACGGCGGCCTGGCGGCCCGCAGCGACGCGGACCATGCCTTCCGGAGCCGGCCTGGCGGTGGCAGCGCCAGCGGCAGCAGGCGGCTAGCGCGCCACCGGCATGCGCCCGACTGCCCCGAGCACGGACACGACCACGACCATGACCGCGACCACGATCACGACAGCAGCGCCGACGAAGGGGACGCCGACGACGACGGCAGGGGCCGCAGCAGCGGCGGCGGCGGCAAGGGCAAGGGCAAGGGCAAGCGAAAGCCAAGCCCCAACGCCTACGAAAAGATGCCGCGGTACGACAAGCCGGCCAAGCTAGGGCCGTAGGTCCAGCTAGTACCGCCTCTGTTGCTTTTTGGGTTTTTTGCTTGTTTTTATGGGTGTACATATGGGGCGTATTTCTGCATGGTACGGAGCAAGTTAGATTCGGGTCTTTGGAAACACATTGACGCATACATATACATACCCCCCTTGTTGGTTAAGCAAGCACGCGTCTGGCGGCAGCCACGTTGTCGCGAACGCAGACGTGTGGTTTTCATACAATTGGCATACGTTAGTTAATCATTGTTTTTATTTTCGCTCTCGCTTGTTAGGCATTCCATCCAAAGTAGCCTTGCCAAAGTAATAGATGCACGCCTTCTCAATTCTGTAATCTTACAAACGCCCAAATGCATTATGTTTCCTTTTCTCTCTCTGTCTCTCTCAGTCAGATCCCTCAACTCTGTTGCTACATCAGCAAACAGATAGACAAAATGACGATAGTTGGTAGCAATGATAGTCAGCGTTTCTAGTTTGATGGCTGCGCCTGCAGTAGAAGTGGTGACAGCGGCAATGCCAGCGGCAGTGTGCATTTGAAGAAAACGATGAACGTCGTTTTCAAAACGGAATGTGCAGCTCTTGCTGTCTAGATGAAGTCGCCCAGTGGTGCAGGCGGGCCAAGCATGCTCGCCACCTGCTTCCTGATCAAGTTTCTTGATCCGCGCTGTTCCGGCCGCGGAACGCCCTGGATGGCCCGTGGCTCTTTCATAAGAGACGGGTCCAGCTTTGACGGTACTCGGGTTGTCACGGCCCGGTACTCGCCCGGGAATTTAGCGCTTGGTACGGGCACAGATGCCGTTCGCCAAATGTGGTCCGATGTATCTCCTAGGTATGGAGGGACCCGCGTTTGCCGGATGCCGGAGGACAACCCCGGAGAGATGCCATGCGAGGCTTTGATGGTCGACAAACGTGACAGACCACCGAATCCTCCTAGCCCCGGGCGGCCGCGGGCTTTCTTTGCAAGGATAATCTCGTCAAACAGCCGGACCGACGAGTGGCCAGGCGGGTTGGTTTCTCTCTCATGAATAAACTCGTTGAACGCTATACTAGGTTAGAAACAAGAAGTCTGTAGAAAAGTAGCCGATGAAGAGCGGTGGCAATAGAAAATAATCTACCTTGTGTGTTTCTCAGCATTGACACGTATTCTTGCTGATCGTATGGTAGACTTTTGACAAAGCCGGTGATGTCAAACGCGTAGACCTGGCCGTTGGACTTTTGTTCCTTTGTCGGCCGCGCTAGATGCTTTCGGTAAGTGTAGAACATGCTCGCCAGGCACCGAACGAAGGCCGCCCGAACTTTGTCGGGGTTGAACGCTTCGGGACAAACCAAGGATGCAAATCCGAGACAGCGATTATGGGCCAGGCATTTGCATCCGGCGCAGCGGAAGAGGCCGTCGCCGTCGGAACGCTCTTCACAGATGCCACACGTCCCCGAAGCATCCTCTCGGCTCCAGTTGAAGCAATGGCCCTCCACCCACATGGTCGTCTCCGTGTTATAAACAGGCTGGACAACCATGTTTGGCATGACAGTCGATGCGGCGAGAGTAGACTGCGCATAAGTCGACGGGGCATAGCCGCCGTACGAGGACTGCGAGTCCACAGACACGGCCGAGACGGACAGGCTCTGCGTGTGGCTGTGGCCATTCAGGTACTGCAGGCTGGGCCGGTGTAGAGGGTGGCTGCGGTCTGCAACGCCAAAGGATGAGCTCCGTCTTGACTTGTCCTCAAAATGGCCAGACCGCTTCTCGCGCAGAGTGTGGGCAACAGCGAAGCCAGAGTCACTCCGAGACACGGGCGTCGAAGGTATCGGGGGGAAGCTTGTGGAGATGGGAGAGAGCGACGCGGGCGGGCTCGTCTTGCTGGACTTTGCAGTCTGAGGCCGATCAGCGCGTGCAAACTCGTTTCTCAACTGCACAAAGGCGTTGAAGATGGGCACGCGAAGGGAGCCTGGAGCCTCCGGCGCCCCAAAGCTGGTGGAATTCTGTGTCACCCATTTGCCCAAAGTCGCTGGCGGTGCTATGGGATTTAGCAACGACTCATTTTCGGCGGAGAAGGCATCGTATGGAAACGTCTCAATGGCATAGGGAGGCGGCCCTGCAGGTACGCCGTAGCGTGACCGGTGAGGGGCGGCCACGTGCAGGAGGGACAACAGTTTGCGACGATGCTGCCGGGGCATGTGCGTAGGTGGGGAGGTCGCTTCGATGGTGTCCTTGTCTAGATCGACGAGAACAAAATCGTCTTCCGGGAGATCAATGTTCTCGTAGCGCCTTTCTATGCCAACAATATAGGGGCAGGGGGCGTCCAGAGCAGCCAAAAGACGAGCCGGGAGCAGTGGGATAAAGACGCTCGCCCACTTGAGTGGGTAGAGTAAGTTTACAATGGCGTGGCATGCAAGATGCAGCATGGCCGAATGGGAAGAGAGGAAGATGATGCGCGACTCGACCATGACGTATTCAAAAAGCGTGACGATGTTCTCCAGCGACAGGCAGCGGAAAAGTGCGAACAGATCAACATTTCGAGCGCCCGGGAGCTCGTTGATAGCCTCTTTGCGCGCATACAGGCGCAGCTCACGCACGCCTAGCTCAACCTGGGTCTTGGAGCTCAAGGGGCTGAACGCCTCGGTGCACAAGTTGACCACGTAGCGCTCCAGAGGCTGCCACCGACCGACCTTGGGCGAGCTGGGCGGAATGCGCAAGACGGCGCCGTCTGTCATGGGCACAATCACAGCCCTGAGCCACTCCTTCCAGAAGGCCGCTCGCGTTGGGTCGCGGCCCAGGATGCCGTAGGCCCTGGGCACCCACAGCCCCGTCTCGCCAGAAGTCAGACCGTCGATCTTGGAGGCCGCGCCATGGCGCAATGGCCGCAGCATTTCGGTCATCAGGCTGATCTTCTCCTCCACCGTGCTGATCTGGTCGTCCAGGACCTCTCGGGCCGGCGAGCCCGACGGTACGCTGGGCAGCTTGGCCAGCAGCTGGGAAAGGTTGGCCCTCTCGGCGGCTAAGCGCATGCCCAAGCTGGCAGCCAGCTCTCGCTCCTCGTCCGACATGTGGCTCTGGCGCCACTGCTCGCAGCGCTTCTCGACCTCCTCGGCGGCGTCTGCCTTGAGCACAGTCCAAATGGTAATGGCAATGCCGTAGACCTTGGAGTTGTCGTCAGACGTCATGGTAAAGCCGTGCCACGTAGACCGCGGCCGGTCGTCGGAAGAGACGATCTGGATGTCGTTGGGGAAGGCAAACATGGGCACATAATCCGGGAATTTGCCTCTCCGCACGATCTCCTCGGTAGCACTCCGAGGTGGGTACCGGTCGAGGAGAACGGGCTCGAATCGGCGCTTCAGAGGGTGCATGTCCGGGTCGGAGTTCAGGGGTTCGGGAGGCGGGATAACCGAGTTGTAGTTGCTCAGGCGCCTGCTGGTACGGACGGAGGCTGGTGCAGGATGCATGTTAGCAGGTCTTCCATATACCCGTCTGGAGCTGCCCAGCGGCCTCTCTGCCCACGTCTCTTACCTGCTCGCGTCGCGACATGAGACTTTCTCACACTGTTCATGTCCCGAAAGCTCAGTTTCCGGCGGATGCTACCCCTGATATCCCGGAGCGGGCTCCTGCGGCCGCTGGGCTCGGTGTCGTCGGCCTTGATCTTCTCGGTGCGCGGGTTGACCATGGGCGGTCTCGCTTGCAGCTTCGCGCCCGCACTGAAGCTGAGATCTTCCAGGAAGTTCTCCCGCTCCACGGCGAACTTGACCAGCATCTGGTCGAAGTCGAAGTCGGTGCGGTCGGCCGGCCCGCTGCCGCCACTGCCATTGTTGCTGGCGCCAGGCGTGGCAGCAGCAGCACTCGTCGTGTGCTGCAGGGGGGCCTTGATTGTGGTGCTGCTGCGGTTGCTTCGCGTGCTGTCGTCGAGGTCCTCCAGCGTGTGGATCGAGAAGCGGTTCTCCAGTGACAGTTTGGAGAGCCTGTTTGCCGAGCTCTGGCGGGAGTGGCGGGCGGTCAGCCGGGAAGCAACCGAGTTTCTAGACGCCTCGGCCGCCTCAGGCTCGCCATGCTCGTCGATGGTGTCCTCGACCTGCTGGGACGCCTGCAGAGGATCTTGATATGAGATCGACTCGACACCGGCGATCCAGAAGTAATCCGCCAGGGGCTTGGACGCAGACGAGTCCATGGCCGCATGGGAGAGGGGGGGAGGGGGGGCGGTAGAAGAGCTGGGAGAGGGCGGATTGAAGAGGAAGTGAGGTGGACGAGGAGGGCTGTGATATCACTGAAAACACTGGAAACACTGAAAACAGTCGTCTTCAGGCCTCGGCCTCACGATTGCAACATTGGAGTGGGCGGGATTGGGGATCGCCGCTGCAGGGAAGAAAAAAAAAAAACAGGCGGCAGAGACAGACGGACAGAAAAAGCAAAAAAAAAAAGGGACAAGGGGGAGGTAAAACAGAGAATATGGATCCTTGCTGCGGGAGTGGAGAAAGAAGATACGACCTTGGAGACAACCAGAAGAAACAGAAAAAGGGGAGACAATAAAAAAGTAAAAATAGAGAATGAAGGGCAGAGAAGCGAAAGGCGGCAGGCGACGAGCACAGACGGCAGGAGCGACACGACACAACTGTGGGAGCGCAGTGAAGCACTAAAAAGGAGAAGGGCCGGCGGGAGACAGGCGGGAGACAGGAGGAAAGCGCGACCAACAGGCCAGGCCAAGAGCGAAAGCGAGCGAAGGGACGGGCTGGGGCGCATGCAACAGTAAAATACGCAATGGGGGGGGATCGGGGTGCTCGATTTAGGGGGCGAGGGGTGGCTAGCGCGTGGGCGATCACCAGGCTAGAAGGCACTGTAGAAAGGCGGAGCGTGGACGATGGACGAGCGTGGGCGAGAGCGTGGTCGAATGGTTCTCACTAACACCTGGCACCCGCTAACGAGGCCGCTAAGCTGCCAACTTGGGCGAGCGTCGCCTCGTAAGACGTCGTCTCCCGGCGAAGAAGATATCTCAAGGAGACGTCTAACCTCGATGCTCGCCGCCCTGTCACTGTGCGATTACTGTGTGAACCATGGCCCGTCGCTGGCTCGTTCTAGGCCTGGCCGTGCAGACATGCAGCCCAATCCACGCCCTCTGATTGTTCCTGTACCCGGTTACCGTCCTGGACGCAATATAGGGCTTTAATATCTGCTTTATCTCTGTTTAATTTTGTGCCCATCTCTGCTCTCCCGCGCGCGGTTGGGCGCGCCGTGGCGGAACAAAGACGAGGGTCCCCTGCGTTGGCGATGAGTGAATAGCACAATAGCACAACAGCACCGCCAGCGCCAGAAGATATGTGCGAGACAGTGTGTAATATTCTCGCACTGTCCTTACTCGTTCCCGCTCGCGACTCTTCTCTGTCGACTCTGGAGCCCAACAACGCGCCCCTGCCCGATAAGACCAGACATCCCACTCTTTCGACGGCTCACCCCACCGCGTCTCACAGACATGTCTCGCGCCTTCCCTACTAAACTCCTTCCCATCTCGACCATTCCACAGCTCTGCAACACTACGATGCTGCATCGCTGCATCGCTGCATCGCCGCCTGCACCAATTGCCTCTCCTGGCCTCTGCTGCTGCCTCCTTGCTCCTTTCCCCTGCGGGTGCCCGCGCAGACGCGTCGATCTGGCAAGGGCCGCGTCGTCACCGCAAGTTCCGTGGTAGCGCCGGTCATCGTTTCTCTCCGAGGCAGCTGCTGCGGACGAACACGCGGAAGAGCTTTGCCAGGCAGACTCCAAACGAAGCAGCTCCTCGTGGGTGCAGCATCGTGCTCCATACTCCGTACTCCGTATTACTACTCCTCCTGCTTTCCCCCTTTTCTCTTGCCTCAGCAATCCTCCGTACGGAGCATCTTCCCGCCAATACGAGTACGTGGCTGCCCTGCAGGTACCCTGGCCCGCCACGCACCCCCCTCGGCCGCACTATTCCGCACTAGAGCCTGGCCTAATGCAACCCCTTCCAACTCCTCCTGCAGCCTGCCCTCGACACCTCCTCCACCGCCTGCGTGTCGCGGCCAATGGGCCGCCGCGGTGGAATACGCAGCGTGCCTTTCAGCTTGCGCCGAAGCCAGTGCCAACGCACTTTGAGCAGACGGGAACACCACCTCGTCTCTCCTGCGGCGTATCAATGCAGCTCATTTGTGAACAACACGATGCGTCTTGACCATTGTGTCTTGTTTATCTATATCTGTACAAGTAGTGGCCAGGCTGGCTACCTTCTCCCGGCGGCCCGACGCAAGGGCCCGGAGATTTAGACGACACCTTGAAGCCCAGAGAAGTATGTAGACAGCTTCCTGCCGTCCGCCCGTGGTACAGCATGGTACAGCATGCCGTGCACAGCAGCGTCTCTCCATGGCACTGCAGCGGCGTGCCTCATGGGGATGGGATGAGTGTCGCAAGGGTCGCACAGCGCCAACGGGGCTGCAGCTTGTGAGATTCTTCCGGAAAAAAAAATCCAGGCCCCCGACCTCTGAGCATGTGCCACGGTGCCCGACGAGCCCTCGCTCACTTTTGGTGTCTCTTTTCTCGTCTCGCTCTCCCTTTCTGAACGCCGCGCCGTCCACGCCCTGACATCACGTGGCCCATGGTCGTCGTTTTTGTAAGGTGAGGATATGTCCCATGTTTCGATTTCCCGTGCGCCTTGCAATACACTGTACAGTCTCCGTAGAGGCCTCGCTCCCACTCACCGCGTCGCCGTCCGCGTGCCCAGCTTGCCCGTAGACAAGAACCCCCGGCTGCCCATCTCGCCTCGCCATCCGATGCCCAGGACGCCAAAGACCAGCCGCCCATCGCCCTGCTCTTGAAGCCCGGGCCCCGTCTCTTCGATCAGGAAGCTCACCTGCTCCACCTCGCCCGGGTGGAGCACAGGCCGTCGGCTACCACTACCGCGGGCGGCCAAGGCGGAAGACTTTGCCCCCGCGCCGCTGCGTATTGTGCTCTCGTCCCAGTCGTTGCAGTCCTCGTAGGCCAGCGCCGGCTCCAGCTCGAGCAGCACGCGGTCCAGCTGTATGACGTCTTCGCCGCAGTTTTCGAGCTGCGCCTCCAGCACCCAGCGCCGGTATGGCGCGCCGCTGCCGCCGCTGCCGCTGCTCGTTTTGGTCTTGCCGCCTCGTTTCCCGCCCTGCTTCACCAGCGTGTACGGCCCGGCCTTGGTCCGCACGATGAGGGACGACTTGCAGATGAACTGGTACAGCTTGCGGAACGTGCGGGTGCGCCCGCTCGTGTCCGTCGCCTCGTAGTAGCTGACCGTCACCGCGAGCACGTGGTTGCCCTCCTCCTTGAGGTCGAAGCGGACCACCTTCTGGAGCGTCTGCCCGACCTCGAGGTCGACGCCGCCGCCGCTGCCACTACCACCACTCGCCGCGTCGGCGGCGCCGTGGTCGATGCGGCCATCTGGCGTGAGCGCGAGCTTCACCACCCCCGTCGTCGACGGCGTCTTCATCTCCGCCTCGATCCGCACATCCCGGATGGCCCTGCCCGGGGGGCCGCCGCCGGTCGTCGCTGCTGCTGCCAGCGTCCTGCTGTCGATGTCGACACCCCCCGGCGCATCGTGGTTGACGCACAGCGTGCACGCGAAGGACTCGCCGACGTACGCCGACCCGAACGACGGCGGCAGGTTCAGGACCGGGCTCAGGAGAAACGGGTCGGTGTTGGTGCTGGTCGCGAGGTTGGCCGCGAGGGCCCCGCGGTAGGCCAGCGACGCGGGCACGGTCGGCGGCGGCAGGGCCGTCGACAATGGGGCAGCGACTGGATACTGCGACACGAGAGATGGTCGAGACAGCCTAGGCGAGCACAGAAAGTTCACGTTAGAATGAGGTCTGCTGATCCGTGTCTGGGCCGAGGAGCCTTTTCCCTTACCGCAGCACCTTCAGCGAGATCGGGTGTGGCTCTTTCACAATGTCTTGCGACGGGTACCGTTGGTGGCTCATTGCGGCGGCGGCAGCAGTGCACCGTCCAGGTGCATCATTCCTCCGTGTCGGGGCTTTTGTAGTCTGCCAAAGGAGCTTTCTACCTCGTTAGCTAGAGTGTCTTGAGCGTCTTGAGATACGATACGTTGTTTGTGGAACCGCTAAAAAGGGAGCTCCAAAGCTCCCCGCACCAGATATATATGCACTTAAGGGGACGACGTTCCACGAAATCGGCTAATTGTATAATGGACCAACCACAAATTTGAGCAGCGCAGCGAGGCAAAGAAGCCACAGACTGCCGCGATTCAATTAAACTTCACTGTCTTGTTTCGTTTCTGGCGCCAAACAAGCTAAATAAATAAAAGACCAAATTTTACGACATCTTTCAACGGCAGTAAGAGAAAAAAACAGCTGCAAGAAAACCCGCTCTATCTCAACTGTCATCACAGTCCCGGCGGTGGTGGAACCTTTTAGGAGTCAAAGTCAGCTTGTATCCCTTCAGATGAACAGGTAAGGCGATATTTAACGTACTGCGCCGTATCCTGAGGCGCCCGGCGGGGGCGGTGGAGAGCCCGACGAGGTCCCTGGCGGAGGTGGCCCGGGTGGCGGCGGGGGAGCGGCAGAGCTTGGCGGCGGCGGCGGTAGAGCCTCGCCAGGTGGAGGAGGAGGGGGCGAAGATGCAGAGGACTGTCCAAGACCAGGTGGTGGTGCCGGTGCGCTTTGTTGCTGCTGTGCCGCTTGTGCGGCAGCATAATACTGTTGATAGTATTGAACGTAACTAAAGGGATAAAGGTTAGCAAGAAATGGAAGTCCACAGCGAATAACCGATGCCGGGAACACTCACGCAGCATAACCGCCATAAGGCGCGTACGGATCGTTAGTGCCATAGTACTGTGCATACTGAGCAGCGTAGTCGGCGCCCCCAGTCGCCCCGGGTGCCCCGGCTGCTGCTGCCGCGGTAGGCGTTCCGGGCGTGCCGCCAGGAGCTGGGCTGTTGCTTGCCGGTCCGTGGGGCGGACTGCCTGCGTTGCCGGCAGCGGGGTTGGGCGAGTTGTAGCCGCCGCTGCCCTGTTCGTAACCACCCTGGTCGGGCGCTCCATGCCCTCCGTGTCCGCCGTGCCCGCCTTGGCCACCATATCCGTTGTATCCGCCACGCCCGCCGTTGTACCCTCCGCGGCCTCCGCCGTAGCCTTGATGGCCGCCGTACTGCCCGCCATTGCCATGGCGGTCGCGGTCGCCGTAACCACCTTGGCCACCATATGGGCGTGGAGGCCGGCTCTTGAAGGATTCATACTGTTCTTTCACATTTTCCAGCAAGTCCTCGCAGAGCTCTTTTGCCTTGTCAACCATGTTGGGGTCGGGGCCGCTGAAGGGAGTTAGCAGAAACATTGGGAGGAAGAGTACCCAATTCCTTAGACAAGAATGTGGTCCTAGGCCAAGGACTTACGTCACATGTAGGTACATGGCCTCGTCGCTTTCCCTGCCAGTCGACGACTCAATGAAGCCCGAGCCGCGGCCCTTGATCTGCACGCGGCAGCCGGTCTCTTGTTGGATATGCTTGACGTATACGCCACCGTGGCCGACAACTTGTGCGCGGAGATTAAAGTTTGGAATGGGCTCGAGGTTGACGGGAATCTGCTTGTCGGGCCATTTTTTCTGCATACAAACCCGTTAGCAAGAGGGAAAAGGCAAGAACGAACAGACCGCTGGAGTATATCTGCAATGCATCTCCATACCCGGCCATATTCATCGCGCTCAACCGCTTGCGGCTGTTCTTCTCGCTCGCGGCGCCGAAATCGTCTCTCGTCTACCAGCGGCGGCAGCTCGGAATGGATTAGCTCGTTGATCTTGCCGATGGCTTTCTCGAGGCCTTCTTTGGTCGTGCTCGTGATGTGGAGGTAGAGAGGCGGGTTCTAGGTCGTTGTTAGCTTGAGCTGTTTTCTCGTCTCTGTCGTCTGCACGACCAAGAAGTCGTCTTCGCCTTACCGAGGCCGAGGCCATGCTCTTGTCGGGGAGGTAGCTTCCACGAGTCGTGACATCTGTATTAGAAAACAAAAGGCGGTGCGCACTGTGTCAACGCTGCTATTCTTCGAACAGTATATTTCATAAACAGGACAAGCGGGAGGCATAGCGTACCAGCGCCAGTTTCATCCTTGATCTATATCAAAACGAGCGGAGGTCAGCAGATGCCAAAGCAGAAGATGCGTCCGGGCTACCAGGCTTTGAGTAAGCGAGACTATCCCAAACAACCGGGCACAGGAGGCCACAATAGACAGCAACAAACAGCATCACCACAACAATCATTGCTGTCTCAGCAGAAGGGCTGGTGAGACGGCAGGTCAGCAGGGGGGCAAAAGCCAAGACAAAAAGTAATTACCATTTTCTGAGTCGCAGCCTTCGTGACAATGTAGCGGTTCCGCAGGTCATTGACTTCGATGTCCTTGATGTAGTCGCCGTCGGAAATGTAGATCTCGCCGTTGATGTTCGCCGCAGACGCCGAGGCCGTGGCCTTGGTGCTGGTCGGGGTGGACTGTCGCGCAGCCGCGTCGTCGATGTCTCGGCTGCTCTTGCGGCCCTGGAGCTGCTCGCTGATTCTAGCCGCAATCGCAGCTGTATTGGTGGGTTCAAGTCAGCAAACATCACATGTCGCGGAGCATGATGGACGCCACGGCGACGTAAGAAAGATCAGGGCCGAAAAAGCGAGCCACGTACCAGCAGCCGCGGCCGGATCGTGGCGTTTGGGTTCCTGGTCGGCAGAGACCTCTCGCTCCCGAGACAGGGGGCTGCGCTCGCGCGCCGGTTCGTCTCGTCTAGGCGGGGGAGAGCGGGAGCGGCGGTCAAATCGAGATGCCCGCTTGGGCTCGGGCTCGGTCTGGTCGAACCGCGACCGCTTGACGTTCCGGCGTTCGGGGGAATCCATCTCTCGAGAGACTGCCAAAAATGACGGGGCCAAGGAAAGGGAGACCAATAGGCAAGCCAAAGAAAAGACTCGGGGCGGTGGAGAAAAAAGATTATACCACAGGCGTTCGTGGCTGGCAATGTATGTGGGCGTGTGTGCGTAGAAGCACGGCGTCGCGGCTCTTCCTGCAGGCGAGGCAGTGGAAGAAGAAGTGGCTGCGGGCTTGCAGGTGGTCGTTCTTGCCAACGACTTTTTTTTATTTACCGTGATGAGGCTGCGCGAGGTGGTGTCACTTTAGCCAATCGGCGGAAGGCCCAGCAGGCGGCTCCTGCATTGTGGGGTTACGGGCCTGGAGCTCGTGAAAAACTTGTCCCGGTTCCGGCACCGCTCGACTGCCACATGCGCCTCTGGCCGTGCACTGTGCGCGGCCAATTCGAGCCCCCAGGTGGGGTTTCTGGGGTCCACAACCCGCTGGCCGACATATTGAGCAGCAAAATTTATATTGGTCTTACCTTGCTTAGTGCGATTTCGGGGCTATGTCAGATTTCTGGCCGGCGGTTTTCCTCATCCTTTTTGTTCCTATTTTTTTCTTCCGCTCCCTGTCCCCCCTCTGACTCACCGCGAGCGGAGAAGCACTTCCAGCAAGTTCAATTAACCGACGTGGACGGCTTCTGCCCGTTTCCGGTCTTTCGCCTCACACCCCCTTTCAATTCGCCCGTGGACCATGCCCTTTGGCGATAGGGCTTGATCCGAAATTCTCGTCGCCGACTGCATCATGGCCTCTCGCCGCCTCTTGCTGTCCTCGCCTTGGCGGGCCGCCTCATCCGGCGGCCTGCGCCCGGCCAATGGCTTCCAGTCTCCCTGCACGGCCTCCGTGGCCGCTTTCCGGCACAGCTCCAACACCACCAGCTCCACGTCCGCCATTGCCTACAAGGCGCTGCGTCGCCGCCAGGCCCCCCTTCCCGTGAGCGATGCGCCGTCTTCTTGGTCCGCCCAGGCGGCCGTCTCCAACATCCTCTACGAGACCCCAACGCCGTCATTGGCCCCGTCCACGCGGCATATCCTCAACTGCCTCGTCCAGAACGAGCCGGGTGTCCTGTCCCGCGTCTCCGGTATCCTGGCCGCTCGCGGCTTCAACATCGACTCGCTCGTGGTGTGCAGCACCGAGGTCGAGGACCTGTCGCGCATGACGATCGTGCTCACGGGCCAAGACGGTGTCGTGGAGCAGGCCCGGAGGCAATTGGAGGACCTGGTCCCCGTCTGGGCTGTGCTGGACTACACCAACGCCGCCCTCGTGCAGCGCGAGCTGCTCCTGGCCAAGGTCAACATCCTCGGCCCCGAGTACTTTGAGGAGCTGCTGGCCCACCACCGCGAGATCACCGCGCCCGTCGACACAAACGGCGAGCAGGACGGCGAGGCGCATGGCCTCTCTCTGGCCGACGCCGGCGACGACTTCCACCCCAGCCGCCTTGCGGCAAGCGAAGCGCTCCGCCACAAGCACGAGCATCTCAAGAGCATCACCTACTTCACCCACCAGTTCGGCGGCAAGGTTCTGGATATTAGCACCAGCAGCTGCATTGTCGAAGTGTAAGTCCCTGTGCCTTTTGAGGATTGGTTCTTTTTTGTATATTTGTTCGTGGCCCAGGTACTAACAAAACCAACAGTTCCGCCAAGCCTTCGAGAATTGACTCCTTCCTCAAGCTGGTTGCTCCCTTCGGCATCCTCGAGTCCGCCCGTACGGGCTTGATGGCACTGCCGCGCTCGCCGCTGCACGGTCCCGATGAGGATACGCCCACAAAAGAGGCAGACGAGGTTGTGGATGCTAGCCAGCTCCCCCCGGGTTAAAGGATTTATTTTTCAAAGTAGTTGAGACATCTAAGGGTTTTGCCATTTGTTCTGTGGTCCCGATATGCTTTACGAGAAGCTCATTCAAATTTAATGTTATATCGGAAGAGGATTTTTCGAGGATTTGTTTTCCCCCTTGCTCCTTTTTGAAACTACATTCTGGTATCGCTGCCTACCCCGTGTGTAAGAAAACGCACAATAAATATCAAACTCCTAAACTTTTAATTCCCGTCATAACTCAGACAATATTGCCTTTGTTTACGACAAAGCCCTCCAGAGCAGCTAAATTTCCAGTTAGCTTTTAGGGTCCATCTTGCGTATGGAAAATCAAGGGGAATCAGTACTCACCGATGGCAGCCCACAGCCGGTTCTCGCCTTCCTGGAAGACTAGCGACCGGGGCCCGTAGAACACCTCGTCCGCGACCTCCTCCGGATGCCGGGGCAGGCAGTGCATAAATTTCCAATCAGGCTTGGCGCCGCCACGCGTAGCCAAGTCGTTCGTAATTTGGTAGCCTTCAAAGGCCTGTAGGCGCTTCTTTGCTTCCTCTTCCTGGCCCATGGACACCCACGTGTCCGTCACCAGAATGTCGGCATCCTTGATGGCCTCTTCCGGAACAGTTGTCTCGATCAGCTTGCTTTTGCTGCCGGAGGAGAGGATGAGCGACCGCATGCGGTCTGGAATGCCGTAGCCCGTGGGCGAGGCGACGGCAATGTCGACACCCGTCTTGAAGCAGCCGACGGCCAGGTCAAAGAGGACATTGTTTGAGTCGCCGACCCACGCAACCTTCTTGCCCTCGAGGCCGAGGCTGCCGTCACTCGGGTTAGAAGCCGGAAACGCCTCGTGGATAGTGAGAAAATCGGCAATGGTTTGCAGCGGGTGAAAGTCCTCAGACAGTGCATTGATGACGGGAACCGAAGAATGCTCGGCCAGGCCCGTCACGTCAGAGTGCGGGCCAACACGGGCAACTATGCACGAGCTCATGGACGAAATGATCTTAGAGGTGTCAAGCAGGGACTCGTTGACCTATTGCATGGTTGGTTAGCAAGGAACAGATAGACTTTTCTTCACCCACGCAACGAGAATGCACACTCACCCCAAGCTGGATGTCGTCCTTGCCCAGAAACATAGGGTGGCCGCCCATCATGGCCACCGCGGACTCTGTCGAGACCCGCGTCCGCGTGCTCCGCTTGCTGAACATCAGAGCCACCGCGGGGCCAGCAAGACTGCCCTTGATCTTCTCCGGGACAGTGCCCGCTTTGAATGCCTTCTTATGCTCGGCAGCGTTCAAGACAAGCCGAGCAAATTCCTTCGGCGACAGATCGGCAATGGACAGCAGGTGTCGGGGCGTTGAGTAGGCCCGGGTCTGGACATGCCGCGAGACCGACTTTGCGGCCTGGAAGAGTGAGTTGCTCATGGCTGCGGTGCTTCTGTGTGTTCCACCGTTGTCGAGAGCTTTGTATTGTTAACCTGAGGCCAAGGCTAGGTGACGATAGCTTTGGGATCGTGTTAGACAGCCAATTGATCCTGGAAGAGAAAACACAGAAAAGAAATAAGCTTACAATGAAATGGCTCGAAAAGAAAAAAGAAAAAAGAGAAAAGCAAAAAAAGTAAACACCCTCCTTTTATAAAGTAACTCTAGAGTCCCAATTGACTCATTGTGTGCTCATGATAAAATCTTTTCTGGGCATCCGGCCGTTGTTGAGCGAGCACAGTTATTGGCACTGTTTCCCGCACTACCCTTCCCCGACCTTTTTACCACACCCGCTGTGAGTCGAAATGTGCCTGGTCACAAGGCGGGCATGGGCCGGGCCCCACCAGCGCAGCCAATGAACCGCTGCTTTCCGCCCAACCCATGGCCCGCAGCGACGTTTCCGTCTCAGGTCGCAGCAGCTTGGCAGGCGACGGGCCGCGCATGGTCACCTGACTGTTCGCCTTACTGTTCTCGTCTTTCCCTTTCCTCATCGCTTCTCCCGCCTCCTTCATTATCCGCCTCCTTCATCGTCCTCTTGTCCAGAAACAACATACCTGCGTCCATCGACTACAACGTAACCGCAGGCACCTTTCATCACTGCACGGGTCTGTTCTTCGGCCGGGTCCCTTATTGCAAACTAGACCAGAACGAGGTGCCCGCTATTCTGCGGCGCCTCCGCAACAGCATCATGACCGACTCTGAAGAGCGGTCGCCTTTGCTCGGCTCTGAACCCGGCCCCAGCGCAGGGCCTTCAAACGGAAAGCAGCGCGCCGCCGTGGAAACGACACCGCTTCTCGGGGGAGGAAGTGGTGACTCAGCCCGGTCGTCCAGCGGATCGGCTCAGAACGGCGACGCAGCCTCGCACATCTCTCGGGCCACCAGCGGCGACAGATCCTCCATCCGCTCCAGAAGGAAGCCGAGCAAACGGTGGCCATCGATTGTGGCCATCTCTGTGCTTGCGCTGGTTTCCGTCTCGATCATCGTCTTGGCCTTCTTCGTCCCGGCCGCCGTCGAAGAGTATGCGAAGCAGGGCACAGTGATCGAGCCGACGAACCTGTCCCTGGAATCCATCACCACGGACGGTGTTCGCGCGCGCATTCAAGCGAACTTCCGTCTTGACGGATCAAGAGTCGAAAACGAGCATGTCAGACGCATCGGGCGGGTGACCACCTGGATCGTGCGCAAGCTCGGCACCGAGAAGACCACCGTCAGCGTGTATCTTCCCGAGTACGCCAACGTGCTGCTGGGATCGGCCGAGATCCCACCCCTGGTGATCAACCTAGTGGACGGCCACACCACGGCGATTGATTTTGTTGCCGATCTAGTTCCGGGCGACGCTGAAGGCATCCGCAGCATTGCGAATCAGTGGCTCGAAGGCCGCCTCGACTCCGTGCGGCTTCAGGGGAAGGCGGACATCGGATTGAAGACGGGCTTTATTCCGCTCGGCACGCACTCCGTGTCTGAGTCTCTGGTTTTTGAAGGTCAATACCTCTACCGCTCCTTTGCGTCTTTATATTTCGGAGAGAAGTTTATCATGTAGACCGGGTGGGGAGACGAGAAATGAGAAGAAGAGATGATGAAATAGCACCGCACACAGCCTTCGCGTTTCCCGTTTTCTTGATCAATTTCTGACTAATGCATTGTATAGCCAAGGAACTTCCCGACCTTCCGAAGTACGACATCGACCGCATCATTTTCGAAGAGGTCGATGTTCCCGGCAAGAGCAGCAAGGCCATGGGCGCCGAGGTGCTGATCTCGGCCTTCAACAAGTTCCCCGTGCAAATCGACGTTCCTTCGCTGGCCTTTGAGATTCTCGTTGCAAACTGCGATTCGGTCGACCCGTATATCCAGGTCGCCGACGCGATTACGGCGCCGATCGCTGTGCGGCCGCAGTCCACCGTTAATGTCGACGTGAACGGGACGGTGCTGGAACTGCCCGACTCTCTCACGGCCCTATGCCCCGACTCCGAGTCGTCGCCGCTTGACCTTCTTTTGAAGCAGTACATGAGCGGTGATGAGGCCACTGTCTTCGTGCGAGGCAAAAAGCAACACCTAGGGGACACCCCCGACTGGATTAGCGACATCCTCGCGAGTGTTACCGTTCCCGTCCCGTTCCCTGGGAGATCATTTGATAGTCTGATCCGGGACTTTTCGTTGACGGACGTCCACTTTACTCTTCCGGATCCGATGGCCGAGCCTGATGACCCCGATGCCAACCCTACCGTGTCTGGCACCATCCTCGTCACGGCTGGTCTGCCTTCCGAGATGAACTTTGCCATCAACGTCACGAATGTTCGCGCCGATGCCGATGTGTTATACCATGGTAACAAATTGGGCGAGCTTAACCTGGACAAGTGGCAAGCTGCCAATTCAACCATGACCAGAGCAACGAAGGACCACGAGGCGACTCTCAAAATCCAATCCAAGATCGACAACGCCCCACTTAATGTTACAGATGGCGATGTTCTCACGGAGGTCATCCAGAAACTGATATTCGGTGGCCAGGAAGTTGATCTAGACATCAATGCGCTGGTCGACATCCGCGTCGACACTGTTCTGGGGCAGCTTGAGCTGAAGGATGTGCCCGCCCAAGGGAAAATCCCAGTAAAACGTCCGTACTAGACTTGTTAGTGATACTAGACGCTGGAAAGCTGCTTTTGAGAGTGAAAGCACGGCTCGTGTCTTGTTTGCTGACTTCTGCTTTCTCAGCACTTCCCACGGGATCACTTATCGGGCAAGATGCTCAAATCGGGAGCATTGAGATCTTGGATACCACACCGACCTCTATCACTCTGGAGGCTCTCGTGAACATCACAAATCCCACTGAATATACTGCGCACATCCCCTTCATCAGCATCCACGTTCTCTGCAACGACACGATCGTTGGCATAGCTAGGGCGAAGAACCTCGATGTCAAAGCTGGAAACAACACAAATCTTGTCGTGGGCGCGACGTGGGATCCATCTTTGAGCGGCGAGCAGGGGAGACAAATTGGCCGGGACCTGCTTTCGGAATTTGTGTCCGGCTTCAACACCTCGCTTACAGTTCGGGCATACCGCGAGAGCATTCCCTTCCAGCCCATACTCGGGGATGCCCTTTCGAGATTCAACTTTACCGTCCACACCCCTCGACTGTGGCTACCAGGCAGTGGGGATGACGACGGCGGCGACGGCGACGGCAAAGAGGACAAGTCAAATAAGCACAGCTTTATTCGCGATGCCACTTTTCACATCTTTTCCTCCACGGCGTCGTTTACTCTTGCCTCGCCGTTAATGAAGAACACGCTTTACGTCGAATCTGTCAACGCCACGGCCTTCTACAACCACACAGAGCCCGTCGGAACAATCAATTCTGATGTAGAATTTGGAGCGCCGCCGGGCCTTTCCGAAACCCCAAAGCTACCGGTTGAATGGTCTCCCGACTCTGTCGGCTTCGGCAAGCTCCGCGAGGCTCTCGGTGGGGTTCTGAAGTTGGATGCAAAGGCCGAGGTCGGTGTCAGGCTTGGTACTTGGAGGGAGAAGATTTGGTACGTGGGCCAGGGAATTGGCGCACATGTTCGACCATAAATACACCTTTTGCCTTTTCCCCCCTTTCTTTTTATATGGCGCATCAGGAGTTTTAGAAACAGGATACCAGTTCAAGCGTTGATTCTTAAACGACGGGAGGATATATATATAGCAAAGGTCTCGGTTCATCGAAGCTAAACTTGGAATCATTTGATACACAATAGATTTTATATATCTTTTGCGGTTCACACACTTTCGCTCCGAATATTTCTGATTGACGCATGGTTGGCTTGGACCATCATCGTGACATATTCTGGTCACCCCAGTTATTTAAATGGTTGGTTGGTCGGAAAAAATCCGTTAAATTTTCTTTCTTTTTTTGTTCGTTTTAGTTAACCTCTCCGTTGGAAAAGAAGAAAATGACCCTTGACGTGTCCCCCTTGAACAAACAAATGAACTCCCAATCGGCTATTTTTGTAAAACCCGTTGTGTGTTTTTATACTACATCCGGCGCCGTTGCAACGTGTAAATTTTGGGTTGGAGAGAGAAAGGTGTCGGTATCACATCGCCATCGTTTCGTGCTAAGCACCAGCCACCACCCCCCAGTTGTCGCTTTACGACGGGGGAGCAGAGCCGCGGCCACGGCCGAAGCCACCACGGAACTGGGGAGCGAACTCGCCCGGCGCACCGCCCTCCTTGCCGCCCTCACCAGCATCGCGTCTCCGGTAACCGCCCTCGCGGTCTCCCCGCTCACCGCGGTCGCCGCCGCGGCCACGGCCGCCGCCGAACGGCCGCCGCTCGCGCTCCTCGCCGCCCATCATGCCACGAGGCGGGGCATGGGATCTCTGCTGCTTGATGTGGGTAGACGGCACAATCTCGGCAGGCAGGTGGAGCCACTCGCGGAGGTAGTCGAGGCCCTGAATGAAAGAAAAAAAATCGAGTTAGTGACGGGGATCCAGGCGACCATGGCATTTCCTTCTTTCTGTCCCTCCTCCTCGTCCTCTTCTCGATCTTGGCCGCTCCACCTCTCTTTGTCCAACTATTTGAAGAAGATCGCTTAGGGTGTTTCTAGATTTCGATATTGCGTACCTCAGGAGTGAGCGTGTAGTAGTACCATTGCCAAGAGAACTGGGTCTTGACGAAGCCCTTCGAGGTCAGAGACTGGCAGGCCTTGATCACGAACAGGTTCTTGGTGTCGATCTCCGGGTGAGGGATCTCGAAGCTGTGCGAGAAGAAAAAAACGTTAGTATCTCATGCGACGAGAGAGAAAAAAGCGACATCTGCGCGCATCGATTGCTGCTGTCGGTTTCGTGTCGATTTTCCAGCTCCATTCGGCGACCCGGGACGGGATTCCAGAAACGTACTTCTTCGGAGCCACGAGGACACCCTCACGGAAGAGGGACTCGTGGATCTTCTTGCGGTCGGCCTTCGGAATCAACATCTTGAATTGTGGTCCAGCGGGATGTCGTCTGGTGATGGATGTGGTTGAGGAAAGAAGTCCGGAATTGGGATCGAGCAGAGGAGCAGGGAAAAAAAGCGAGGGCAAAAAAATTATAGGTTGCTTTCTACCCACACAACGGGAGAATGGAATAGCGTAGGAGGAATTTTTTGTGAAATGTTCCCTCTTTCGTGCACGGACCAAGTAGGGCTTGCTCCAAACTTTAGGTAATTTTTCTCCCCCTCTTGGGTCCCTCCTTCTTCCACCCAAGAATTTATGGCGCTAAGTCACATGATTAATAAAAAGGCACAGCCACGACGTGGCGTCATGATTTATCTTATCGCCGCCATCTCGAAATCCCTTGAACTCCACCGATTGTATCAACCTGCAGCACATCGCCACCGAACGGGCAACTGCAAGACGAGCGCAAACCACAAATCCATAATCAACATCGAAACAACATGGACGAGAGAATCGTGAACGTGCTCGTCACCGGTCTTCCGGGCGACGGCCTCCCTTCTACCTATTCTCTTCCAGTCCCCACAGCAACCTCCGTCAACGAGCTATGGAACGAACTCTACGAGCGCCTGCCACCCATGCAGTGCCGTCTTATCCTCACAACTCTCGGCAACAGACAGCTGCCGCGCGAATCATCAAGCACAGTTGGCGACCTTCTTTCCACACCGCACGATGAATTCGTCTCGCTGCGCCTGTCGATCCCGCTCTGCGGCGGCAAAGGCGGTTTCGGCTCGCAGCTGCGTGCCGCTGGCGGGCGCATGTCGTCCAAGCGCAAGAAGAACCAGGCCGAGGACAACGGGTCCAGCCGCAACCTGGACGGCCGCCGCCTCCGCACCGTGACGGAGGCCAAGGCGCTGGCCGAGTACCTCGAGATCAAGCCGGAGATGGACCGCAAGGAGAAGGAGAAGCGGCGGCAGCGGTGGCAGCAGATCGTCGAGGCGACCGAGAAGAAGGAGGACGAGATCAAGCACGGCGGAAAGGGCCGGCTGGACGGCAAGTGGGTCGAGGACAAGGAGGAGGCCAGCGAGCGCACGCGCGCCGCCGTGCTGGCGGCCATGAAGAGCGGCCAGTTCAAAGACAACATGCAGCTCAGCACGTCCGCAGGCTCGAACACGTCGGGCGCCTCGGGCAGTGGCAGCGGCAGCGGCAGCAACGGCGAAGAGGACGACGAAGACAGTCTGAGCAGCAGCGGTTCTGAATCACCGGTGCCCGAGTCCTCAGCCGCGGCAGCCAAGCGAGCAGGCAAGCTGGTGGCCAAGCCGGCAGCCGCAGCACCCCCAAGCAGCAGCAAGGGCAAGGGCAAGGGCAAAGTCTTTTTCGCATTTGATGACGAGGATGACGAGTTTATGAGCTCTGACGAGGAGGACGAGGAGGAGGATAAATAGCAAACGATCGGCACCTCCCAAAGGGGCTTGTCGTTGCCTTGCTGTTTTCTCGTGTTTTTGTTTCCCCAGGAATATCAGGATCTTTTAGCGTTCGGAGTATATGGCATCGTTACCGGTATTATTGTTATTATTATCATTATGTCTTTCTTGTTTGGCAGGAAAGCAGTCTCTTTCATATGACGAGACTGGTTTTGTTGATACTCTTAGTTCGGTAATATGAACATGGTTTTGCGAGATAAATGACTTGTTCTAGGTAAGAGTTGTTGGGGTATTATACTCCTATCAAACTATTCAGTCGTATTTGGTACAGCTATGATACTACATAACGAAAACCCGGTTATACCAAGAGGAAACTTCATGTACAACTCCCTCATCGGGGGATGAGAGTGGTGGTGAATATGTCTATGGTGAGAGTAGCGGCAACCAGACGGCTGCGGTTAAGCCTTCTGATTTTCGCTGCCGACAATATTGCTAGGTGAACCGATAGGATTAACGATGTTCTATCCATGATGCGCTGTTCCCTAGCTTGTTGGTGTGGTATCGATACTTTCTTTGGACTCTTTGATGGTTGCATCGCCTCCGCAGTTTAACTTTGCTCCGGGTGGGATTCGAATCCGACCTGGCGGGCCCAATGCTAAGGCCGTGACGCCTTAAACACTGTTATGCCGGAATCGAGGCAAGAACAATTACTGGGATAATGTACATCTGAGACGTGAACTGCTGAATTCAAGATCCGATGTATTGATACAACATCGACCAACGGGTTCGATATTTCTATCTGTGCATATCTTTTGCTATATCGAACAGTCCAAAATCCTATGATCGATCACCTTCATTCTAAAATGCTTCTCTGCACACACGCCTACTCCAGACGGACGGGGAAGTTGCCGGCTTCTCTCTGGTCGTCCCAGCGCTTGTACTGCAGGCGGTTGTTAGTATATTGGCCAAGCCCGCGCAAGAACAAGCAATCTGCGTCCAAGCAAAAGAAAAGCATGCCAGTCGGGGTGCACTTACCCAGCCGCTCGGGCACAGAGACCGGTAGGCCAGCCAGAACTGCGAGGCGGTCAGCATGAGGTACATTCAAGGTGGCAGCATCTGGGCGCATCATGCGCGGCGGCAGGGACGGACGAACCTGGCGGCAGGGAGCGAAGTCCTCGCCCTTGGCCAGAATGCACTTGTGGTAGTCGACGTAGTTCTGCCAGCAGTGCTTGGTCTGGTTCGTGTTGGGGAACCGCGCATCGACACCTAGAAACAGCGATATCATGTTATTAACGGCTCGTCCGGGGGTCGGCAGACGACAAAACGCGGGCCCGGCATCACTCCATCGCCCGGAAAGAAAGCTCGAGGTCGAGGAGAACAAAGCGCGGCCGTCGTAGAAGGGTAGGGAGGGTGCGGTTGGGGGGTGTTGGCATACCAGCTGCGGGCGTGAAGCGTTAGCAATTGTGTCATACGATGCATTTTGTGCATTTTTTTTTCTCTCGCTCGCAGCGACAGCCGAGGGACGGGGAATTCGACGTACCAGTGACGAACTTGAAGGGCTTCGTGACACGCTCGTCGTCAGACATCGTGAAGGCGAGACAGGATCAATTGATCGGATAGAGTGGTGGTAGAGTTGCTCGAAAGGGGGTTCGGCGGGAGGGCGATCGTGGGAGGCGTGGATGAGCTGTTGTTTGAGGGCAATGCAGCTTGGGATTAGAATGGGCGCAATTCGTTCGGCCGGAACAATGGGGGGAGTTCGAGTGTGGCAGCGGGTGAAGAAGGGAGAGCCACTGCGGCGGCCTGGTTTCTCAGGCAGCGGGGACGGTCGTGGGCTGATCCTGCGTTGCATTTTGTGTTTTTCGCATTATTTTTGCATTTTATTTTATTGCAGTTATCTCAGCACCGCGGGCTGGCGCTGTGGCCGACCAACCGCAGCGCAGCAATAGAGCCGTAGCACCGGCTGTGGCAGTAGGCCTGCCCGCCTAGGCCTACCTGGCGCAGTCCCGCCCTAATTTGACGCATTTGATTCGAACCGCCAGCCAAGGTGACCTCACTTTTCCCTTTCTTTTTCCCTCTCGCCTCACCACCCCGATTGCATCGCAAGCTCCGCCGCTCGCCGCGCAACCGCCTTCCGCACCCAATCCGCCGTTTCCATTCCGCATTTCTCGTCAGAATGTACGCCACCCGGGCTCTTCAGGCCTTCCGGCCGACGCTCCGCATGATGCACCCCGTTCCCGTGCGTTGCCCCCGTCTGCTCTGTTTCTTTAGTTCTTTGGCTTCGCCAAGCCATTGCCGAGGGCCAAACACATGTGATGCTAACCACCAATGTGCAGAAGGAGGAGCAAGCTGGTATGTAGCTGCCCAGTTGCGCGGAGGATATGACGAGAAGCACGCTCAACGCGGGTCAATGGGCCGAATTGCAGAATTGAGAAGGCCGAGAGACGGTTTGAAGAAGACAAGAAAAAGGGGAAAAAAAGACGAGGAACTAACCAGCTCTCGAAACAGCCCACACCGTCTCCCAGAGACTGCGCCGGCTGCGCAGAATCCCCCCTGAGCTGTTCCCCCTCGGTATGTTTCTGGGCCTGTTCGTTTCCTGTATCCCGCGGTCGTGGACAACCAGCTAACCTCCCGTAGGCGTCGTCGTCGGCTTTGCCCTGTTCGCTGCCGGCTACTCCACCATCCGCCACTTCTTCGTCGACGGCACCATCCGCCTGAAGCGCCAGAACCGCGCCGCTGACAACGCTGCGCACAGCGAGCACCACTGAGCATGGCCGGACGCGGGCAGCCATTTTGGTTAGAGTGGAGGGTGGACTGGTGAATCGATTTGCATTTTAGAAAGGGCTACGAGTAGGGGAGAAAAACGGACTTTCCAGACTGAAGACAGTCGGCTTGTTTCTTTTTTTGTGTGAATATGAAATAGGTCAAACCGCGTGAAACTGAGTCGAGTCGACGACGATATGCATGTGATCTTTTCCAATCCTCCACTGTGGTTGACCATTGGAAGATGCTTGTATATGTTTCTTCAGACCCAAGACATCAATGGGCCGGTGCCACCGTTTTGCCTAATCGTACATATTACAATAGCCCGTTCATACAAAGTGATAACTATTCTTATAAAACCCTGCCTGTAGCATACCCGCTCATCCTCTGCTCACTCTGGCCGTGGCCCAGCTACGTCCAGGCCTTCAAGGCCCTGCATGGGGTCTGCCGGCGCCTCGCCCCCGTCGTCTTGGCCCTGTTCTGCTGCCAGGCGGTCCTCCTCGCTTGCCGTATTTTGTGCAATCCATGCTTCCTGTCGAGCTGTCAGCGTGCCGTCCTATGAGGGGGGAGATATGCAGCGGAAACCCCAACCAAGACAGGCGGAAGCAGAGAAACAACGGGGAGGAGACAGTGTGAAAACCCAATCTTACCTGGTTCCAGAGGGCCGTCCTGCTTCCGAGACCCTCGTTGGCGCTCTTGGGCGCCTTGGCCGCCGTCACCTTGATGGTCCGCCCAAAGAACTCGGACTTGTCCATGTTATCGATGGCCTCCTTGGCGTCGTCGGCGTCTTCGTACTCGACATAGGCAAAGCCGCGGTGGCCACTGGCCGCGCGGGGGTCTGCAGCGACGCCGACGTCGTCACCCGCGCCATTGGCCCGGGCGTCCTTTGCGTGCCTGTCGCTCTTGGGGAGCGTCACGTCGGCGATGTCGCCAAACGGAATAAAGGCGTCGTGGACGTTCTGCACCGTCACCTGCGGCCCGAGGCCGCCCACATAGACCGTGGCCTTCCACCGGGCTGTGTCCGTCATTCTCTCTGGAGTGATGTGGGAGAGGGCCTTTCCCGCTGAGGCCAATTTCGGCAAGACAAAGCCATGCAACACGAGCTGCAGCTTGGTCGAAGGCGAGATACGGCGAAGCAAGAGGCGTCGACAAAAAAAACAGCGAACACAGGGAGCTTCGTGTCTGGGACGCCGTGAGCTCGGCCCGCCGTATTTGCTAAAAAGGGTTTTATCGTTCTAACGGGAGCGATGTTGGCGCTGCGGGGCAACACCCGCACCCTGGTAGCTGGCAGATATCACGTGCGGCAACGGCCGCCAGCATGCCACATTGGCCGCGCACAGGACAACTCAACCAGTTCCCACCGCAGCGAAGTCGTCCCCTCGCCGTCTGGGCAAAAGGACAGACACAACCTTTCCCATCTCAACCGAGAGGTCTGGCCTATTCCCATCGCACACGAACAGGCGGGTTCTTTTCTGGAGCCTGTTCGAAGCTTGTCCACTCCCTGTTTTGCGCCGCTGGAATTGGAATTGCGCGCCGTCCAAATCAAAACAGCAGCTTCGCACCTTCCCCCCCCCCTTTATTCCCTGTCTTCCCTCTCTTCCCCCTTTTCCCTTTTTCTTATTTTCTCTCCCGCCCTCTCCCTTCGTCTGTATCTTCCGCTTCAGTTCTCAGCATCCTCTCACCATGGTGCATCTCAGAGAGGTCCCGCGGACGGCAGTCTTTGCCTGGTCCCCCGGCACCGGCAAGCCGCTCCTCGTCACCGGCACCCGCGCCGGAGCTGTCGACGCCGACTTTTCTGACGAGACGAAGCTCGAGCTCTGGGACCTGAGCCTGGACAGCCCCGGCCACGGCGTCGAGCTCCAGCCCATCCACAGCATCAGCACTGACTCGAGGTGAGCCGCGCTCCCCCCTCTGGCGTCCGTCCCGCGGCCGACGTCGCTAACCAGCTGGCGCAGATTCTACGACATTGCTTGGGGCCCTCCCGACGCCGATCACCCACGCGGCATCATTGCCGGAGCTCTGGAGAATGGATCGCTCGACCTCTGGGACGCCGAGAAGCTCGCCGCCGGAGCGGCTGACGCGCTCATCGAGCGCTCCACAAAGCACAGCGGCGCGATCAAGACCGTGCAATTCAACCCCCTGAAGCCCCAGATTCTCGCCACGGCCGGCGCCAAGGGCGAGTTGTTCATCTATAACGTCGAGGATATACAGAACCCTTTCCGGCTCGGTAATGCCGCCGCCTCGCGGGCTGACGATATCGAGTGCCTGGCGTGGAACAAGAAAGTGTCCCATATTCTGGCCACCGGCAGCGCCGGCGGGCTCGTCTCGGTGTGGGACGTCAAGACGAAGAAGGCGTCCCTGACGCTGAACAACAACCGGAAGCCCGTCAGCTCCATTGCCTGGGACCCGACGAACTCCACGAAGCTGATCACCGCCTCGCCCGACGACAACACGCCGGTCCTCTATCTGTGGAACCTCCGCAACTCGAACGCGCCAGAGAAGACGCTCGCCGGTCATGAGCAGGGCGTGCTGTCTGTCTCGTGGTGCCCGCAGGACCCCAACATTCTGCTCTCGTGTGGCAAAGACAACCGCACGCTCGTGTGGAACCCCAACACCGGCGAGTCGTTCGGCGAGCTGCAAGAAGGAACCAACTGGGCGTTCCTGACGCGCTTCAACCCGGAGAACCCGAACCTGACGGCCACGGCGTCCTTTGACGGCAAGATCACCATCCAGACGCTGCAGAACACGAACAACTCTGCAGATGCGCAGGCAGCCGCCCAGAGCAACCTGGATGCCGAGGATTTCTTCGCGTCGGCGCACACTGCGCCCAAAGTTGCCAACTTTTCTCTCCCGGCCCCCCCTACCTGGTACCTGAAGCCTGTCGGCGCCACTTTTGGCTTTGGCGGCAAGGTCGTGTACTTCACGCTGAATGACACGCCTGCCGGGCAGCCCCAGACCTCCACGGTCCACATCACGCAGTTCTCGGCCGACTCAGATGTTGCCCCGACCACAGAAAAGTTCGAAGAGGCTCTGCAATCCGGCGACGTGAAAGCAATCTGCGAGTCGCACATTGAGCAAGCCAAGACCGAAGAAGAAAAGGCCGACTGGGAGGTGCTAGAGACGCTTCTCGATGCCAACCCGCGCCAGAAGGTCATCGAACGCCTAGGCTTCAAGCAGGAGGAGGAGGCCGGCACAAATGGTGTGGCTGAGATTGAGGGGGCGAAAGAGCCAGAGGCCGAGAGCGGCACAAAAGAAGAGGCGGAAACCGACACCACAGACAAGAAGAAAAAAGATAACCGCCTGTCTCACTTCTTTGACGATGGTGGCGAAGGCGAAGGCGACGGCGACGACGATTTCTTGGTTGGCCTGTCGTCTGGGCCGGGCGCCAAGTCAACCAAGCCGTTCCATCTCCTCGGCCAGGGCAACACGGCTTTGGAGGACACGATCACAAAGGCGGTGATGCTTGGCAACTTCACGCGAGCTGTCGACATTTGTCTGCGGGAGAATCGCATCGCCGATGCTTTTGTCATCGCTAACTGCGGCGGCAAGGAGCTGCTCCAAAAAGTACAAGCTGCGTATCTGTCCGACGCAGACGGCTCTCCCAGCTACCTCCGTCTGCTCGGCTCCGTCATTTCTGAGGACCTCTGGGACGTCGTCCACAACGCCGACTTGGCCAACTGGAAAGAAGCTCTCGCCACGCTCTGCACATTTGCGAAGCCGACCGAGTTTCCCGATTTCTGTGAAGGCCTCGGCGACCGCGTCCTCGAAGCTGGGTCGCGCAAAGACGCGTCGTTCTGCTACCTGGCCGGCTCCAAGCTCGAGAAGGTCGTGGGCATTTGGATTGCGGAGCTCGAAGAGGCTGAGCAAGCCGGTGTCAAGGAGCGTGTCGCAGACTCGTCCTTCTCTGTCCATGCCAAGTCACTTCAGCAGTTCATCGAGAAGGTCACCGTCTTTCGCCATGTTACTAAGTTTAACGACAAGGAGGCCACCCTCACGTCTGGCTGGAAGCTCGCCTCGCTGTATGACAAGTACATCGAGTATGCCGACATTGTCGCTTCGACTGGTCTGATGACTGTTGCCCAGAAGTACCTGGATCTTGTGCCGACGACGTACGAGGCGGCAGAACTGTCGCGCAGCCGCGTGAAGCTGGCCACGCAAAAGCCTGCAACGCAACAGCGCGGCGGCAATGTGGCTGCTCGGAGCCGGACCCCGGCAGCTCGGACTCCGCTCGTCAGTGCTGGATATCCCGCCCCACAGCCTCTGGCCCAGCAGAGCCTAGGCGGTGCCGCGCCACCGAACCCCTATGCCGCTCCTGCTCCTGTGGCATCCTCCAACCCTTATACCCCGGCTGGCGCCGCACAGTCCAACCCCTATGCCTCGCCCGCCGCACCGGCCTATGGTGCGCCCGCCACGTCAGCCTATGGTGCGCCTGCCGCTCCGGCCTATGGCGGTCAAGGCTACGCACCGCCACAGCAGACTTCCTCGTACGCCCCTCCGGTTCCAGCGTACGGAGCGGCGGCGCCTGGTGTTCCATATGGAGCCCCCCCGCGCAACACAACACCATTGCCGCCTCCACCGAAGGCAAAAGACGTAGGCAGCTGGAACGACGTGCCTCTTGTTACGAAGGCGCCTCTCCGGAAATCGACGCCGAGCGTCGCGCCTATATCATTACCTTTCGGTGCGCAGAATCTTTCAGGTCCGCCTCCACCGGCCAGCCCGTATGGTGCGAGTGGTGTCGGCCCTCGCGGTGCCGCAACCCCACCTCCTCCGCCAAAGGGCCCAGCTCTGCACCGTGTCAGCTCCCCGCTCGCAGGACCACCGCTCGCAGGACCACCGCCAAGTGCGTCCAACGTCCCTCCACGGCCACCTTCGTCGGTGGCTAGCGCGTACGCCCCGCCTCCGTCTGCGGCCGGCAACGGCCCAAGTCCGGGTTTGACCCGCCTACCTCCTCGGACGGATTCTCCCTATAACGCTCCGCCAGCGGGTGCTCCGCCGCCGAGCCGCTATGCCCCTGCACCCGCCGCGCAGCAGGCTTCCACAGCCGGGTTTGCACAGAATGGTCCCCCTGTCGGGCCTCCCCCCGGACCTGCACGCACGCCATCCAGCCACTATGCGCCGCCGCCGCCGGCAGCGCAGCAGCAGCACAGCCAGTATGCACCCCCCTCGTTTGAAGCGGGACCTGGCCACCTAGGCCAGCCACCCGTCGGACCACCCCCATCGTCCGGCCCTCCTCCCGCCGCTGCCGGGCCTCCCCGCGCCACACCAGGCGCCGCTGCGGCTTCCACGTTGCCACCCCCTCCACCCCAGGCTGCGGCGCCCCCTCCGCGCAAGGCCAAGCACCCTCCCGGCGACCGGTCGCATATTCCTCCGAAGGCTCAAAAGCTCGTGCAGGTGCTAGACACCGACCTGCAGCGGGTGGCAGCCAAGGCCCCGGAGACGTTCAAGCCGCAGGTGAACGACACGCGAAAGCGGCTGAATCTCCTGTTCGACCACCTCAACAATGCGGAGCTCGTGAAGGACGACACCATCGACCAGCTCCACGGCCTTGCCGAGGCGCTCGAGAACAAGGCCTACGACTCGGCGCAGAAGCTGCAAGTTGACATTCACCGCGAGAAACCAGAGGAGTGCGGTAACTGGATGGTACGTTTCTATGATTTTTTTCTTTCTCTTTGAACGTCGCTTTATCTATAACGGAATGCTAACGTTGTCATTGTGTACAGGTTGGAGTCAAGCGGTTGATCGCGATGAGCAAGGCCACGCAGTAGGCGCTTTGGAATGGATCACGAGATGGAGAAGGGGGTTTTTAAAAGCGGCGAGAGAGAAGAGATCGTTGACGAGTCAACGCGAAGTACGAATGACGAGCATGCGGGCAAACAAGAGAAGCAGCCGACGCAGGTGCCGGCAAAATCATCAGCTTAGCTGCAGTTCATAGAGCATTGTTTAAGAACTATATCCGTTTCTCAGCTTTGTTACTTAGGCGGTGCGGCCCTGCTGCATGCATGCATGATGCGGGCATGACGTTAGACGAGTGGTCCCTACAGGCGCCTCGAGTCAGAAGAATGAGCCTCATTGAGTTTTGCCTGGTCTCCCCCCTGTCGTAGTCCCATGTGCAATGTCCGCTGCTTTGCCCATGGAACTAAATTAAGCGGTAATATATTTCGGCTCTGCATTGAATATCCAGCAAACTGGTAATAATTTTCATAATTTTAATAATTTTGGTAATAATTTCTCGTGCGGAGCAAAATATAAAATAGACGACACAGCTTGCCTCCTAAATAAAAAATCTCTGGAGTAGAAATAAATTCAGGCTGTAATTCATGCTAATAACTATCGGCGGAACCCCCTTTTCTTATTTATTTGCCTGACTTTTTTTGCGGAGTTGTTCCCGAGAAGAAGAAGAAAATGTATTCTTGGATGTCGACGCTGCCAAGGAGAATGAGACGGCGCCGTGGAAGCGAGAGCGAGCTAGGAAAGGAAAAGGAAGCGACCCGAAAAAGATGCCGATGGGCGATGCCGAAGCCTCCAAGCTGACTTCGTGCCATGCCGTGAACTGTTGCCGGGGGACGCCGTGCCTTGCGTACGACAGCTGGACACGGGCGTTATTGTGTCGCGCCCATCGTGCCGCGTAAAAAGGACACACGGAGGAGCGGAGGGAGAGAAAGAGGCCAAATGTACAATAGACAGCGAAAGGCAGAACGGAGAGTTGAAGGAGTCCGGCGAGGCGCTGGGGTTCTGTATATATCGAACGAGGTTCTCCCCCCAGGCTTCGAAGAAATAAAAGGGGCAATAAGTCTTGCCCTGCAACATCTGCTTTTCCTCAACACCACTCGTTGCTATTTTCCGACCTCAGCTGCACCGAAAAGCACGATGGTGTTTTTCCCACCCGTGAAGCGCCTGGCCTCGGCTGCGGCCCTGCTGTTCGTCGGCATCGAGGCGGCGATGGTGTCGGTGAGCGACTTTGGCGAGAACCCGACCAAGATACAGATGTCCATCTATGTCCCCGACAAGGTGGCCACCAAGCCGGCCGTCATTCTCGCGGTACGAAGGGTCTCATACAAAAAAATATTGCTGATGGTATTGGGCTGTTATCGAGCTAACACAACATATAGATGCACGGCTGCGGCGGCTCGGGCCAGCAGTATGCCTCGATGTCTGGGTACACCAAGCTGGCAGACGAAAAGGGGTTCCTGGTCATCTACCCTTCGACGACGCACGACAACCATGTAAGACAACGGCCCCGAACCCCAATTGCCTACACGGAGAGCTACCTCCAGTTCCTAACTCCCCCTCCCCCCCAGTGCTGGGACGTCGCCAGCAAGAAGTCGCTCACCCACGACGGCGGCGGCGACACCCAGGGCCTCGCCAGCATGGTCAAGTACACGTTCACCAAGTACGGCGCCGACCCGGCGCGCGTGTTCGCCTCGGGCTCCTCGTCCGGCTGCATGATGACCAACGTCATGATGGCGGTCTACCCGGACCTCATCTCCGCGGCCACCTGCTACTCGGGCGTGGCCGCCGGCTGCCTGGCGGGCAGCCCCGGGGCCAGCCCGCAGACGGCCGACCCAGCCTGCGCGTCCGGCAAGGTCGTCAAGACGGGCGCCGAGTGGGCCGCGGTGGTCCGCGGCATGTACCCGGGCTACAACGGCACGTACCCGCGGCTGGCGACGTGGCACGGGAAGGCGGACACGTTTGTCAGCTACCTCAACCTGCAGGAGGAGATCAAGGAGTGGAGCACGGTGCTGGGCGTGGCGTACACCAAGAACGTCACGTCGACGCCGCAGGCCGGGTACACGCAGATGGTGTACGGCGACGGGACCAAGTTCGTGGCGTACTCGGCCGAGGGCGTGGGCCACACGGTGCCGAACCACCCGGCGGAGGACCTCAAGTGGTACGGGCTCTGAGTCTGTCGGTAGCAAAATTTGACGAGTTTTTGGCATTTGCATAAAAGCAAGGAGATTGCTCTGGTCTGTCGATAGAGCAATTTGATACTCTTCACGCAACTGAACTGTCAAAGAACTTGTTCCCGAGGGCGTCGTGGATGGCGTCGACCCATAGAAACTGCTTCAGAACCGCCCTCGCCTCGCTCCAGCGCGTCAATTTGAGACTCTCGGCTGTGTTTCGCAGCTCGTCCTGCAGCCAGCTGTGGTCTTCCAGCCCGCCCAATACAGACACGGCGGCCACGGACGTCAGCCATAGAGCCAGCTGCTGCATCCCGTGACGCGAGCTAGAACCGCCGGCTTCGTTCTTCTGCTTCGTCTGCCACGTCTGCAGAGCAGACCCAAGCGCGGTGGCTAGAGGCAGAAATTTGTGACTGTGGACTTCCAGGAAGAAGGTTGTCGAGAAGGCGAGCATGGCAAGTCGCAGAACATTGTTGGTTTCGTCTGTATGGCTGGATTCTTCCTCGGCCAGCCTGTGCAGGCGGTAGTGCACCGAGATCAGCGCCTCCTGGAAGAGCTCGGGCGCAACCTTGGTCTTGGCCTGCTGGGCCAGGTTGAGGGCCACGGTGAAGGCGCGGAGGTCCAGCCACACGTTGACGAGCCGCATGTCGAGGCTTCCGGAGACGGCATGCAGCAGGGGCGCGGTGATGTCTGTAGCCTGGGAGGGACCTGCGAGGTAGGCGTCCCAGGAGAGGTCGTCCTCGCCGGAGAAGAAGAGCGGCGACTGGCCGGTCCGGAGGGCGAGAGCCAGGTCCAGCCGGCAGCACTTGATCTGCAGAAACCGCCGGCCGGCGAGGGATGCGATGCCGCCGCGCAGCTGGACCAGCTGGTGCAGGCCGCGGAGGTGCGTCTGTGCTGCGCCCAGCTCGTCGTGCGCCTCCGAGAACATGCCGAGAGCGAGGACGAGAAAGATGGTGGCGTCTGTGGCGGCAAAGTCGCGCGCGGCAATTCGCGTCCGAAGCAGCCGCATGCCTTGATTCATGTGGACGAGCGCCCGGTGGCTGTTACTCGCATGGGAGGGCGTATCAAAGTACGCCAGGGCCGTGTACGCCACAATGTGCACGTAGGCCAGGTCGTGGCACATCGCGCTGCTCTGGAGCCAGCCCGGCTCGTCGGCGGACGCGACACCGATGCAGCGCTCGATGGGGTACATGGCTCGTTTCATGACGGCAATGACTGCGAGCAGTTAGCGGTGGCGAGGACATGGCTAAGCCAAAGAAATCAGCAGAGAATATAAACACACAATTTTGGACAAGGCCACAGACTGCAGGGCTCATGAAACCCGTCGGGATGATGGGGAGGACTCGATCCGGAGAAGGGACGAAGACCGGGGCCGCGAGATCCTTGGAGGCGCCCAGTGGACCCCTTGGAAGTCTGGCTCTCTGCTTGTCGATGGCTCTGCCCTTCCCCTTGTTCTTCCCCTGCATCACATGGCTGCGGATGAACCGGCGGGCATGGCCGTCCGGCTTGATGCCCTCCCGGCCGGTGGCCACGATGAAGGGATCGCCCACGGGTGGAGGCCGGGCCGCGCGCGTCATATTGGTCGATGGGCAGCAGACTACCCAGGGTGATTGCAAGATATCTGCATCATTTCCTCAACTAGGTCGGCTAAAGCTGAGAGTCGTCTCGAAGACGGACATACAAACGCCCGTCTTTGCTGGGGACGGATAAAAATGGGTCTTATTCACAGCATAGCGGCGTGCCAAGCCTTTGACTGTTTTCCTAATCGGGAAAGGCGGGCTCCGGCATACGGCCTCGCCCCGGCCTCAGGCCGTCCATCGTGCGCCGGCCGCGACCGGAAACAGGAGACGATTGGATGCTCTGTAAAACATACTCAGGGGGGATTGTATTCCGTTTACGGCAAGGCGTGTCCAGCGAGGCTGGAGCTCGATCCGCTCCGCGTGTATATAAGAAGGAAGTCTTTCCATGGCAGACGACGTGGACATGGAACGATGCTGGGAACGAACAGACTGCATTTGCATTCGACGCTATTACCTGCACTCTTCTCTTGTACTGCTCAACTGCATTCACGATTGCAAACACAGCCACAATGCCCCCCAAGTCCATCGATATGGGCGACGAGGCCATCACGTCGCTGTTCCCCGGCCCCTTCATCAAGTCGCAGTTCCGCACCAAGACGCGCCTGCCGCCCCCGGGCACCGACCTGGCAGGGCACGTGGCCATCATCACCGGCGGCAACTCGGGCATCGGCTTCCACGCCGCCCAGCACCTGCTGTCCCTGGGGCTGGCGCGCCTCGTCATCGCCGTGCGCACCCCGCCCAAAGGCGAGGTGGCCGCGGCCCAGCTGCGCCGCCAGTATCCGCAGGCCCGGGTCGACGTGTGGCCGCTCGAGATGACGTCGTATGCGTCCGTTCAGGCCTTTGTGGCACGTGTCGACCGCGACCTGCCCCGGCTCGACATCACCATCCTCAACGCCGGGCTCATGAAGCCGACGTTTGGCGTCTGCGCCGGCACCGGCCACGAGGAGACCGTCCAGGTCAACTTCCTGTCGACCTTCCTGCTCGCCATCCTCCTGCTGCCGCTGTGCAAGACCCGCGCAGCCCCGGCGTCGAAGGGCCCGGGCCGCCTGACCATTGTGAGCTCCGGCACGGCGCTGGTCGCCAAGTTCCCCAACCGCCACCAGCGGCCGCTGCTGGCGTCCTTCGACAAGGTCGACCCCAAGGGCCTCTCGGGAGCCGCCTGGGACCCGACGGACCGCTACTTCACGTCCAAGATGCTGGGCCACCTCCTGTTCGCGCGGCTGCTGGACTACCTGCACGCCGAGGACGTGATCGTCAACCTGGTGGAGCCCGGCATGTGCAAGAGCTCGGACCTGCACCGCGACGTGGGTGGGCCCGTCGGCGTCGTCCTCGACGCGTGGAAGAACCTCTGCGGCCGGCGGCCGGAGGACGGCGCCTGGACGTACGTCGACGCGGCGGTGGTGCAGGGGCCCGAGTCGCACGGCTGCTTCCTCATGGACTGGGCGATCCACCCGTAAGTGCAAGACGAGACATCGCAGAGCACATCCTGCTGTTCAATCTAAGACATGCATGAGACATGTACTGACTGCTCTCCTTTGCAGATTCACGAAGCTCGTCTACGAGCCCGAGGGCCAGGCCGTTATGGACGCGCTGTGGGACGACGTGATGGCCGAGTACGCGTTTGCCGGGGTGCGGGACATTCTGGAGCGGTCAAAAGCGAGACAATTGTAGTCGGTGAGGGCGCGTGGCAGGGGTCATCATCTTTGACGATGGCCAAGAACGCAATCTCAAATAGCGTAGAGTAGCTCTCTCTCGGGAAGATAGGGAGCCATGGCGACAAGCATACTCGGACGGCGAGACTGCGCCAGGCTCTTGTCCTAGACGCTGAAGAGAATGACAAGAGAGCGCTTCTCCAGCAGAGCAAGAGGGTAAACGTCCCCTTGATTTGTGATTTTCGGTGTGAATGCAAACCATGAAAGTGTGGCCCGTCGATCGTTTCGTCCCTCGAAATTTGAGGCTAGAAATGTTAGTGGCTTCTGCTCCGTAATAATTAAGGGCTAGATGCCTATTTTGACAGCAAAATGGATGCCACGTGACACCACCCAAAACCCCCCTGTGAGATGACCTAACGGAAACGCCCACGCAGAGAGCTTGTGAAGCTAGCCCGTCTGCGCTTGTTCACAACCTCGACAGAACCGAAAGGAAAAAGGGGAACGAGAGGCAAAACACAGCACAGAACACGAACACGAAACACGCAATGACCGAAAGCGCCTCGCCATCGCCGGCGCCCGAGGATGCGGCGGCGGCCCAGGCGCGCCGGCGCAAGGAGCGCCGCGAGGCCAAGATCAAGGCCGGCGGCTCGGCGCGACTGAACAAGATCACCGGCCTGGGCGGCGGCGTCCAGCGGGGTGAGTGCGGGCTGCTGAGAAAGGGCTCCTTGTAGAGCGATCGCTGACCAGACAGACCCCCCAGCGTCCTCCCAGCCGGCCGCTTCCCAAGAGCACGGCGACCCCGACGAGGTGGACATCTCCGAGCACTTCTACCAGCCCAGCGTCACGCCGCGATCGATCGACTCGTCGTCCCCGCGGCCCCCCGACGGCGGGAGAGGAGGAGCGGCGGCGGCCGACGCACAGCTGCGGCAGCTGTTATTGGCACAGCAGCAGCAGCAACCGCAAAACCCGTTCCTCTTCGGCGACAGCCCTGGAGGCGGCGGCGATCCGTTTGGGTTTGGCGGCGCTGGTTTCGGCGAAGGGGCGGGTGCCGAAGGCGGTGATGCCGATCCCATGGCGGCCATGCTGTCGCAGATGATGCAGGCCATGGGCGGAGGAGGTGCGGGAGGGCCCGGATTCCCAGGCGGGCCCGGCGGACCGGGTGGTGGCTTTCCAGGCATGCCGCCCGGCATGGGCGGCGGCGGCGGCGGCTTCCCAGGCATGCCCGGCATGCCCGGCATGGGCGGCGGCTTTCCAGGGTTCCCAGGGTTCCCGGGCATGCAGCAGCAGCAGAAGTCGGCCGTCCCCAGCACCCCCGCGGCGCTGTGGCGCCTCGTGCACTTCGCCGTCGCCGTCGCGCTCGGCCTGTACGTGGCGCTGGCCACGCCCTTCACGGGCACGCGCGCCGAGCGCGAGCGGGCGGCTGCGGCGCACGCGGAGGGCGTCTACATCGACAGCCTGGACGAGAGCTTCGCGCTGCACAAGCGGTACTTCTTCTACGCGTTCGCGACGGCCGAGACGATCCTGCTCACGAGCCGCATCTTCCTGGAGCGGCGCGGCGGGGCCGGCGGCGGCGGCGGAATTGGTGGAGGCGGCGGCGGCGGCGCGGCCGGCCTGCTGGGCATGGCCATGGGGTTCCTGCCGCCGACGGTCAAGCGCAACGTGGAGATCGGGATGCGGTACTGGCAGATCTTCGGCACGGTGCGGTCGGACCTGCTGGTGTGCGTCTTCGTGCTGGGCGTGTGCTCGTGGCTGCGGTCGTGAAAAGGGAAGGGAGGTTTAATGCATTCTCAAGGGGGGCGCACATCTACTGAAATAGAAACACAAAAATAGAAACGTCTGTATTGCATGCTCGCCCCTGCTGTGGATCCCGTTAAGAAACACAGATTGTTTTTATTTTATTTTGTTTTCTGCATGGTATTATAGTAGATACAATAGTTGTGTACACGGCCTTTTGTTGACCTGATTATTTCGCCCATCCGTCTATGCGCCTAGGTTTACAGCAGCGGCTGTATTGTAGTGACCGCCCGTCCCTCGAAACAAGGTATTACAACATATAGGAATGTAGTATAAAAGACAAGTTTAGAAGAAGAAATAAAAATCACGGTGCGAGAACGGTCTTGAGAATGCCGCCCATGACGCCGCGCACCCGCTTGGGGTTCTCCTGGATGGCCGTGAACACGACCGCCGTGCTCGCCGCGAACACCAGCGTCTCGCGCCACTGCTTGTCGAGCGCGTAGCGCCGCGGCAGCAGCGTCGCCAGCGCGCGGGGTGCCACGAAGAGGCCCATGTCCTTGCGCCGGCTGGCCCGCTCGATGAGGATGCTCCAGCCGCACAGCCCGCAGCCGACCGCCGTGCACAGGCCCGAGTCGATGGCCTGCCGCGCGGCGAGCGACGTGCCGAGAACGAGGGGGCCGACGCGCGTGCGCGCTAGGCACACGCCGTAGAAGAAGAGCATGATGAAGGTGCCAAGGAACGCAGACGACCGCGCCGCCGAAAGCGCCGCCGACAGCACGGCCCGCAGGACGCCGCGCGGGCCACCGCGGAACGGCTTGCCACCGCGCAGCACCAGCAGCAGGCTCAGCGGCAGGTACGTGGCCATGGCCCAGCGCCACGACCGCCACAAGCGCATCAGCGCGTGGCGCTCGCACGAGGGCCCGCAGTCCATGTGCACCATGGTGCAGGGAAAGGGGGCGGTCACGGTCGGGTTGCCCCAGGCGGTCGGCCAGCCGTAGTCGCGGCACATGGTCTCCAGCAGGCGGGCGTCCGGGCCCGTGTCCTCGCCGTACTGCAGCTGCCCCCCGCGGCAGAGGCGCAGGGCGTCGATGAGGCGGGCGTCGACGGCGGCGGCCGACGTGATCCACTTGTTGTAGGCGTGCGGCAGGCGCGACGGCACGTAGAACCAGGCCCACATGACGAGGGCCGACGAGGCCGAGAAGATGGCCGGGTCGGTGAGGCGGCCGACCAAGGCCTCGAGGCCGGTCCACGACCCGGCGGCGACGCGGCGCGCCTTGCGGCGGCCCCACAGCTCGCCCACGATGACATCGAGGGCGCGCGTGGCGGCGAAGAGTGTGAGGTCGAGGGTCCGGCCGGCATAGACGATGGTGTTGGGTGTAGTAGTGGTGGTGTTCTCGGTCTTGGTCTTGGTCTCTTCGACCTCGGCTGCGACAGGATGGCCGACAGCCGTGTCAGAACTGGCGACGACGGTGTGTGTGAAGCCCGGCGTCTGCTTCGACTGCAGCAGACGCAGGCCGGCGTATGCGGCCACAAGGGAGGAGAGCCAGCGCGAGAGGCGCGTGCGGGCGACGAGGGAGAGACCGGGTGCACATTGTGCCAGCAGTCTTCGAAAGGGGACCTGCAGGGTCGAGCGTCGATTAGCATGTGCTTCGGGCGAGGGGGACGAAAAGGGGGGTGACGAAAAAAAAGGGCCACTGGGGGTACGGCATCTCTCACCTCCAGCAGTGTGCTGCCGCCGACGAGCGTGGCGCAGAAGGTCGGGAAGCGGCGCCACTCGAGGCCGGCTCGCAGGATGCGCCGCACCGAGTCGCGCACGAAGGCCAATGATGCCTTTTCCGGCTGGGCCAGAGGGAGGCCGCGACGCTGGCGGCGGTGTGCGGTGAAGTAGGTGAGCAGCACGGTGAGCAGGCGCGGGGCCACGCTGGACGCATAGCCGAGCAGGTAGGCGCGCACCAGCGGGCGGAGGGCGGCCGGGATGGCTGGCGTGCGGGAAGACGGCCGGCCGGCGGCGAGCGCAGCGACCGGATGGGCCGACAAGGCCATGCTCAGCCGGGGGACGGAAAGGAGGGGGAGGAGACGAGGAGGAGGAGAGGGGGGGGTGTCTAGGAGAGGAGGTCAGCAGCCGGTGTAGGAGGGGACATGACAAGACAACGAGACAGAGCCGGGGGGAGGCCAGAGGAAAGGCACACCGTCACAGTCGATGGTCCTGTGATGGTCGATGGCCGTTTTATCCAGCCCAGCCAAGGCCCTGCCCGACCCGACGCGCCAGGGGCGGGCTGTCCGGGCTGTCTGGGCTGTCTGGCTTGGCGTGTTCACAAGCAAAACGGGGTGCGGCAGCGTGCTCGTACCTGGCGGGGATGCGTCGTAGCGTCGACGGCGGCAGCGTCTCCTGCGTCAAGCCCTACGGCCTCGACGTCCTCGACGGCCTCGACGACGCGAAGCTGACACGTGAAAGCCGCCGCGCCTGGCTAGTGCGTTGCGGCGGGCGTGCGTCCAGCGCGAGTCGTGGTCCCAGTCCCCAGGAAATGGAGGAGCAGGTCCGGGAGATGGCGGCACAGGTTGGGTGCATGGGTCGGTCGACGTGCGGCAGATTCTGGCCGGGATGCGTCGCTCTCGTCGCGATGCTGCGTGGTTCCTTGGGCCTGGGACGTCCTGGCAAGGCAGGCCTGGCACGGTAAGCAGCTGCTCCTGCTGCTGCTGCTGCTGCTGCATTCGAGACGGGAGGTCCTAGCGGCGCGTGGCGGCAATTGGCTGTGCTTGACGTCGTTTGGGGAAGTGGGGCGCGTACTAAGTCGCTCTGCTGCGCACTTGCTCTGCGAGTCCCGCCTGCGCTGAGGGCCCGCCTTCCCTTGTTCGGCAAGCGTCGGCTCGGCGGCGGGTGCTGTTCTCGGCTGGCATGTGACAGGGCCACAACGGTTCCAGACGGCTCAGCAGAACGCAGCAGACTGAGGAAAGACCAGGAAGCCACAGGGAAGCCACCGGGAAGCCACCGGGAAACCGACGCAGACGGCACGCCGACGAGAGGCAGCAATTGGGCCAGACGGCGGACATCTGGTTTTCTCGAGGTTGTTCTCCGAGCGTGCCTCTCTGCTGCAGGCATCTGTCGAGTTCTGCCAGCGCCCCTGCGCGCCCTCAGGGGCTCGTTCGACGGCGCTGCGTTTCTGGCGCTGTTCCGGCCCACACCGGTAGCGCACGGCCGAAGCATGTGAAAGAGCCCAGCTGCCCTGCAGATTGCCCGCAGATTGCCTGCCAGGTTCTCCTATTACCAGGTTCTCCTACCAGGTTTGCCTGCACCTCCAGCCGTGTTTCGCTTGTCTCGCCTGGTTCGGCTCTTTGGCCTGTTTCGCCCGACCCTCCACCGGCCTGCCTCTGGCGCCTTTCCCGAACAGGGCGCGTGCCCCGGCCGTCTGTCGGTTGTCCGCCGCTGCCCCTGGAGCTCTGTGGGTGGTCTCTCCCCGCATTTGGTCGTAGTGTGCTTGTGTGCCTGTACGAGGCCGTTAGAAGGAATTGCTCGTGAGTCGCACTCGTCCGGCGGCCGTGCCCTGCGTTGGTCGAGCATCGACATCACCGCTCGTCAAGCCTTTCTCGGCCGGCGGCATGCCACCGTTGCTTCTCACGGCTGGCTCGTCCTCTTGCTTCGAAACCTATCCAGAAAGCCGTCCGTGCAGCCGCAGGGCCCTGTCCATTCTTCACCGGTCGTCCTATGTGGCTTGCTTCTGTTCCGTTCCTTTTTCTTGTCCTTTTCTTGCCATTGTCTCCTTCCCCGTCCCTCTTCCTTTGTCTCCTCCGGTTCGTTCCCCTGCTTCCCCTGGTCCCTCCTTCCCTCCCCATGCCCTCCTCCTTCCCCATGTTCCTCCATTAACGCCATCTGCTCCGCCCCACTTTCCCAGGATCTCCATCGCGCCTCCCCGAATTCTCCGTGCTTTCCGCCTTCTCCAGGCTCAAAGGTGTGCACTGGTCTCCATTAGCCTTGTTTCGATTGGCCAGGTAGCGTCCCCATAGCATTTGTAAGAAGGTGTACTTCCCCTACGACGCTGCCCTGTTTTTAGGCCCGTCGCATGCCGCTAGTCCCTAAAAGCCATATGGCCGCCCTCCCATAGGCCACCTCCTGCGGGCCACCACCTGCCTCTGCGTAAATTGCCTGCTCCTTCCCCCTCTGTCTGTCTCTCTCTCTCTCCTTCCCCCCCGCTAGCGTGTCCTCTCCGCACTCTAAAAGGCCTCTCCATCTTTTTCAGCGTCTCTCAGCGAGCGCCTTTCACATGCGCACAAATTTCTTCGTCCTTCGCCCCGCCACAGCGACCGCCTGGCCTTGCACTCTTCCACCGTCTTCGACATCCACGCCTCTCCACAAAATCACCAACATCCCCCGTCTTCGCACACGACGCACCAACAGCCAACCGACTCGCGATCTACGTGCTCGTCTTAGTCTTGACCCGGCGCGCGGCACTTGCAGGTCCAGCAGCAACCACATCGCGACGGCTCCATCGACGGCTTCATTTCGACCATCTCGACCATCTCGACCATCTCGACCATCTCGACCATCTCGACCATCTCAACCAACTCGACCGTCTCGACCGTTTCGACGCCTGCTCTTCGATCCGCATCGTCTCCGTCATCTTCTTCTTCGCCTCCTCTGGCCCCGTCTCCCATCTGCGTCTGCGTCTGCGTCATCGCTGCCGCGCCCTCGATCCAGCATCCAAGACATCTCCATCTGCAGGGCTCTCCGTCTTCCTCTGAGACCCCCATTCTTCGCCCCGCCAGACAGGCCCATTCTTCAACGGCCGCCCTCGACTCAGACGTTCTCCCTGCGCCCACATCCTCCCTTGGTCGCCCCTCTGTCATCTCCTGCCACCTGTCCCAACGCTGGTCGGCTCCTCATGCGTCGTCGCATCGTCACCATCAGCTAGCCGCCGTACTCTGTCCTGCTACTCGTCTCTCTCCCGCTCCCAGCGATCGCGATCCTATAAGCTAGCTGAATGGTCTCAGTGCCCAGGCCAACCGCACCGCCGCCTCGTCATCACCTCGAATCGCCGCCTCGCCGCTGCTCCTCCTGCAGCTGCTCCTGCTGCTCTCCCTAGTCTCTAAACAAAGCCTCCCCTATGCTCGCTATACAGCAACGTCCGCAAGCCATGGCCTCCGGGCGGCATCCAGAAGACGAGCAGAATCTGCCCTTTGGCTGTATGTCTCATCCCGCATTCCTGTGCTTGTTTTGCTAGTCTTTGGTTCCGTCTTTTTGTCTTCCTTCGCCTCCTCCGCTTCCTCCTCGTCTTCTTCCCCTCTCCTCCTCTTCTTGGCTTCTCCATGCTCTCCATCTGACAACTGCAGACGCCGTCGACTCCTTCGAGGAGTTCTCACTCCAGAACGCCCCCGATCCAGCCCCCGGCAACCCCATCCTCACCGACAACGAGCAGAAGGCCCTCCACAGCTTTTTCGAAGAAATATCGTCCAACAACTCCATCATGGCCGGCGTGTCGGGCGGCATACACTCGGAGAACTGGAACGATGTAATACCGCCTGATTTCCTGGGCTCGTCCACCTCGTTCGGCCATAACCCAGACCCCCATAATTATCTAAACGACTATGGGTTTTCACCGGGCCTCTTCGGCGGTATGCAGCTCATGCAGCTGTCTCCGCCCATGCCGCCGCCGCAGACGACCTCACAAGCGGTGCCGACAGGAGGGCCGTCGTCCTCCCGTTCCAGCTCAACTCCGACCCTTCCCACCGGCTTCGTGCGCCATACCTCTGGAGCGCTGGGAATGCAATCCGGTATCGACCACCAGCAGCAGCAGTCGGACGAAGAGCTCCAGGCCGCTGCTCTGATGCAGATGCGCTCCACGAGTTTCCACTACGGGTCACGGCCGACTCTCGCCCAGCAGCACCAGACTGTCCTCAGTCTAGGAATCATGCCCGAAGCGTCGCAGCCGATGCCTACCTCGACCATGTCGCCGTCCTCGCTGTTGTCACCAGTTGGCCACAACGGCGGTCCGCAGCAGCTACCCGCCCACGCCCACGCCCACGCCCACAACCACACTCACACTCACATTAGCAACAGCCTCCAAACAGTACGGCCGGCCGGTTTGACGTTTTCCGCGGGCGCACATACGACCCAGCAGGCGTCTTCTCTGAGAACAGCAAATCGGGGGGAGGGGTTGTCCTGGGGCTCTGACAAGAACTTTGGCCAAACACAGTTCACGCCGCAGTCGGAGAAGGAGACCTCGGATGCTCTCTTGCACGAGCGCCTCCGCACTATGGAATGCCTCGAGGTGAGCCAGAGCGCCGCCACAACCCAAACGTCCACGCCGACAAATGAAGCCGCCTTCGTGCCGTTCAACCTCAAGACGCGGACGGTGTCGTTTGTCGCCGCCGAAACCGAGGCGAACGGGAGACCCGAGGTCGCACCGCCGCGGAAGCGCCGAAAGAGCAAGGTCGTCAAGAGCGAGGAAGGCGACCAGAGCATCGAGGAGGAGGATGCCTTCTTTGGTGGACTCAAAGCTGCTGGCGGCGAAAACGGCGATGATGCCGTAGCCGCTGCCGGCCCTGCTGCCAAGAACGGCAACGGCAAGCCGCAGCGGAAGCGGAAAGCCAAGGCCACCGCGAACGGCAGCCACCTGCCGTCCCAGTCCTCTGCGTCCCCGTCCGCCGAGTCGCCCCCGACAGCCGACGGCAGCAGCGCTGGCGGTGCGGGTGGCGCCCCTGGATCGGCGAAGCGGCGGCGGTCGGCGGCGTCCCTGGCGGCCAGCAAGCAGCCGCGCGAGAACCTCACCGAGGAGCAGAAGCGCGAGAACCACATCAAGAGCGAGCAGAAGCGGCGCACGCTGATCAAGACCGGCTTCGAGGACCTGTGCCACCTGGTGCCGGGGCTGCAGGGCGGCAGCGTCAGCAAGAGCGTCATGCTGTCGATGACGGCCGACTGGCTGCAGGACCTGCTCAGCGGCAACGAGCGGCTCGCGGCGCAGCTGCGCCAGATGTGAGAGACAAAGACAAAAAAAAAAAAAGAGCTTCGACGAACTGGAAAAGGGGCGTATGATAGGATTTTTTGGGATATTGGTTTTTTTTTTTGGGTGGTGGGGGGAGCCCTCGCGGCGGCTATGTGTTTTATTTTGATCTTTTTGTTGGGTTTGGATTTTTTTTCAGGAGTAACAACGGGATAGGAGATACCTTGGGATACGGAAGCGCGGGATGACGGGAAAGATGAAAACAAAAAAAGTCATCATGGTTTATGATACTGCCTTGGGGGGTTTTTATTTTTATTCTATTTTTCTTCTATATTAATCCTAGTCCCCTTCCCTTTGGAAAGCTTTGGAGTTTAGAGCGTGACAAAGTGCTAAAGTCTGGAACATTGGCAGACTCTTTTGGACGGACTGCATTGTGCCCAAGTGCTATTCTGTCGAGCAGAGGGGTCTTCTTTGACCGCTGCCGCGCCGACTTTTTTTGCTCTCCTCCCGCGTGCAGAGGCCGTGACATCTCGCCCTCCTTTGTCAGTCTCCGAGCAGGTGGTATCGGGCGTGGGCCGCGCGGGCAAAAGGCGGCAGGAAATGCCCGCACTGGCCGCAGACGTCCAGGGCGCCGCCGGCATCGTCGTCGTCGTCCCAGCCGCCGCCTTCGTCGTCATCGTTGTCGAAGGCGTCACGGCCATCATGGTCTTCATGGTCATCGCGGTCGTCGCGGCCGCCAGGGCTGCCAGGGTTGCTGCCAGAGTTGCCAGGGCGGCTGTGGCTGTCGTCCTCCTGCCGCTTGAACAGCGCGGCAATGTCGTCCCCGCGGCCGGCCACGGGCGCCATGTTGGCCACGCACACGTTGAGCAGGCCGACCGTCCAGGGCGGCGGCACGGCCACCGACGCCGCCAGCTTCCGGAACATGGGCACGAGGCTGCCCGCCACCAGCCGGTCGACGACCTGCGCGGGCGGCGCCGCGAGGCTCAGCACGAACCCGGGCAGCGGCTGGCTGCGGCTGATGCGGGCGAAGTCGTAGCTGTCGACGGCCTGCGTCTGCGGGCGCAGCGTCAGGCGCAGCGTGCGCGGCCGCGCGAGCCAGGCGGGGGTGGTGGTGCTAGTGCCGCTGTTGCTGCCGCTGCTACTGCTGCTGCCCGAATCCGTCAGATCCACGTGCATGCGCCGCAGCAGCGACGTGGCCAGCTTGCGGAGCTCGCCCGCGACGGCGGCCGCCGCGTCCGGCCGCAGCATGCCCTGGCGGCCCCACGCGTACGTGTCCTCGATGCTGATCTGCGTGGGCAGGTCGCGGCCGCCGCGCACGGGCGCGTCGTCGACGCCGTGCAGCAGGTCCCAGACGCGCGATCCCGAGGGGATGTTGCCTGCCGTGCTATTGCTGTCGCTGCTGCTGCTTCCCAAGATGGCATCCAGCAGGCGCGGCGACATGCCGGGGAACGTGCGGACGACCGCGACCGTGATCGAAGGGTCCGTGCTGCGGCTATCCCGCTCGCCCTCTTCGTTTTCTTCTTTCCCTTCGCTCTCTGCGCCATTTTCGTTCTCTTCATCCTCGCCGTTCTTGTCGGTTCCGTCGCGTCTCTGAGAGACCACGTAGTCGCCTAGCAGACGGCTCGTCTTGAGACCGATGCCCGGCACGCTGCGCACCGGCAGCACGTCCATGAACCGCCGGACCACGGCGTCGCCGGCATCATCATCATCGCCCCAGCCTGCGCTTACCAGGGTGGTCTGGTTGGCCGGCTTGTTCAGCTTGCCGGCCAGTTTGCTCAGCAGCTTGCTGGTGGCGATGCCGGACGACGACGTGTAGCCGGCGTCGTGCTCGAGGCGGAGGCGCAGGTGCGCGGCAAGGTGGGAGCCCAGGAGCAGGCGCAGTCTGGTGGTGTGGGCAGACGCGCCGCTCTCGTCTTGCTGCGAGGACAGAGGACGATGACCGTCGCCAGGAGCGCTATCATCGCCGACGACGCAGCCTGCGAACGTGCGGGTGTCCAAGTCGAACCCGCGGGGCCCGTCCACCCCGTCGGACAGCTGGAAGAAGAATGACGCATCCTGGGACCCGCACGCAGCGAGGCGCTCCGCGTTCGCGTCCACCAGGGCCGTGGCGTCCACAAACACCTCGTCCAGGCCCAGGCGCTCGACGGGCGCGGTGGGCCCGACGGCGTCGCGCACGAGGCGGTACAGCTGCTTGGACACGTCGCGGAAGGGCGAGAGGTCCTCGCCGTCGACGAGCACGAGGTCCGGGCACACGCGGCGGGCGTCGGCGATGCGCATCAGCTTGCGCACGCCGCGGCGGCGCGCCGCGTAGTTGCAGGTGGCCAGGATGCTCTTCTGGGTGACGCCGACGCACTTGCCGGCGAGGACGCCGCCCGGCGCGCGGTTCTGCGCGACCTGGGCATAGAAGCAGTCGTAGTCGAAGTGCAGGACGACGCGGCGGTCGCTGCGGCGCGGCGGTGGGGCCATGGTTCGCGCCCCGGCCGGTCCGATGGCCGCTGGGCCCGTCAGCCGTCAGCCGTCCGCCGTTAGCTTCTCGACCTACACGGACGGCGCTGTCGGGAACCGATGCGTGCCAGCCCCGGAGCGATGCAGCAATGCAGCAGTGCAGCAGGTGCAGCGAATGCAGACTGTGTGCGGGCCCACGGTACCATTGTCCTGCGGCTGCGCGGCTCGCGATGGGCTCGCGAAGATTGCGGATGGATGGCGGTCAGTGAGCAGCACACAGAGAAACGTGCTGCAAGTCGTGCGTGCATGTTGGGAGGATTCGCCCGCATACGCAAGGACTACACGTGATTGGCCAGTGTGCCTGCGAACAAGTGGGGGGCGCGCAACACAAGGCCCCGGCGGATGCGACCCTGCTGCTCGTCCACTGGTGCCACTGGCGCTGCTCTCGGCTTTCTGCTTCTCAGCACGCAGCCGGCGAGAGACCCAGGCTACAAGCACGACGGAGCAAGGCCCACCTCCTTGCATCCTTTTGCCGACCGCGGGCGCTTCTCGCGCGCCAAACAGCACGCGAGCTGGGCCAGGGTGCGGACGCCTTGGCGTGTGGACAGGACAGGCTAGGCCGAGAGGAGCGAGAGGATTGGGGGGATGGGGACGGAGGGCGATGTGATGGAAACGGGCTCTTCGCCTGTGGAATCCTGCTGGCTAGCCGTGTTTGGTCGCTGGGCTGCACCGGGCGGCGTCTAACAGGAGACGATGGGGGAGGGATCAGGAAAAGGGGGCTGCGACGGCCGCAGGAGCAGGCCTCGTTCCTGGGACGAGATGGGGTGGCCATCTGGGGCCATCGAGACGACGGGAGAACGAGAGAACGAGAGAAAGAGAAAAAGAGAGAAAGAGAAAAAAGGAAACAAAAGGAGACCAAGGCCGCTCTGATCGAGGTCAAGCAGGACGGGAAACAATGGACGACAAAACGCAAGCCGCCCGGACAGACGAGAGCAGCAGAAAACGAGCAAAGAAACAGAGGGAGACGAGCGACAGCACCAAACGAAACAATCCACACCCCTGGCACACGCTGCTGCACGGGATGCAAATTAGACGCCGGCGTGTGAATGGCCAGCCGTGCGTCTGCCGCCCCCATTGGCTGGCGGCCGGCGCTGCTCATCCAGGGTCCAGGGGTGTCCAGCACGAGGAGGCGGAAAAAAGAGGGACGGCGAGCAGGGGTTGGGCGCTTGCACGTCGTGGAGAGCTCTCTTCTTTCTTTCTGGAGTGTTCTGGGTGTTCTGGCGTCCCTGCTCCGTCCGCCAATTTCAAATATTGATCCCTCGCCTCTTGGGAGAGCGCGCTCTCTCTCTCCCCTTCTCCTTAGGCAACCATCCTGTTCATGACTTTGCCCATGGCGGCCAACCAGGACGTCGGGATCGAGCAGGGGAGGAAGGGAGGAGGAGAGGAGGAGAGAGAGTAAGCCGCGTCCGGGCAGCTAGCGAGAGAGAGAGAGAGAGAGCATCTGGGACAAGACGGCGGAACGAGGGCCTCAAGGCGGAAAGAAGACGGCGGCCGTGAGGATTACAGGGGCGATGCCACGACCCGGGGAAGGTTACTCCGTGAAGACTAAAGACTAAAGACTATCTGGGAGACTATCTGAAGACTGTCTCGGGAGACTATCTCATGGCTCGAGAGACAGCCGGCCGCGATATCAGAGAGGGCCCTCTCTGTCCATCTTCCGCCGTCCACCTCCTGTCGGCCACCACCTTCGGTCTTCCTCTCATCTCCCCTCTCTCCCCTGGTAATACACCCGTCTTCTTTCTTCCACTTTCTTTTCCTCCTCCTCCTTCTTCTTCTCGTGTCTCTCAACCCAATATTCCCTCGTCCACTCCCTCCCCTCTCCCCTGGTCCCCCCCGGCCCTCTTCCCATGATCCATCCCTCTGGAATCCTTCGCGCCTCTTCCTCCTCTCTACGTCCATCCCCACTGTTTCTGCCTCTCCGCTTCGTCGAGCCTCCTCGGATCGCGTCTAATTTCTGTCCAACTTCTGGTCTAAACCCTGTGCTCTGTGGAGCACGCCGTAGCGGTGTTGGTACGATAGCGTGCGGCCACGCCCTCGCCCCCGTCGTCTCGGCCTGACCCTGGCGGCGCTTGGCCTCTCGCCCTTCTCGCCGCCTCACCTCCCCCTCGTCTGTAGGTAAGCGGAGACTTTGTTTGATTCTGGGTCTGGCTGGTTTGTTTTCTTCTTCTTCGTCCCCTTCTGCCAGTAGCGGTGTCTCTCACCTCCCATCCCAAAAGCAGTCTGTCTCCCCTGTCCGGAGGATAACCAGTTCCCTCTCCTGCATACTACAGAGTACCACCCTGCCTTGTTTCTCTCTCTCCCCACTCCCTCTTCTCCTTGCTGTCCTCCTTTCCCTCGTGCTGTTCCTGCCGCCGTTCTATATAGCCGCTGCACCTCCCTCCCCTCCTACATCCTCCCTGCCGCCCCCATATTCTGTGTATTGTTTCTTCCTTTTCTCCTTTTCTTCTCTCTCGCTCCTCTTCTTTTCTCTTTCTTCTTCTTTCTCTCTTTCTTCTTCTTTCTCTCTTTCTTCTTCTTCTCGACGCCCACCTGTTGTTCTTTACTATTCTCCCTTCTCATCAAGGCCTAGTTGGCTCCGAGGTTGGTTCCCTGGCCGCAGGTTGTCGGGCGCAGACAAGCTCAGCCGCCGGACCTCCTTGCCTGCCGCCTTCTCTAATACGAATTACGGTTCGACGTGTAGACTTGCAGCGGTCTTCTCCTGTTCCCTCATCTCGTCTTCTTTCTCTTCTTCCTCTCCTCTCTCCCATACGCTTCTTGAATATCGTTTTCGTTTTCATCTTATATATATTTTATATACTTTATATATATACACATTGAATACTTCTCCCCTCCATCCCAATGTCTGGCCAGAGCCCTCCCAAGAGGCCACGGCTGTCTCTCCAGATCAAGGCCCTGTCCACGGGTCCCAGCATCCGCACCTCGCGGACGCTCGCCGCCGTCGTCAACCCGCGCTCGCCCACCTCGTTCAACACGCTGTCCAATGTCTACTCCACGGCCATCGACCGGTCGTCGACGCCGGTCCCCGTCACCGCCGAGCCCGTCACCGCCATCAACATGAACTCCAAGCGCCTGCCCGACCTGCCGCGTCTGCAGATGCCAAACAACCTGGCGCTGGACCGCAACACGCACACGCCCTATGTGACCACACAATTCCCCGAGACGCCCCTGACGGCGATGCCCATGTCGCCTGCTGTGGCGATGGAGATCACTTTCCCGAGCTCCATGACGGCCACGCCGCCGCTGTCGGCCGGGCCCATGTCGGCCGGGCCCATGGATCCCGGCACCGCCCAGACGCAGGTGTTTTGCTTCTCGCCGGACGACATCCGGAGGAACAGCTATCTTCGCGGCAGCGGGGACCTGAACATCGTCATCACCTCCGCGGACGACAACAGCAGCCACCTGCTGGCTGAGGACGACCCGGACACGGCGATCGGCGACACCTGCAGCGAGAGCAGCTTCACGACGGCGGACAGCACAGGCGGCGCCGACACCCCCTTTCCCGCCGACCGCCAGTCGTCGTCACCACCGCAGCCGCAGCCGCAGCCGCAGCCGCAGCCGCAGATTCAGCAGCAGCCGCAGCCACAGACGCAGCCGGCAGCAGCGGCAACCGCCCGCCGCAGGATCACCGCTCCGGCCATCATGCTGCCGGGACGGCCCGCGCCCTACGTGCACCCGCGCGCCCTGCACAGCATCCTCCGCAACTCGCCGCTGCCGCCCTACACGGCGCTGTCGCCCAGCTCGCCGCGGCGCCAGTCGCAGCGGCTGCTCGAGAAGGCGTCGCGCCACGTCATGTACCACTCGCCGCTGACCCAGACCATCACGACCAACCTCTACACCAAGTCGCACATCGACCTGCTGTGCGAGGAGGCGTCGCCGTTCGCGTCGCCGTCCACCGCGTCGCCCTCGACCGCCGGCGCAAGCGACGCGGAGGCCGTGCTCGACCTGACGCTGGCCTACAGCGGCGACGAGACCCGCGACGGCGGCCAGACGCCGGGCCCCTTTGAGGAGATGCGGCGGCGCATGGCCGGGCTGGGCACGAGCAGCGCCAGCACGAGCACGGCAACGACGCCCATCTCGCCGGGCAGCAGCCTGGTCAGCAGCGGCGGGATCCGCAAGCGGAAGCAGGCGGTGCGCAACAAGGACAAGAAGCGGCGGTGGGTGTGGACGCTGGGCCACGACGAGGAGGAGGAGGCGACGCTGAGCGGCGCCATGGCGGCGCTCAAGGCCGCGCAGAAGGCGGAAGAGGCGGCGGCGGCGGCGGCGGCGGCAGAAGCGGCGGCAGAGGCGGCAGCAAAAGCAGACGCGGAGGCCGACTTGAAGACGCCGCTGGCGAGGCACGCCGGCGAGTCAGCTGCGGACGACGACGCACATGCGTCCATGTCTCAGCCCATGTCCCTCGACGTCGAGATGGAGGACGCGGCAGCGGCACCCCCCGCCACAGCCGCAGACGCGGCCATAGTGGAATCAGAAACGGAGGCGGCAGCCGCTGCTGCTGCGCCGAAGGCGGCGTCCACCAAGCCCGAGATCGCCCGGAAGCGGAAGAGCACGCCCACGCCGTACGCCACCGACAGCGAGAGCGACGGGGGCAGCATCTTCGGCGGCGAGGACGACGACTACGGCGACGCCGCCTTCGACGGCGACGTCGACATGCAGACGCCCACGGCCGCGCTCGGGAACCACCTGCAGGGCGCGTGGCTGCAGGGCGCGTGGCTGCAGGCGGCGGCGGCGGCCACTGCGGGACGGGCGGCGGCAGAGGGCCAGGCAGACGCCGGGTCTCTGCCAGACAGACAAGGATGAAAAATAGGGGGTTTCGAGGGGTTTGGCCTTTTCTGGTTTCTTTGGGGGTGTTTTTTTGGATTTTCTCCGTCCGATCGACCAAGATCGCAGAGATTGTAATTTTGCATGCATTGTCTGGGGCGCTCTGAGCGGTTTATTTTGTTTCAGCGATCTGTTCCCGGTCTAGCATATTGATCTCTTTGGTTTTCTATCCTTGACCATGTCACATCCTGCCTCTCCAGCCGTTTCTGGCAGACTGAACGAAGGACGATGCATTGCTTCGTACAGCTGCAGAGCTGTCGGCCGTCGATTGTCCGTCTCCTGCGATTTCCAGCCTGCCAGTGTTGTACTCCGTACTCCTGGTTCCTTCGATCGATGCCGATTTAGCCTTGGCAACAAGCTTAATCTCCAAGCCGATAGTAGAGCCGGCTCGATCTGGCATCGATCGTCGAGCGCCGTCGCACCGTCTTGACGTCGTTCTCCACAAAAAAGCGACAATGACGTCATCAACCAGCAACCACCACCCCCCCAAGCCCCCAATGCTCGTCTCTGACGCGGGGCGATCGGCCGCAACTCACTAATAGCCCAGCGGCGGACAAAGACATGTTTTCGATGTTTTCGCTACGAGTGGTACTCGTACGAGTACAAGGTACCTCGAAACCTGCGTTGAACGCACACGGTGCAGATACGCAAGAGCTCCGACTGACGTACCGGTACGCACCATGGCAGGCCCCGACGTTTCCGCTGGATCTCTTGGCCGGGATAACCAAGACGGGCCGCCTGTCGTCATCGGCGTCACGCCGTCTGATGATTGCGTTTTCTTGTCTGTTGTCTGTCGAGATGTCCGCTTTACATATCCCGCGCCGCTGTCCCTCGTCTGCCGGTCCGTCTCAGCATCTTCATGAGTTTCGGCGTCTAGTCGGGAGATAATCAGAACTTGAAGCTCGACGATCGCCTGCCTTACCTTCACGCAATGGCCAACATCCAGGAGAAGGTTGTGCCCTCGGGCCAGCACTACTCCGGCGCCAACCGCATCCCCAACATCAAGCAGTTCATGGAGAACCTCGACCAGGACAAGAAGACCCGCGATGCCGAGATCGAAGCACGGCAGAAGCAGAGGGAGGCGGAGCAGCAGCAGCAGCAGCCGCCGCAGAAGCAGCACGACCGCGCCCGACCGGCCGCCCGACCGGCCGGCAAGCACCACAAGTCCTACGAGCCCGTCAGCGTGGGGAAGAACGTCCGGGTCGTGACGGATCCCGTCACCGGCAAGGGTGCGTTTCCGGACGAGGCAGCAGCTGACAGCCGAGCCTTTCTCCTGTATTGATACTGACCGCTCGCAGACGTCGAGATCGCCGACATGGACGGCAAGCTGCTCCACGCCGTCCAGCACCCCAAGCTGTCCATCCCCAACGCCAACCTCTTCAAGCACACCACCGTCAAGACGGAGCCCACGCAGTCCGGCGAGGAGTACCGCCACAAGCAGGACATCACGGCGCCGCCGGCCCCCGTGGCGCCCGGGTCGACCAGCGACGTGCCCATCCACGGCGAGAAGACCAACGTGCTCTTCCACCCGACGCCCTCGGTCAGCTTCGAGCCCATGTTCGGGGCGCTCGAGGCCCGCGCCAACACCCTCTGCATCACCATCTTCTTCGCCATCGTCCTCGTCGGCAAGCTGCTCGGCGGCCGCCTGCTGGGCCTGGTGCCGCTGGCCTTCTGCGTCGTCTCGGGCGTCTTCCTCTGGGCCAAGGAGGTCGTGCGCCAGGGCCGCGACCTCGAGTGGTCCAGCGAGCAGAAGCGCGGCGAGACGGCCGTGGTCAACCTGATCCCCGAGTCCGTCGAGTGGCTCAACTCGGCGCTGGCCCTCGTGTGGGGGCTGATCAACCCGGACATGTTCGCCGGCGTGGCCGACACGCTCGAGGACGTGATGCAGGCCAGCGTGCCGGGCGTCGTCGAGAACGTCAAGGTCAACGACATCTCGCAGGGCAGCAACCCGATCCGCGTGCTCAGCCTGCGCGCGCTGCCCGACAGCCACGTGCGCGACCTCGCCGAGGGCGCCCGCATCGAGGGCGAGAAGACCAAGGACGCGCAGGAGATGGCCGCCGACGAGGCCGGCGGCGAGTTCTACAACCTCGAGGCCACGGTGGCGTACCACGCGCTGCCGTCGGGCCGCGACGTCGCGTCCAAGGCGCGCAACATGGGCATGCAGCTCGTCTTCTACCTCGGCATCAAGGGCCTGTTCGGCGTGCCCTTCCCCGTCTGGGTCGAGCTCAACGGCCTCGTCTGCACCGTGCGCCTGCGCGTGGCCCTCGCCCCGGACCCGCCCTTCGTCAAGACGGTCACCTTCACGCTCATGGGCCTGCCCAAGGTCGAGGCCGGCTGCATCCCGCTGGTCGAGAAGGGCGCCAACGTGCTCAACCTGCCGCTCATCTCCAACTTTGTCAACTGGGCCATCGCCGCCGCCGCCAACATGTACGTGGCGCCCAAGTCCATGACGCTCGACGTCGGCAAGATGCTGCAGGGCGACGCCATCCAGAAGGAGACGACGGCGCTCGGCGTGCTCTTCATCCGCATCCACAAGGCCGTCGGCCTCAGCAAGCAGGACGCCCGCGGCTCCAAGGGCGGCGGCTCCGACCCGTACATCTGCGTGGCCTTCTCCAAGTTCGGCAAGCCCCAGTACTGCACGCGCGTCATCCAGGACGACCTCAACCCCGTCTTCGCCGAGAGCACGGCCCTGCTCGTCACGGCCGACATCATCCGCGTCGACGAGCAGCTGTCGCTCGAGCTGTGGGACAGCGACCGCTCGTCGGCCGACGACGTGGTCGGCAAGGTCGAGCTGAGCATCCAGGAGCTGATCCAGCACCCGGGCAAGATGTTCCCGCAGGTGTCGTCGCTTCGCGGCGTCGAGGCCGACAGCACCATGCCGGGCGAGCTGCACTGGGAGGTCGGCTTCTTCGGCAAGACCAAGTTCCGCCGCGCCCTGCGCACCGACGGCAAGGACCCGCACATGCCCAAGGAGCTGCAGGACCGGCCCGAGCTGCAGGAGGGCCACGGCGTCATCGCCAACGAGGAGGAGGACGCCGTCGTCCGCACGCCGCCCGACCCGCTGTGGCCGAGCGGCATCCTGAGCATCGTCGTGCACCAGATCGTCGGCCTCGAGCTCGAGAACGTCAAGGGCTCCGTCGGCAAGCGGAAGGGCCGCGACTACGAGCCGGCGCGGCCCGAGGCCGGCGAGCTCAAGGAGGAGCAGGGCAAGAAGCTGCCGAGCTCGTACTGCACCATCATCGTCAACGACGAGCTCGCGTACAAGACGCGCACCAAGGTCGTGTCGTCCAAGCCCATCTTCGAGGCGGGCACCGAGCGCTTCGTGCGCGACTGGCGCTCGACCATCGCCACCGTCACCGTGCGCGACGCCCGCAACCGCGAGCACGACCCCATCCTCGGCGTCGTGCCGCTCAAGCTGTGCGACGTCCTGCTCAACAGCAGCCAGAGCACGCGCTGGTACCCGCTCGACGGCGGCATCGGCTTCGGCCGCGTCCGCATCAGCGTCCTGTTCCGGTCCGTCGAGCTGCGCCTGCCGCCCGCGCAGGTCGGCTTCGGCGAGGTCGGCACCTTTGAGTTCCTGTCCGACGCCATCACGGCGACCTCGTACGTGCCCTCGCCCCGCGTCCGCATGCGCCTCCGCACGGGCGGCAGCTCGGCCACCGTCCGGGGCGACCGGTGCCACCGCACGCGCGCGGCCGACGGCAGCGTCACCGGCCTGCGCTGGGACATCAGCCGCGGCGGCGGCGGCGACGAGGAGGAGGACGAGGAGGAGGGGGTCGCGCCCAAGAAGGGCAGCGACCACGGCGTGCGCCTGCCTGTGCAGTACCGCTACCGGTCGCCCGTGTTCTTCGAGCTGCACCCCGTCGGCCGCCGCGGCAAGGCCGCCTACGCGTCGATCTGGCTGCAGGACCTGGCCGACAACGAGCCCGTCGACTTCGACCTCCCCATCTGGCGGTGCGACAACCCGCTGCGCCTCTCGCAGAACTACGTCACGGAGGCCAACTGCCGCACGATCCCGGACCTCGACCTCGAGGAGGTCGGCCGCCTGCGGTTCCGCGGCCGCTTCAAGCCGGGCACGGACCGCGAGCACCTCAAGTTCGTCAGCGACAACGACTCGCGCGAGACCATCGAGACCTGGGAGGCGTGCTACGCCGAGGGCGTGCGGTCCGAGGTCGTGCACGCCGAGGTGCCCGAGCTGGTCGCGAAGCTGCACGAGGAGTCGCTGGTCCAGAACCGGGACGTGCTCGCATCGGCACCCGACGAGGACAAGCAGAAGCTGCTGAACGGGGACGGCACCGCCGACCGGACGGGCGCGTTCGTAAGAGAGCCGGCCGAGATGACGAACGGTGCCGCCGTGGGCGTGGGCGAGGGCGGGGGCGGGCGTGCAGTCGAGGATGGATACTATGACAGGGAGAACCTCGAGGAGCACGACGAGAACCACGACCACGACCACGACCACGAGGACCACGACCACGACGAGGACGACTACGTCTACGCCGACGTGAACAGCCGCAATGGCCAGAACAGCGGCGGCCAGCGCTCGCAGGGCTCGGGCGACATCGTCGACCTGGGCGTCAGCGACGCCAACGACGCCGCCGCCGCCGCGTCCACGCCCAGGGCGATGGCCGACATGGGCCCGTCGACCATGGTCAACGGCGTTAACGGCGTCAACGACGTCAACGGCATCAACGGCGTCAAAGGCGCCGGCACCAGCCGCGGCGGCCACAACCGGACCAACAGCTCGGCCACCGGCGGCACTGCCTCGTCGGCCGGCGGGCAGACCATGGGCTCCGCGGACACCGAGGCGAGCGGCGCCTCGGGCGGCGCCTCCGATGCGTCGGGCGGGCGCAAGAAGAGCACCAGCAGCGGCGGCGGCAGCAGCAGCAACCCCATCAAGCAGTACAAGGCCTACAAGACGCGGAGCCGCGACCTGCACCGGCGGCACCGGGGGCTGATGCAATGGTGAGTCGACGTTTCATCGAGGCAAGCTGAGACCAGCGGTATGCTAACAGAGAAACAGGGCGCCCATGCGCAACATGCAGTTTGCCAAGGACGAGGCCACGTTTGCCGTGCGGCGGGTGCTGAACGTCGGCAAGCTGAACGGCCGCGCGCCGGACGTGGAGACGGAGGTGTAGTCAAAAGGGGGGGTTTGGGCAAGGGGTCATGGCCAGACGTCATGGCCAGATGCGAGGCAAATTGTTTTAATTTACGCTGCCTGTAGCTTTCCACTTATGTCATTTCAGTTCTGTTTTTTTCGTATCAAGTAAACGGGATACCAAGGGGCGGAAAAAAAAGAAGAAAAACAGCTTTTGTTTTCTATACTCGAACACCAAAATCCCAATGCAAAATAGTTGTCTGCCCGGTGACAATATTGTAAGAGACCGTTCTCGCTCTAATACCACACAGCAAACCCCTTCCCCCCCCCCCCTCAGTCCAGCCGCACGCCCGCCTCCTTGCGCTTCTTGAGCTGCTGCGCCGCCGCCGAGCTCATGCCCACGTTCTGGCTCGCGTCCAGGATGCCCTCGGCCATGTGCCGCTTCTCGGCCTCGATGCGCTTGAGCATCTTGTCCGTCTTGCCGCGGCCGCTCGTCTTGCCGTGGAAGCCGTGGCTCAGCTCGCGGAAGGCCTCCTTCTGGTTCAGCTCGCGGCCGTGCTCGTCGACGTACTCGAGGCTGAAGCTCGGCGTGTAGCTCTTGTTGAACATGTCCTGCAGCATGCGCGACGTCTGGAACTCGCGCTGCGCGTTCTGCTTGCGCGCGTACTCCTCGCGCTCGCGCACCGACATGCGCGCCAGCGCCCCCCCGGCCGCGCGGTCGTGCTCGCGCCGCCGGCGCGCCTCGTCTTCGAGCTGGGCCAGCCGCACCCGCTTCTCCGCCACGAACTTCTGGTTCGCCCGCATCGCCGCGTTGCGCTCGGCCGACGACCCGCCGCCGGCCCCGCCCGCCGCGCCCTCGGCGCCCAGGATGCCGCGCCCCCGCAGGATCGACAGCGTCGCGCCCATGCCCGCGCTGATCTTCTTCTCCTCCTCGAGGCCGGCGCCGCCCAGGTGCGACGCGCTGCTGCCCTCGCGCTCGTTGCGGGCGTCGTCGCCGTCGCCGTCCTCGTCCTCGTCGTCGTCCCTCATGGCGACGTCCTCTCCCTCCTCGCCCCCCTCCTCCATGGCCGTGACGGACGACGCCCGGGCCGCCTGCTTCTTGGACCGCGGCGCCTCGTCCTCGCGGTCTTCCCGCCGCCTCAGATTGCTGATGAATTCGGCGGTCTCGTCGATGACCAGCCCGCCGGCCGTCGGTGCCCCCCCCGCGCCGTCGCCATCCTCGCCGCCGCTGCCGTTCTCCCCGTCGCCGTTTGGCGCGGCAGATGCTTCCCGCAGCTGCTTCGCGAAGTCTTCTGGCCGCGTCCGCTTCCGCTTCTTGAGGGCGTCGCGCCGCTGTGCGGCCAGGGCCGCCTGCAGGTCGTCTTCGTCGCGGAAGAGCTCCTCGGCGTCCAGGGCCTTGCGCTTCCGCCTGTTGTTGGCGGCTGGGTCGGCTGCGGCGGCCGCTGCTGAGCCGTCATCGACGTCCATCCGCGCCTCGTCGCCGTTCTGTTGCTGGCCGTTGTTGCTTTCGTCCTCCTGCGCGGCGCCCCCGTTCTCTGCACCGGCCGGGAACAGGCCCTCGTCGTCCTCGCCGCCCCGCATCCGCGTCTTTTTTGTCTTTGTCTTCTTCTTTTTGGGCTTCTTGACCTTGATCTCCGACGCATCGAGGTAGTCCGAGGAGGGCACGCCGGACAAGATGTCGTCGAGGCCGGCCAGGCTCTGCTGCTCGCCAGCGAGTCTGACACCAGGGATGGCGCTTCCGTTCGCGCCGGCAGCAGCGCCGGCAGCAGCACCGCTGCTGCTCTTTTCGCTGCCGCCCAGCCCCAGGATCGCGCTGGGGTCCAGCGTGAAGTGCTTCCGCTTCTTGCCGGAGATCTCCTCGTCGTACTGGCCCAAGATCGTGCGCTCCCCTGCGTCGTCGTCGTCCATGGGGTTGTAGGCGAGGCGCTTCTTCTTCAAGTCGAGCCGCTCCTGCAGCCGCTCCTGCTCGCGCAGGCCGAGGTTCTCCAGCTCGTCGCCCTCGTCCTCGTTCTCCAGCACGGTCGCGTCCCGGAGCGTGAGGATCTGGTCGCCGCTGTCGTCGTCGAGCAGCGCCGCCATGTCGTGGCCCACTTTGACGCCCGACAGCTCCTCGTCCCGCCGCCGCGCCTCGTCGGCCTCGGCCTCGTCCTGCGCGCGCCGCGCCGCCTCCGTCTTGCCGATCTTCTTCTGCCGCTTCTTCTGCCCGCGCAGCCACGCCTTGGCGTCGCCCTCGGCTGCGCCCGCCCCGACGTCGCCGTCGTCCAGGTCGCCCAGGGTCGTGCCCTGGAGCAGCGCGTGCCGCTGGGCCTTCTCGCGCGCGCGCTTCACGGCCTCGGCCTTCTCCTCGCGCCGGCGCTTGGCGAGCTCGACGTCCTGCGCCTTCTTGTAGTTGTCGAAGGCGGCCGCGTGCCGGCCGTCGAGCGTCGCGAGCGGGTCGTCGTCCTCGTCGTCGCTGCCCTTGGGCGGCGGCGCCTGGCCCGGGACGGGCAGCGGCTTCAGGCCCATCGACTCCCGGAGGCGGTTCGCCTCCTCGAGCGTGGCGAGATCCATGGCGGGTGGTGTGTCGCTGTGTATGTGGACGCGAAACCTCTGCTCAAAGATCGGGGGTAGAGTCGAAGGTCGTTGAGGTCGGTCGGCGTTGTCGTTGAAGGCTGTCAGGTCGAAGAGTTGACACTTGTAGTTGAAGTGATGCTGTAAAAGCTGCTGGGACTCCACTGCGCGCCGCCTGCCGATTAGATAGGCGCGGCTGGCTGTGGCGTCGGCTTGTAGGCTGCAGCACGCACGTGACCATAAGTATAGCAGAGATTACATAACGCGGCAAACCAAAATTATGGGTCCATAGTGGGTCGCGGCCCTGGTCAATAAATATGACGATGAATTTTTTTCTCTGCATCTTCCTTCCTCTTCTCTTCTTCCTCCTACAATCACGGATCTGTGCCCAGATGTCCTCTGCTCTCTACCCGCGCCCTCGGGCCGGCCGAGAGTTCAGAGTCGATGGCTGCGGCAGTTCGATAACTCCTATGGAGACATCGCATTCCTTTCTTCGCGAAAGTATGGTGTCAATTTCCTATCGACAGGTCCCAGAGCAATCGGGCCATTTCCTGGGGAGAAGCCGAGTTCGCCGTCACAAGCTGAGCGACGTGGACCAGGAGGGCCCGAGACCGTCATATTCCAAGCCGTTTTCCGACGATCGTCGATCTATGAGGTTAGGGGAAAACCATGACTCTGGTCACATGTATTTGCGCGTGCGAGTTCTTGTGGTACTTTGATGCCATGTTGATGCCACGGCTCGTCTTCGGACGATCTTAGTTACTGTGAGGTCCCGTTTTTCAAGAGGCATTTGCTGTCTCGTTGTGTCTTCTCGACATTCTGTCTTCTCGACATTGTGTCTTCTCAACAGGAGACCAGTCCGTAACGTGTTTGTCGTTTCTCATTGCCATCCGCCGGGCATCTGTAGTATCAACGCTATGCTGTGCTTTGCTGTGCTCCGCCGTGCTCTGCCAGTATACTCTATTTCTTCTTCACACTCCCACATCCCGTCATAAGTACTTCTCCTCCAGCACGCGCATCAGCGTGTCCACGGCCCACTCCAGCGTCGTCGCCATGTCCACGTCGACGCCCTTGTCCAGCTGCGTCAGGATGCCGTTGCCCGCGAGCGTCGCCCGGTTCGGCGGGCTCTCGACGTCGCCGCCGTCGAACAGCCACCGGTGCGCCTCGACGTAGTTGGGCCACACGATCTTGTCGACGTAGCCGGGAGGGTCCTGCCAGAATCCCTCGAGCGTGACGTAGCCGTCGCGGGCCTGGCGGCGCTGCGTGGCCGCGGCGTGGCTGACGCGCAGGAACAGCCGCACGTCGATCTGGTCCATGGCCGGGCGCATCGCGTCGCAGTAGAGCAGGAAGCCGTCGAAGAAGCAGATGCGCAGGGGGCTGCCGCCGCCGGCGGCGAGCTTGTGGCCCGGCTGGCCCGGCTGCAGCCACGCCTGGACCCTGGCCTTGGCGGCGTCGATCGCGGCGTCGGGCACGGGGCACGCGCCGACGGAGTTCTGGTCCTCCTGGGAGAAGTGGTCGGGCTGCGGAGGGGGGGGGAGGGCCGGTGCCGGCGTGAGCGAAGGGGACGACGACACAGAGGGGGGGGAGGAAGAGGACAGGGGCGGCGGCAGGGGCACTAGCCCCCGGCGGCCGTGATCGGCGCGGCGCGACAGGAGGGGGCTCCGACTGACCGGCAGCACGCCGTGCGTGCGGATGTAGCCGAGCTCTTGCACCATGTCGGGTAGCGAGATGGACTCGGGGCAGTCCCAGTCGGCGAGGCCGTCCCGGATGGGGATGCTGGGTAGCAGGAGTTAGCGAAAGACGCTGCAGAGCATGCGCAGCACACGGACGGCCACCCACTCCTTGTCCGACTTGTAGAAGTCGTCCTCGTGCAGGATAAACGAGTTCGGGAAGATGTCGCGCAGCAGCCGGGCCAGCGTCGTCTTGCCGCTGGACGAGCAGCCGCTGATGCCGACGACGACGGCCTTGCGGTCGGCAGTGGCCATGGCGGGCGTGGATGAGGTGGGAAGCGGGGAGTGTGTCACGATAAGAAAGCGAGGCAGCGACGTCAGACGGGTTTCTGTCTTATATACGACGGAGCAGGATATCTTTGGATGTGCATTTCTAGCGTAGTAATATGCACTGGTGCGTTTTCGCCCTATCTCACTAAACGACCGGCCTCTGCGCCGCGCAGTTCTATGCTCGCCGCAGCCGTCCTAGAACGGCAGGTCGCAGCAATACACGCTCGCGCGATTCTGCTGGGGCGGTCACGTGCGCATTCACGTTGACCGCTGCTCTGTTTCCTCAGCAGAACTCGGCACGTCGCAGAGAGAAACGCCCTGCTGTCGTTTCGGTTCCGTCTGTCTGTCCGCCCCTGTGCTGTGCATCTCCTCGCTCACAGCAGCTTCAGGTGCCCCGTCACCTTGTCCACCAGGCTCTTCGGCGCCGGGCCCACGCCGAGCACCGTGACGCTGCCGGCGTCGATCTGCGTGCGGCCGGCGTCGGCGATGATCTCTGCCGTCATGCCCAGGCTGTGCGCCGTGCCCATCAGCGTCATCAGCGAGTCCTCGCCCTTGGTCTGCACGGCGATCTTGGCCTGGCCGCGGCGCTCCCAGCGCTGCAGCAGGCGGGCCGCGGCCGAGGACGGGTCGCGCCGGGCGGCGCGGTCGAGCGCCTTGTAGCAGGCGAGCGTGGCGTGGCCGCACTGGGCCGCGATCTTGCCTGTTTCTGTTAGAAAGCTGTGTGTGTGTATGCAGCGAGCGTATAGAGACGTCCTCGTACCCTTGGTCATCCCCAGGTCCGTCCGCACCACCAGCACCAGCTTGCACTCCTCGTCGGCCGAGCCGCCGCGGCCGTGGCCCTTGTCCTTGTCGCGCGACTTGTCCTTGTCTCTGCTGCTGCTGCTGCTGCTGCCGGCCACGCTGCTGCCCTTGTTCTTCTTCTTCTTGCCGCCGCTGCCGGCCGCGCTGCTGCTCGACGCCCGCAGCCCGTCCCGCACGTCGGCCTCGCCGCTGTTCGCCCAGTTCGGCACGTGGTCCAGGATCACGTCGTCGTCGATGTCCGAGTATTCGCTCTCGAAGGGGTCCGTCAGGTTGCGCCGGCGCTCCTCGGCCAGCGCGGGCGAGACCAAGTAGCCGCGGATCGAGTAGACGCCCAGCAGGAAGCCGGACACGAACGCGACGGCACTCGTGCTGATGGCCACCGCCATCGGGCTGGCCAGGGAGCGGTCGGCCCAGGCAGCCATGGCGAGGTGTGTGTGATGGAGTCGGGGGTGAAAAAGGGGGTGGTCGTCGATCAATTGCAGTTGCTATATTGCATCCTGTCGGTGTATGCTTTTTTTCTCCTTTTGTATAGAATGGCCTATAATAGGTGGCGAGTGCCTGACTAGGTCAGCCCAAGAAAAAGCTTGCTCGTTTTCAGGGGCCGGGCAGCCCACAAATGGCCCGTTTTCAGCACCTCCACGTGCAGGCCCACGTGAAACAGCGCCCACAGCACGAGGCCCATTGCAGCGATATCTTAATATTACTTCTACGACAGCTCCAGACTTGGGTATAAACAGTCCCATTTGCATTCTTTCTTTTCGTACGCCCAAAACACCGGCCGAATATGAGATACAGTACAAGAAAATGGCTGCCAGCCGCATGCTCTAGTCCTTCCGCGCAAACCGCCCCAGCGCCGGGCCCAGGTCCTCCTTGGCCTCCTTGAACTTCTCCGCCTTGCGCGCCTGCTGCTCCTTCCAGATCTCGTCCACCTTCATGCGCTTCTCGTCGATGACGTTCTTCTTGCGCTGCTTGCGCAGGTACTTCTTCAGCGCCGTGCTCTTGCCCCGCGCCTTGTTGCGGATCTCCGCCGCGACGTCCACCGGGGCCGCGTCCAGGTCCTGCTCCGCCCGCCGCTGCTGCGCCGACCGCAGGTCCAGCTTGCCGATGTAGTTGGGGTCCAGCGCAATCATCTCCGGCTGCAGCTTGTTCAGCAGGCCCTTGACCTCGGCCTCCTGCCGCTGCTTGGCCGTCTCGTACGGGTTCACCTCGAGCGCGTCGAAATTGGCCTCGCCCGCGCCCGGCACGATCAGCGACGAGAAGCCCGCGCTGTGGCCCACGCCCAGCACGTCCTCGAAGGGGCAGAACCGCACGCGCTCGATCGCCTTGCCCTCGCCGCCCCACCCCATGTACGGGCTCTGCACCTTCTCGGCCCTGGTCGCGCCGGCCGCGGGGCCCGACAGGATGCCCTTCCACAGCGTCGTCCGCGTGCCGTGGCCCAGCGCGACGAGGCCCGTGTCGGAGACGGCGAGCGACGTCGCCGGCCCGCTCGTCTGGTAGCTGGCGATCTCGCCCTTGAACATGCGCACGTCCCACACGTTCATGCGGCAGTCCTGGCCCGCCGACACCATGTACCGGCCCTCGCGGTCGACCGCCAGCGACCGCACGGGGCCGCGGTGCGCCAGCAGCTTGACGAGCGGCTCCGACGCGTTGGGCGACCACAGCGTCACCGTGCCGTTCTGGTGGCCCGTGTGCAGGATGGCGTTGAAGGGGTTCTGCGCCAGGGCCACGGGCGTGCCCGACCGCTGCGAGATCTCCGCGACGAGCTGGCCCGTCGACACGTCCTGGTACTTGAGCTGGCCGGAGAGGCTCAGCGTCGCCAGCAGAAAGTGGTACGGCAGGAACTCCATGTGCGACACCTCGACGTGCTTGCGCAGGCAGTGCAGCTCGACGCCGTTGCGGTCGTAGATGTAGGTGTACCGCTTCTGCGCCACGGCAAAGTACTGGTTGTTGTGCAGCCACCGGACGTCGCGCACCGTCTCGCCCAGCTGCAGCTCGCAGCCCAGCTTGCCCTCGCGCCAGTCCATGGTCGCGACGTGGCCCTTGCGGCCGGCCAGCAGCAGCTCGCGGCCCGTCCGCGCGAACTCGCAGAGGTAAGGGCCCAGCTGGTCGAGCTTGAGGTCGAAGCGCTTCTGCGCCGACGCCAGCGGCACGTTGTGCGCCAGCTCGTCCTGTCGCACCTTGTACGTCCGCTCCAGCTCCGTCTCGGCCTCGAGGAAGCCGCCGGCGTGCTCCAGCAGCAGCTCCGAGTCCTTGGCCTGGTCGGCCGCCCGCTGGAACCGCGTCTCCAGGTTGGTCATGGCGCCCCGCAGCTTCTTGTCCTTGATGCCCTTGACGTCGATCTGCCGGCCGCGGCCGTACTTCTTCTGCGCCTGCTTGTGTCGCCGTATCCGGTCCGCCTCGTCCTTGGACCGCAGCGAGAGCCGCATGTCCTGCACGGCCTCGGCGCCGTTGTCGTACCGCGCCACCGCGCCCGCATTTTGTTTTCTTTCAGCAGGCGAAACAACCTCCGTTTTCCGTTTTGCCGGCGGCTCGGCCGTTATTGTTGTGTCGGCCATCGTCGTGGTTGCGCTCACAGAGGATTGCGTGGGAAGATGCTGCAGTAGAAACTGGCTGGAGGAAATTTCTCAGGGCAGCCAGGGAAAGATCTTAGCAGACGGGGACCCATAAAAAAAAAGTTATCGACACAATCGCTTATCTCCTTATCGGCCTTTCGGCTTATCGATACGCCCAAACCCCCCCACCACCCACCACTTTAGCCCAGAGTATACAAAAATTCTGCCAGCCAAAAAAAAAATAAAAAAAGGAAAAGAAAAAGAAAGAGGAAAGACCGCTCGAGGATGCAGGCGGGCAAAACTATACTATAGAGCCCAATCCGCCCATGTAAACAAATTCGTCAAGCCGAAGACGCAAATCACGAGAGCCCTCTATCCACCAGACAGCGAATCACACGTAAAATTGTTGACTTGATTGTTTGGCCCAACATGCCGTCCACCCTGGCTGGCCACAGCCACAAGTCGACGACAAAGGTCGGCCACAAGCCGTTCAAGGCGGGCAAGGGCCGCCATCGCAAGGGTTAGTTGTTGATCCGACGGACGGGCCAAGAAGACATGCATCTAACAGGCATCTCCCAAACTGCAGGCAAGGTTGCCGACGAACGACCGCGAACGCCGCACCAGCAAGTCATGTCCAAGCTCGACCGCCGCAACCAGAACCGCCAGCGCCAGCTCGAGAAGCAGAGGGAGCACCGCCTCGAGGCGTCGGTGTTCTCGGGCCGCGACCCGGCCCCGCGCAATGTCGCCGTCATCTCCCTGTGCGGCGACTGCGACGCCGCGGCCGCCGTGCGTGCGCTCAACGCCAGCCTGGACATCGAGGCCGAGGTCGCCTCGTCCGGCGGCGCGCTGCGCGTCCCCGTCGACCGCTTCAAGCAGCAGCTGCAGTACATCGTCGTGCCCCCCGACCGCGACGTCCTGGCCAGCCTCGACGCGGCGCGCGCCGCCGACTTCGTCGTGTTCCTGCTCTCGGCCGCCGAGGAGGTCGACGAGCGCGGCGAGCTGATCCTGCGCAGCGTGGAGAGCCAGGGCCTGTCGACGCTCTTCACGGCCGTGCACGGCCTGGACGCCGTCGAGTCGCCCAAACAGCGCCTCGGCGTGCTCGAGTCGCTCAAGTCCTTCATGCGGCACTTCCACCCGGACCAGGACAAGCTCTTCGGCCTCGACAGCCGGCAGGAGTGCTCCAACCTGATCCGGTCCCTGTGCAATGCCACGCCCAAGGGCATCCACTGGCGCGACGAGCGCAGCTGGATGCTGGTCGAGGACGTGCAGTTCGGGTCGGGCGAGAGCGACGCGGCGGCGGTCCTGACGGGCGTCATCCGCGGCCGCGGCCTCAAGGCCGACCGCCTGGTGCAGGTGGGCGACTGGGGCACGTTCCAGATCGACAAGATCACAGCCGCGCCGCTCACGACCCGAAAACCAAAGGTCGCTGCTGCTGCTGCTGAGACGATGGCGGTCGACGGCCAGGAGAGCGGTGCAGAGGGCGTCCTCGACGAGCCGAGCGAGGACCGCGACGACCTGGCGGAGCTGGCCCCCGAGGGCGCGGTCTTGAGCGACAGCGAGGACGACGACATGGAGGACGACGATCTCGAGAGCCGGTCACTTGCTGGCTCGAAGGCCAAGGGCGTGCTGCTGGACGACCACCACTACTTCTCCGAAGACGAGGACCTGAAGTCGAAGCCCGCCAGGAAGCTTCCCAAGGGCACGTCGGAGTACCAGTCGGCCTGGATCTTGGACGACGTGACGTCCGAGTCGGGCTCCGACATGGACGACGACGGCGACGAAGAGAAGATGGCTACGGACAAGGCCGAACCCGCCGACGGCATGGAAGGCATCGCCCAGTACGCGCCCACGGAGGCCGGCGGCGCGGGCCCGTCCGAGTACCCGCAGTCGGAGGCGTACGTGGAGCAGGACGACGAGCAGGAGGCCGCGCAGCTGGCGCTCTACCGCTCGCAGAAGCGGACGGAGGCCGAAGACGACCTCGAGTTCCCGGACGAGATCGAGCTGCACCCGCACGTGCTCGCGCGCGAGCGGCTGGCCCGGTACCGCGGCCTCAAGAGTCTGCGCTCCAGCCCGTGGAACGCACAGGAGGACCGCCCCCACGAGCCCGAGGAGTGGCGCCGCCTGCTGCGCATCCCCGACTACCGCGCGTCGCGCATCCGCTCGAGCCGCGAGGCGCTGATCGGCGGCGTGGCCCCCGGAACCCGCGTCGCGGTGCACCTGGCCAGGGGCGTCCCGATTCCCGAGGCGGTCCGGGCCGCCTACGACCCGAGCAAGCCCGTGACGCTGTTCTCGCTGTTCCGGCACGAGCACAAGCACACGGTGGTCAACTTCCTCATCAACCTGAGCGCGGAGGAGCCGCGGCCGCTCAAGTCGAAGGAGGAGATCGTCGTGCAGTGCGGGCCGCGGCGGTTCGCCGTCCGCCCGCTCTACTCGCAGAGCGGCGTCACGCCCAACGACGTGCACAAGTTCAGCCGGTTCCTGCACCCCGGCCAGTCCGCCGTGGCCAGCTTCGTCGGCCCCGTCACCTGGGGCTCCGTGCCGACGCTGTTCTTCAAGCGCACCAAGGCCGGCACGGTGCCGCTGCTGCCCGGCGTGGCGCCGCCGCCGAGCCTGCGGCTGGCCGGCACGGGCACGGCGCTGCCGCCGTCGACGTCGCGCGTGGTGGCGAAGCGGGTGGTGCTGACGGGCCACCCGTACCACATCCACAAGAAGATCGTGACGATCCGGTACATGTTCTTCAACCGGGAGGACGTGGAGTGGTTCAAGGCGCTGCCGCTGTGGACCAAGCGGGGGCGGAGCGGCTTCATCAAGGAGTGCCTGGGCACGCACGGCTACTTCAAGGCGACCTTTGACGGGCGCATCAACCCGCAGGACAGCGTCGGCGTCAGCTTGTACAAGCGGGTATGGCCGCGGAAGGCGGTGCCCTTCCAGGAGTGGGCCGGCACGCCGGCTGACCAGGAGGCGCAGCCGGACGAGGACGAGATGGACGAGGACATGGCGTAAAAATGGAGAAATCAAAAAGGGGGGGGGGGGATGGGTAAAATGGGCAACCGAGGCACACGGACAATAGCATAGACGAACGACATAAAAGTACAACAAGCATGATAATGATCCATTTTTTTGACAATCCAATGTCTCTTTTTAGGGGGAGAGCGAGTCGTCGTTTTCCAAAAATGTGATTCAGATTTTTTGCATTCATTCGTATAAGCCAATGCACCAAGGGGAAAAAAACATATCCCAAAAATTTCGTTTCAATTGTTTCATTTTCGTTCTCGTTTTTCCTGCCCCCCCAATGTTGCTGCTGCTCTTTTTTCTTTTGTTCTACGCCTTCAGAGACTCCAGGCCCTCGGTCGCCCGCGGGCCGCCGCGCGCCTTGGCCACCGACTCGGCGCCGCTGGCGCGCCAGGCGCTCAGCATCAGGTTCACAATGTGGTCGACGCCGACGTCCTTCTTGACCTGCGCGAACACGGTCGGGCCGCCCTCGCGCATCTTGCGGGCGTCGCGCTCCATGACGCCGAGGTCGGCGCCCACGGCCTCGGCCAGGTCGGTCTTGTTGACGACGAGCAGGTCGCTCTGGGTGATGCCCGGCCCGCCCTTGCGCGGGATCTTGTCGCCGCCGCTGACGTCGATGACATAGATGATGAAGTCGGCCAGCTCGCGGCTGTAGTTGGCGGCCAGGTTGTCGCCGCCGGACTCGATCAGCAGCAGGTCGGTGCCGAAGACGGCGTGCAGGTCCTCGAGGGCGGCCAGGTTGGCGCTGATGTCCTCGCGGACGGCGGCGTGGGGGCAGCCGCCGGTCTCGATGGCGCGGATGCGCTCGGCCGGCAGGGCGCGGTTCCTGGTCAGGAACTCGGCGTCCTCGCGGGTGAAGATGTCGTTGGTGACGGCGGCGATGGAGAACTTTTCGCGGAGGGCGAGGCAGAGGGCCAGCATCAGGGCCGTCTTGCCGGAGCCGACGGGACTAGAGGGAGAGGAAAAAGGTGTTGGTCAAGAAATCGACGACAGAAACAAAACACGAGGCGAGCTTACCCGCCGATGCCGATGGTAAAGGCGCGGTCCTCCCAGGTGCGGCCCTCCACGATGGGCGGCTCGCGGCCGAGGAAGCTGCCGGGGCCGTCGAGGATCTCGTGGCTGTGGCCGTGCTCCGCGACCGAGACGGACGAGTCGTGGCCGTGGCTGGCGTGCAGCGTGATGCCGCCGTCGTGGGAGTGAAGATGGTGAGCCATGGTGACAGAGGGTGTTGTGTGATGAAACAAGCAAAATGCCAAAACAGAAAGCTACAGAGGCGCCGACGACGTCCAAGACTCGTTTTCCGCAGACGTTTGAGAGGGCTGTTGGAGAGGAGAGGCACGGACTCGCGGCTGGCCGACGAATCTCTTATCAGCCGGATGGTGTGGGGTGGAAGCTCCGTTGGCGCGCGCTGATAGCGCGGGCGGGAGGGGTCATCCCATTATCAAGATCCATGACAAAAAAGAGGGTAATGCGAATGGGAAAGCGACGTTTTGGCGGGAAATGAGGAGGGAGGGTTTGTGAAGAAATTTTTTCAACGATGAGAATTTTGCAAATAGAGGAGAAAAAAATCGAAGCCTGGAACTGGATTATGTATCCACACAGCAACAATGCAAAACAGGAAAGACCTGGTGGGCGCCGTTTTAGAGCTTCCTTCCGTTTTGGGCACATCAGAGTATTACTGGGGCGCATTTTGTCGTAGAAAGATATATGGATGTATGGATGGGCCGGCATGCAAGTAAGAGAATCAGACGATCTATATGAAATGAAAGCACGTGTTCTACGGAGTCGGGCTGAGTGGCAAGATGGCAAGATGGCAAGATGAAGATGGCGCGTCTCGCGAATCGGATTTCGAGGCAGCAGAAATGAGGGCAGAACGTGGACGGCGGCTCCCAAAAAGCGGGAAGCCTTTTTCAGTATAACGCTGGAAGCGAACAATAATATATATACGACATGAATTATAATATTGGAGAGTTGTAGAGTAGGAAAAGGATTAGCTACGCCCACTCCGTACTGTATACTCATAATAAGGTGCGCGCAGGGGCAAACGCGAGAGGCGACAGGGCTGGGGCGGTTCCAAATAAGACGAGGCAGACAAAATTAGAAAATAAAAACCGGACGATAGAAGAAAAAAGCGCAGCGCATTGGCCCGACCACCGACGTCGCTCGCGCGGTGCGTCACTGACGTCGACGGCCCCGATGGTCGCAGCGGCAAAACGGGCAGAGGCTGATGGGAGCTGTATTACTGTACGAGTACGAGCAGGTTTGGGCTTGTTTGGATTCTTTGAAATCAAGGCGGATCGTCTGCCTTGGCCGCTGAAAAATCTGCTGGTCGTTTGACTGTGACGTGACTGCTCGGCTCTCTGCGCTGCGCTGATTCCGATCTCGTTGTCCGTGAGGCAAATATCGCGAGATGCACAGAAGAATGCAAATTCCTCGACGACGGCAATTTGGACACACCCACACGACGAAACCAAGGAATCAGCGGACGGCCCAAGGAGACGAGCCAAATACGACAAAAACAGACAAAAAAGACCCAGAGACTAAAAAAGACGCATCGCTGCGGGCCAACCGTTGCGGCCCTATTCACCATCTGTCCCAAGCTACGCAGTAGTGCCAAGCCAGATGCTACGACGCATCTTGGCTGGACTGGGTTGCGGCATTACTTTTTCGGTTTCCAGCCATGATCTGCTCATGGATGGCAGCCAGACCGCGGTGACGGCGTCGTGCAGCGCATACGATAGCGGCACTCTCGAGTTGTTGGGATCTCTGTTTTGTTGTTTTCACTCGTGTCGTTTCTGGTCGTCCTCGGCCGTAATCTTCCTCCGTGGCCGAGTAGTCTCAGTCTATCCTCTTCTGTCTCTGCGCTCGCAAGGCTCCTCTCGCGCCTCTCCGCTGCTCTGCGCGGTTTCTGTCCGCGACGACCATTCCTCGCTCTATTTCTCGTTCATTTGCGGTGCGACGCAGCTGCTGCGGAGCTCCGTGGTGACTCCCACCGTCCACGCCCACGCCCACGCCCACGGAAACCACGGCACGCTTGGCAGTAATACCTGGCCACCTGAATCGCTCGTCCTCGCTGACAATAAGGCGAGGATGACAAAACAGACGGGCCGACAGGGGAATGGATGCTCGTAATACAACCAGAGCACGGCGGAGCCCGCGGTGAGTAAGGAGAAACAAAGAGTCCGTAGTGCGGCCTGCGCCTTCCCAGAGAGCGTGTTGAGAATTGCCCCTCTTGCCCAAGTGGCAAGTTGCGGGATAGCTCTCATGAGGCAAGCGCGACCCCACCATGCCACCTTGCATCACAAAGAGCGCATACTGCTGCTGCGAGACAGGGCGAGACAGGGCGAGACAGGCAAGGACGCGCCGGGTGCGCACCACAGCACCGCAACGGGCACGAAATGGGGTATATTATTTCATGACCCTCATGCCACTGCCCGTCCGTCGCTCCTTCCCCTTTTCCCTCCTCTTGTTTTCTCTCCCTTTTCTTTCTCCTCTTCTTCTCTTTTCTTCTTCCTCTTCTCTTCCCTTCTTTTCTTTCTTTCTTCTCCATATCCATCCTCATCCTCCATCCCATCACCGCATTCAATTGAGCTCTTCTCAGATCTCGCGCCCAAAGGTACGTCCGAACAGAACTGCTACTGCTTTTGCTACCCCTCGCTCTCTGCGTGTGCTTTTTTTTTTTCAGTTTGCTACCCCACCATCGCGCCTGCCCGATTGTTCTGTTCTTTTGTCCCGCACAGAGAAGGGAAGGTGCGCGGGAGACCATAATATAGCTGTTCACGAGCTCGCATCGCGGCCAATGCTCGTGATAGCTCCATCTTGGGCCTCACTTTCGGCCCAAAGGGCAATCAACCGCAATCGAGAACCACCTCACCCCATCTCTCCACCGCCGCGGCTCTTCCTCGTCCTCTCCCCCCCGCGCGTGCCAATCAATAGCCGCCCCTACCCACTTCCCCCATACCCCCGGCGAGCCACCAAGACACCAAGCAGGCCAGCCTAGGAGCCATTCTTCCTTTCCCCCTCACCTTCTCCGTTGCTCCCCCCATCAGCCTTCTCTTAGCCGAGCATGCGGCAGCTCTAGCTTGCCATTTCTGCGGCTATTCCGTCCGGAGGCACCCGTGAATGGCTGCATTGGTCGAGCTGAGACCCGAAAGACCCTGGCAACGGCTATCTCCCCGGACTCGCATTCCTATTTCTTGTCGTGTGTGTTTTCGTCACGTTTTCCGTTGTGTCTTCTCGGGTGTAGAATCGACTGGTTCGGTCTATTTTGTCACTTTCTCTTCGTTTTTCTTCCTCTTACAGATTTTCTCTTTTCCCTTCCTTTTTTTCCTTCCTTTTTTTTCCTTCCATCTGCACACCACAGTTCTCACTTTCAGCTTCCAACTTCTTCGCTCTTGATCTCTCGATCTAACAACTTTCCAGCTTCCTCTAGCTAACACCCCCCTCAAAGTCAAAATGGTTGTCAAGGCTGGCATCAACGGTTTCGGCCGCATCGGTCGTATCGTCTTCCGCAACGCCATCGAGCACGGCGATGTCGAGGTCGTTGCCGTCAACGATCCCTTCATTGAGCCCCACTACGCTGCGTACATGCTCAAGTACGACTCCACCCACGGCCAGTTCAAGGGCACCATCGAGACCGCCGACGACGGCCTGATCGTCAACGGCAAGAAGGTCAAGTTCTACTCGGAGCGCGACCCCGCCAGCATCCCCTGGAAGGACACCGGCGCCGAGTACGTCGTTGAGTCCACCGGCGTCTTCACCACCACCGAGAAGGCCTCCGCCCATCTCAAGGGCGGCGCCAAGAAGGTCATCATCTCCGCCCCCTCGGCCGATGCCCCCATGTACGTCCTCGGCGTCAACGAGGAGACCTACGACGGCAAGGCCGACGTCATCTCCAACGCCTCGTGCACCACCAACTGCCTGGCGCCCCTGGCCAAGGTCATCAACGACAAGTTCGGCATCGTCGAGGGCCTGATGACCACCGTCCACTCCTACACCGCCACCCAGAAGACCGTCGACGGCCCCTCCGGCAAGGACTGGCGCGGCGGCCGCGGCGCCGCCCAGAACATCATCCCCTCCAGCACCGGCGCCGCCAAGGCTGTCGGCAAGGTCATCCCCCAGCTCAACGGCAAGCTCACCGGCATGTCGCTGCGCGTCCCCACCGCCAACGTCTCCGTTGTCGACCTGACTGCCCGCCTGGAGAAGGGTGCCACCTACGACGAGATCAAGGCCGCCGTCAAGGAGGCCGCCGAGGGTCCCCTCAAGGGCATCCTCGGCTACACCGAGGACGACCTCGTCTCCAGCGATCTGATCGGCAACACGAACTCGTCCATCTTCGACGCCAAGGCCGGCATCTCCCTCAACTCCAACTTCGTCAAGCTCGTCAGCTGGTACGACAACGAGTGGGGCTACAGCCGCCGCGTGGTTGACCTCATCAGCTACATCGCCAAGGTCGACAGCTCGAAATAGCTATATGGCCGGATCACACCCCGGATCTAAGGTTTCTCTCTCTCTCTTGTCGTCCAGAATAGATTTATAACAAAATGGCACAAAAAAGGAGGAAACGGGAAACAAACAGACTTTGTGGTTGTTTTGAAAAAGAAACGAAATAAAGGGCAATGAGAAAAAACAAACGCAGAACGTGTGCGTTTGGTGTTGTGGTGAATTAAGGCAACACTTTGTTTCCCCCCAGAGCTTAGCATGAAATCCGCATTTTACTTTTTTTTTGCTTTTTTATTTCTTTTTTTTCTTTTTTCTTTTTTTCGAACCGGTCACACGCAAAAACGGCGTGCAAGGAGATTATATAGGCACATAATAAAAAAAATATCGAAAAGGAAGCCAATTTCCGCTTTTCCACGCGGCACAGCTTGATGGCATCTCTCATTTCATCTCCGTGACTGCGTGTAATACCATTTAGTAGGACTCCAGTAGCATAATGTTGATTTCTACGCCGTGTCCCTTCCACCGGATACTAATCCTACTATACAAAATCGTACAAGAGACAAAACAAAAAGGGGTTTCCTTTCAGCAACCGGACTAGTCCAAACTGTTGCTCCCAGAGGCGCCGTCCCCGGTCCCAGAGGCGCCATGCTCCGAATCCTCCACATCCCCCTCCTCCTTCTACTCACTCACCTCCCCCTCCTCCTTCTCGTCGCTCACCTCCTAGAAGGCCGCGCCGCCCATGCCCTCGCCCGCGATCGTCTTGAGGCTCTTCTCGCTGAGGTCGCTCTTGAGCTCAAACGCCCGCCCCTCGCGCTCCATCCTGTCCCACTGCCGCAGCTGCTTGCGCAGCCGCTCCTGCCCGGCCTCCAGCTCCGCCCGCAGCCGCTCCTCCTCCTCGCGCAGCCGCCGGTGGTGCGGCTCCAGCTCGCGGATGATGCCCGTGTGCAGCAGCGGGTCGAGCCGCCCGCCGGGCACGAGCGTCGGCATGCTGGCCATCATCTGCTGCGCCAGCGACGGCGTCGACGACGAGCCGCCGCCGCGGCTCAGCCGGTCGCGGGGGTCGCGGGGGTCGCGGTCGCGGAGATCGCGGTCCCGCGGGTCGCGCAGGTCCCGCGGGTCCCGGTCCCGGTCGCGCAGGTCCCGGTCGCGCGGATCCCGCGGATCACGGTCGTGGTTGCCGTTCATCAGCATGCTGGGTGACTGCATCTGCTGCTGCTGGCTTCCCTGCTGCTGCTGCTGCTGTTGTGATGCGGGACCCGTTGGCGGGTTGAACGGTCGCGGTCCTCCGCCGCCGCCGACCGACGGCGACCCACCACGGCTGCCGCGGCCACCAGGTCCGCCGACGGATGGGCCACCGGGGCCGGCCCGCGGTCCTGTGGGGATGCCACCACCGCTGCCACCGCTAGGCGGTCCACCTGGGCCAGGCGACGGGCCACCCGAACCCATGTGTCGTCCAGGACCGCCAGCCGACATCGGGGGACCCCAGCCTCCATTTCCGCGGCCGCCACCACTGGCCCGCGGTGTGTATGGGCCGCCAGGGCCGCCGGCGCCGCCACCAGCACTCCCGCTGATGCTGCCGCCGCTTCTCTCGCCACCACCCACGCCGCCGCCCGGGCGGCCCTGGCCACCGTAGCCGCGGGGGCCAGTCGGCGGGCCCGTCGTCGAAGAGAGAGGCGAGACTTCGCCTCGGCCTTGCTGGGACGGCGCTGGCGTGCCAGACGAGGGGCGGCCCGCCATCGGCGTCGAGGGCCCCGGGGAGGGCCCCAGCTTCCGTGCCGAGTTGGGCCCCGCGGGAAGGGGCCGGAGCGCCGCGGGGCCCGTCGGCGGCGACCGGATCGAGGGCGACGCAAAATGCGAGTGGGACAGGGACGGCGAGTCAAAGTAGCCGTCGCGGCCGCCGCCACCGCCGCCCGTGCTGTAGGAAGACGCCAGCGGCGCACCGCCGCCAGCAGGCCCCCCGCCGCCTGCCGGCCCAGTCGTGTGCGGCGAGCGAGGCGCCAGAGACGGCGGCCGCGACCGGTCGTCGCGCATAGGCCGGGCGCCGGCTGGGCTGCGTCGCGGGGACGCAGGTCGCGACGCGGAGCGCGACCCGACATTCGATGTAGACGGGCCGCCGCCGCCGAAGCTGCCAAATTCGCGAGACGGCGATGGTCGCCGCAGGGGTCCGCCCATGCGGTCGTCGCCGAGGGGTCGATCAGGCGTTCGCGAGCGCGCGCGGTAGCGGTGCTGCGGGAGAGGGGAGCGCCGTCCGAGCGACCGATTTCGCGGGCCGCGATCTGGGCTCCGAGATCGCCGTCTGCGGAAAGCTTGTTAGTAAATAGTTTTAACTGTACGATGTGCCGCAAACAATGTCGTTGTGGGTTGTGACGGGGGGTCGCGCATACCTGATGTCTCGGAACGGTGGTAGGTCTCGCCTGGGCGGCGACCTGCCGCGGTCTAGGCCCCCCCTGCCACCTCGATCGTCGCCGCGCCGCGGTGACACGTATCGCGGCGACAGGCGCCGCGGCGGGGGACTACTCCGTCGCTGCAGCTGCTCGCCTGCTCCTCCGTTGTTGATGCTGCTGCCGCCCGGATGCCGGGCTCCTCCTAGAGGACTCCTGGGCGGCCGGCTGCGGCTACGCTCCACGGGCCGCCATCGCTCGCCAGCAGGCTCCCGCGAGCGCTCCCGGGTGCGGTAGCGATCTATGCTACGCGACCGCGGCCGCCGCGGCGATCGCCCTGGTATGTAGCTGTCGCTGGACGGCGGCGGCGGCGAGGCGCGCCGGTCGCGGTCCCTGTCCCGGTCCCGGTCCCGGTCTCGATCGCGGTCTCTGTCGCGGTCGCGGTCGCGGTCCCAGTCGCGCATCCGGTCGCGGTCGCGGATCGGACTACGATCTCGTCGCGGCGACCGCTCCCGAGCGGACGGCCGCCATGACTCGCCCGCGCCGTACCGGGTAACTTCGCCGTCGTCGTACCTATTGGGATCGCGGTGTCAGTACACTCTCTTTGGCAGTTCTCGTCGATTCGGGGACAGTCGAGCAGGTGAATAGGCGTCGAACGGCCGAGAAGAACAAGGGTCGCGGAGGAAACGAGAGAAACGAAGACGAGACTAGGAAACGCACGTGGCCTCCCAGGGGGGAAAGGAGGCGAGTCGAAAAGTGCCATGGCAGGCAGCAAGATACATACCTGCGTGTGTTGTTTCGATCTCTGTCCATGGCGGGCAGTGTTGTGTGGGGGGGGACGAAGGCGGAGAGAAAAAAAGAGAAAAAAGAAAAGGGGGTTGAGGCGCTGTTGGCGCACGAAGCCAACAACGACAGGCCGCGGCGGAGTGTGCTCGAGACTGTTGGACTGCAGAGGTAATGCAAAAAGGTAGGCCTGGTCGCGTTCGACAGTACCGTCGTGCGTGGTGCTGGCTGCCACGGAGAAAGGGCGTGAAGGCGAGTCGGGCGTGATGGGATGGGAGATGTGAAGCTATTTTTCGTCGTTTGAAGATGCGCGTCGCGGAAAGTTTTATCGCGATAGGGACGGCAAAAGTGGTAGATAAGTGGTTAGTCATCGAACGGAAGTGGTCACGTGATGTTCCTTTGCATTGACGACGTCGACGACCACACCTTGGGCTTCAAGTACGTGCATGTAGATGAGAATGTATTTAGGCGTCTGCATATATTGTGAGAGCTCTGACGTAGTGGTATCATATTCTATCTCCGTTGAATATCTCTGTGAAATACACTTAATGATGTGAGGCACTTTATCCCATCTTCACATGTTGGGAAGCGAAGAAGAACTGAGAAACACAAAAAAGAAAAGAAAATTCAACACAAAAGAAAAGAAAAGCAAAATAAACAAAAACCGGTTGAAATTAAGAAAAAGCTAAAACACCTGAAGGAAAGGGCAAAAAGGAGAACAAAAATGTTACAAAAATTCCCTATATATCTCTGTGATATCTCTGTACTGAAACTCCAATTCTCTCTACAACAATCCAGACAAACCCCCCTCCTCCCCCCGGGGGCTAGCTGTCGTCCTCGGTCGTCCGGCCGCGGCCGGCACCCTCGTCGTCGGGCACGCGCTCCAGGATCCACGCGCGGGCGTCCTCGGCGTGCTCCTTAAGCATGCGGTTGAGGCCCATGTGGGGGCTGCGCACGACGTCGCCGAAGCGGCGCTTGTTGATCTTGCGGATGAACTCGCCGGTCTGCCAGCAGGCGTGGTCGCTGCCGACGTAGACGCGCGAGTGCGTCTTGTACCACTGCGTCAGGTCCGGGTCGGCGTCGCTCTTGACGGCGCGCAGGCTGCCGTCGACGAAGTTGACGACGCCGTCGACGCGGGCCTTGCAGTCGCGGTTGACGAGCAGGACCTTGACGCCGAGGTAGGCGTTGCCGACGCCGAGCAGGAAGATCTGCTGGGCCGACTCGGAGATCTGCAGGTAGTTGTCCCAGATGTAGCAGACGAGCTCCTGGATCTGGGACTGCATGACCTCCTCGCTGATGCGGGGGACGAACGACTCGGCGTCCTCGGGCTGGCTGTTGTAGTGCGGCACGTTGATGTCGATCACGCCAAAGCCCTGCTCGACGGCCCAGTCGATGTACGGCATGACGCCGTCGTTCTAGAGCACGCGTTAGTGGTCTGCAGACGCGAGAGCGGGGAAAAGTCAGTCCTGGCATCGAGGCAGCGCATACCATCCAGGCGTTGTGGGTGTCGAGCGAGTTGTCCAGCACGTCTGGCTGTGCAACAAGTTCCGGCCTGGCAGATAATGTCAGTTCATAAAGTCACAGAAAGAAACGAATACCAGAGTGGGGGGGAGGGGTGGGAACCATACGGATCGTGCAGGATGACGAGGATCTTCTCGGCCGTGTGCAGGCTCCGCGTCACCAGCACCTGGTCCTCAAAGGACTTGAAGATGGTCGTGCGCTGGATGAACAGCGGGAACATGCCGTGCTTCACGGCCAGCTGGTGCCGCTGGTACGCGCGCACCACGTCGTGCAGCCGCACCGCGCCCTGCGCCTGCAGGTCCGGCACGTCCACGACGCCCGGCCGCATGCACTCCCAGTAGGGCGCCTGGTGCGCCTGCACGCGCGCCAGCAGCCGCGCCGCGTCCTTGCGCGGCTTGGGGATCGCGAACTGGGGCGGCGGCTCGCCCATCAGCGTGCGCGCCACGGCCAGCGCCGACGCCGAGATGGCCGCCAGGTTGTAGCCGCCCTCGAGGCAGACGGCGACCTTGCCCGACGCCAGCGACATCAGCATGTGCGTCATGTGGGCGTAGCACGCGGGCGACACGAAGCAGCCGCCCAGCTCGTCGCCGGCGGCGGCGTCGAACCCGGCCGAGATGACGACCAGGTCCGGGCTGAACTCGTTGGCGATGGGCATGACGATCTTCTGGAAGGCGGCCATGTACTCGCCGTCGCCCATGCCCTGCTCGTCCCAGCCGATGTTGACGTTGCGGCCGAGCCCCGCGTTGGCGCCGCACTTGTCGATGTTGCCGTCGGGCGTCGACGGGTTCGTGGGCGTGCCCGGGTAGAACTGGCCGTCCAGGTACACGTGCAGGGAGATGTAGAGCACGTTGGGGTCGTCGTAGAACATGTTCTGGATGCCGTTGCCGTGGTGCACGTCCCAGTCGAGGACCAGCACCTTGCGGCACAGGTCCGGGTACTCCTTCTGGCAGACGCGCGCGGCGATGGGCACGTTGTTGAAGAGGCAGAATCCCATGGGCTGGTCGTACTCGGCGTGGTGGCCGGGCGGGCGGATGATGGCGAAGGCGTTCTTGACGTCGCCGCGCACGACGGCCTTGCAGGTCTCGATGGCGCCGCCGGCCGACAGCAGCGACGCCTCGTAGGTCATGGCGCCGACGTAGAGCGAGTCGCGGCCCTCGTCCATGACCTTGCTGATGAGGCGCAGCTCGTAGGTCGGCTTCTCGGACAGCTCCTTGACCCAGTAGTAGTGGCGCGGGTGGTGCACCAGCAGGATCTCCTCCTTCGTGGCGTCGCGCGCCGCGATGCGCCACATGTACTTGGTCGGGCAGGTCCGGACGATCTTGACGAGGTCGGCGTCGGAGCCCGTGTAGACGAGGCCGGCGCGCTTGAAGGCGCCCATGATCTCGGAGATGCGCGCCGGGTCCTCTGGGTGGTGGGGGCCGGGCCCAAAGTCCGCGTTCGCGTGCAGCTTCATACGGTCGTCGTAGCAGCAGCCGGTCGGCAGCAGGCCGCGCCGCTTAAAGTCCACGGGGTAACCTAGAGGATCGTCCTGCTCCTCGTCGTCGTCGTCGTCGTCGTCGCCTTCGCCCGAGTGGTTGTTGCTGCTGCGGTTGCTGGTCTCGGTGGACCCGTTTGCGAACCCGTTTGTGCCGGGGAGGGTCGTCGTGGATGTCGCGGCACCGGCGACAACAGGCGGCGGCGCCGCGTCCATGCCGTCCATAACGACATCGTGGTCCGCGCTCTCCATACCGGCGGCGGGGACAAGCGGAGATGGCAAGAGAAAAAGAGGGAGAGACTGCGCGCCTCTCCCTCAGAGCAGAGGCGTTTGCGACAGTGGAGCGTGCTTGCTTGACGCTGCAGCAGCCGCGAGGGACTGTTCTCGAGCAACGAGCTTCGTCAAGAATGAATAGCGGGACAGCCAACTGCCCCGAGAAGATCCGTCGTAGCGTGGCCTACTAAGCAGATGCTAGATGCGAAAGAGCCAGGCGCCGCCGCGAGAGGCTCAAATATGAGATCTAGACGGCAGAGGTCAGCTGGGAACTGTCTGTGTTGATTCATCGTCGCGTGCGAGGCGCACGCTGTCTGCAGAGCTGGCAGTGCAACCAGCGACACGGAAAGACGCTGTTGCAGCATCGGCACACGTCCTCTGTGCGCGGCGAAGCTTGCTTGTCACGAAGTCGCGGCTGCGACAGGAGGCATGTGAAGACGGAAAGGGATAGCTCTCTCATTTCCAAGCGTACATGGGGGACGGGGGTGCCCTCGTTTCACTGAGCAGCAGGGGAGATGTGGCATTGGGGAGAGAGATGTTGTCCGTCGACAAGCCGACTCTGAGAAGCAAAGTAAACATGACGTACCAGAAGGGCCGTTGGCGAGACGGGATAAGACGAGGCTTTGAAAAAGGAACAAAAAAATAAGAAGACGGGATGAGAGGGTATCTTTGTCGTCGGGCCTCGTTTTCTTTCCCTTTCCGGGGGGCGAGCACGTCGCCTGCGCACTGAGGAAATAGAAGACGATGAATTGCACAAAAATCCAGCTTCTCTGTTGCACAGATCCAGGTCGACGTCGTTAAGAGAAGGGAGGGTGTGTGGGCGGCGGGTTGTGGTCGCGCTGAACCGACGAGGTGCCGATTTGGGTGATGGCGATTAGATCCTGTTTTGAGAAGGGACAGCAGAGGAAAGGCGGCGAGTGAGAGGAGAGAGCGCGCGGGAAGGCTGGGTAGCCTGGAGTGGTGGCGGTGGGGGGAAAGGACGGTCTGCTGGGGTCTGTCTATTAGTGGGCGGCCTACCTGTGCTCGTCGTGTGGTGGCGGGCCATTTGGGGGGCAAAACAGAGGCCTGAAGACGGCACACTGGCACAGCATATGATGCAGCATATTGATGTAGCATCTTCCGAGATGTCTGGAGAAACGAAGAGATTGTCTGTGCCAGAATGGCCGCGGCCTTGTATTTTAAAACAGAATCAGAAGCCCAGATCGCTGGTCTATGGCAAATACAGCGAGGTCTATCACACAAAAGGTCTTTGACAAACATCCTCCACAAACATCTTCCACAAGCATCTTCCCCAAACAACACAGCCGACGACATCATCCACGATGCGCAAGAGACGCACAAGAAGACGGCTCGCAGAGTGCTATCCACCGACCGAGAACGAAATAGAATACAGGGGGGGCCAGAATACAGGCATATTAATATATATAGCCAACGAGGGTGCCGGCCAGGTAGAGTGTTAGGCAAGCAGAGAGCCAGCCGGATCAGTGGATGCCAACTGCCACCACCCCTCACGGATTCAGAAGCCCCGTGGGAATCTCCGGCCGCGACCGGAAGAACGACTCCTCCGGCCGCCAGTCGAGCCCGAGGCCCGTCATCTCGCCCACCTGCGCGCACTCCGCCTCCGTCTCCGGGTCGTCCCAGTCCAGGATGCCGCCCCGGCACTGGCCCATCACCCGCGTGTACACGGGCAGGCAGAGCCAGCCCCTCGGCGTCAGCCGGGCGGCTGTGGTGGTGGTGGTGGTGGTGGTGGTGGCGGCCGCCGCCGCCGCCGCCGCCGGAAACTCCGTCTGCATCCGCCGCCAGCGCTCGTGGATCACGCACGCCAGCGCGTTCGTGAGGCTCTCCGTGTCGAACTCAAAGTGCGGGTGGCGCTGCCGGACGTCCTGGATCAGCCGCACCTTGGTGAACCGGTGCGCGTTCTCCAGGTAGTGCAGCAGCTCGTCCGGCGCCAGCTTGCTCATCGTGGCCACGACGATGCGGTTCTCGCGCTGCTCGCCCCAGCCGATCCGCGCCGCGTCCTTCTCGGACAGCTCAAAGTCCGCGCCGATGCGCACGTTGTCGATCGACGGGCACATCGTCAGCTCGACAATGTCCTCGACCGTGCGCCACAGGTCCTTGAGCTCGCCCAGCTGGCTGTTCGACAGCGCGCGCAGCTGGTTGACGCGCACGTCGCGGCCCGACGGGATGAACAGGTTGGGCCGCGCCAGGTCGCCGTGGAAGTAGTACGCGTACCGCATCCAGCTGTACAGCGCCCCGCGCAGCCGGACGCTCTCGCGCGCCGTCAGGCTGCGCGTCATCTGCGGCGACGCGTTGAACCGGTGCTGCGGGAAGATGCGCTCCCAGCCGCGCACGACGCGGCAGACCGACAGCAGGCGGTCGATGTCCGCTTCTTCGACGCGCGCCTCGGCGCACACGATTTTCATGGCCGCCGTGCGGCCGGGGCAGTGCTCGGGGAGCGTGCCGCCCGGGCAGAGGACTACGTTCTTGCGGCGGACGCGCTTGTCCAGCCACGTGCCCCAGGGGACGGCCAGATCGGCCGGCGACGCCTTGACGACCTGCAGCAGGCCGTCAAAGGGGCTGAACTCCTCGCGGGCAATGCGCAGCACGATCGACGCCCGATTCGTGGCGAAGATGCCCGCGAAGCGCTTGTTGGTCGCGGCCAGGCTGAAGGCTGACGCCATGTCCAGGTGCTGGAACACCTCGACGAGGACCTCGACCGGCGTACGGTCGAGAACGGTGGACGCGGTTTTCGACGATGCAGCGAGCGCCGCCTTTATCTCGTGGCCGCCATGGGCATGCAGATCAGCGCCCGCGGTCGACGGGAGAAGCCCCAGGCTGGCCATGCTGGTGGGCTGACTGAAGGCGCCTTCAGCCGCACCATGTGCCGTTCGCGGCGGTGCCATGCAAGCGGCGAGAGACATCTTGCAGCGGCAGACGACGCCAAAAGTAGACCCGATTTAAAGGACAAAAGGGTTATAGAAAGAAGCGAGAAGACAGGCCAAGATGGCGACAAGAGACCGTGTGACAGTGCTCCTTTGGCTCCCTTGGATGTCTATGCCTCCAGAATCCTGCGAGGTGACACAGGACAGGGTATGAGTCTGGTGGGGAACGAGAAACGAAGATGGCTCGGCGTGGCTCTTCGGTGTTGGATGCTGGTATCCGTGATGTTTGTCTCCTGTAAGCCCGGTTAGCGGCAAGGCCGGGGAGCTAGATAGGAGCAAGACAGGAGCCAGGCATGAGCCTCCCGGCTTCCAGGGCACACACTCACACGTAGCAAAATGGCTGGCTCGGGTGCTAATTCTGATGGACGTTTGGTTGATGGGTTGTCGTGTTGAAAGGCTCTGAAATGGGACGAGTATGCGAATATGTAAAGATTGAGATAAAATGGTGGACGAAGGTAGTATAGTAAACAAGGTGTGTAGATGGTGGTTTTTCAAGGGGAAAATGGCGTATAAGTGTAATACAAGATGGAGTGTCTCTTTCTCGGCAAGCAAGCCAAAAGAAAGAGATGCAGAGATGGAAATGCCTCCCACGGCTCGGAGCACGTCTCGATGTCTGTTCTATCGAGAGGTCCGACCCGTTGTTCGCGCTCGTGTGCCTCACAGGCTGCGCACCCCGCCGTTGGGGCTATCTAGAAAGCAAGCGATGCTATTGTTGCAGTTGTTGTTCAGGGTCTTGGAGAGGGTTTTTGTCATGTCGACAGAGGCCGCCTGGGCCGGTGTTTGAGGTGCCATGCAGGCTATCTTGCGCGGAGGCAATGCAGCCATATTCGAGGAGGGAATGGAGGTAGTGTGAGGACGCAGGTGGCAGACTAGTGAGTGCTAAAAGCCGCGGATGTGCGAATGGAGACAGGGATGAGATGAATTGGCGGGTGTTGATGGTTTTTCGAGGCTGTTGGCAGAAACGAGAGATGAGGCCAAAAAAAGGAGGAGAAGAGACGGTGATGATAAACAGGAAAAGGAGGAAAGGAGGAAAGAGACGGAAAGAGAGAAAGGGGAAAGCACGACAGGCTACGCGTCGGAGAAGCGGTGCACCCAGCGAAACAGGCTCCCTGGGCCGGGTGGGTCCTGCCTCGTCCCACAGGAGCTCTAATTGCGGCTGGCCGCCAATGACTCGGGCTGCACATCATTCTAATCGAGCCGCGAAATCGCACGTGATATCAGCGGCTGACCACTGGAACGCATGCATTGCACAGGACATATTATCCAAAGAGTAGCTATGCAACGAAGTCTCATGGCGTGTCTGAAATGCCTTGTTAAATAATACGCATGGAACGGAAAACCGGAAAAAAGACCAAGTCCCGAAAACGCCACAGGGGGTAATAGCAGTAAGATACATGTAATGACAGAGAGAAGAACCCAAATGCCCTTGCTCTGGGTCTCTTTTCTTCTTCTTTTCCACCAGCTCTTCAGCGCCCTTCCCAGCTTCCTCATGCAAACAGCGCCCTCGCGTCAAAGTCTTTCCGGCCGCCCTTCTTCTCGCCGTCCGTCCGCAGGCCCAGGTTGTCCTTCTTGGCCACGAGGTCGCGCTGCTGCTCGGCGCGCACGTTGTGCCGCTCCGCCTTCTGCTTGCGCAGGTCGGACCGCACCTGGTTGGGCGAGACGAACTGCTTGTTCTCGTAGATGATGGGCCCGCCGAAGGAGCCCTCCTGGATGACGATGGGCGTGAGCACGAAGCGGGGGCCGATCTCGACGAGGCTGATGTCGGTGTCCGGGACGCCGCTGCCCTTGGCGCTCTTGGCGCCCTTGGGCTTGCTGGTCTTGGCCTCCTCGCCGGCCTCGTCCGCCGCCGCCGCCGTCTTGTCCGGCTCCACCTCGCTGACCTGGTAGGTGCGCACCCACACCTTGCCGTCGGCGATGGTGAAGCCCATGACGTGGTCGATGAACGGCTTGGACCGCCGGGCGCCCTGCGGCACGCCGAAGATGTGCGTGAACAGCTCCTTCATGAGCCGCAGGTGCGGCTCCTGGTCGAAGGCGGCGTCGAACGAGAGGATGGGGCGCGAGCCCTTGAGGCAGTTGCCCGTGAAGTGGAGCTCTTCCATCGTGTGTACTGGCAGGTGTTAGGGGGATGGAGAAGCAGACGGAGCTTAGGGGACAGGGGCACTCACAGTTCTGCACGTGCATCTTCACCGTCGGGCCGTTGGGCACCTTGCTCGCCCACATGTACAGGTCCTTGCCCTTGCGCGCTTCGAAAAACAGCACGTTGTTGCAGTTGTAGAGCTCGGCCAGCTCGTTGAGCTGGTACAGCTTGGTCTTGGAGTCGAACTTGACGTCCTTGCGGCTGTGCGGCATCATCGTCGCCAGGTCGTTCAGCAGGTGCCGGTGTCTGCGGATGCGGAGTCAGAAACTAGATTCCATTTCCACCCAAGACCCCGTCATTCCATCGTCTGGGGCCTCTCCCGGGTCTCTCAAACCAACCTGAAGGTGACGCCGCGCGACGACAGGATCAGCACGCGCTGCCGGTTCTTCTTGCGCGCAGCGCTCTGGTCGTCGTTCTTCTCGCCATTGACCTTGGCAAGCGACTTGTAGACGGCGGCCATTTTTGCGATCTCGTTTCGTGGGAAAGTAGGGGCCTGTGGTGTGTTCTCGACGGGGCTTCGTCGAATTTGTCCTTGTCGCTTTGGCGGAGGAGACCAGGCCAAAAGTTCTATACAGAGAAATCTCCCACTTATCGCCATTTTTTTTTTTTACCGCCATACATTTTTTTCTCGCTTTTAGCGGCAGTAAGAAACCACTAGTCTAGGACTGGAAGGCGGTGAGGGTCAGCTGATGTGCGCTATTGCATATCGGGGTTACAGTGCAACACTCCCACTACTTCGTACCTGGCCTCCGAATCATTAATACAGACAATCACAGGACGGGGCAGAAACCAAGAAAGCGTGGAGCATCAACGGCGTTTTCCATCGTGAAATCACTACTCGACTCTCTGCCTGATTATCAAAAGCGCAAACACAAAAAAGGAGGGAATACATGTAAATGTTTGGAGAGAAAAAAAGAACACCATCCTGACAGGGGGGAAATAAACGTCAAAAAGGGGGTGAAAGGTGGGAGAAGACAGAGAAGACAGAGAAGGACGATAAAGGCATACAGAAGAAAACAGACAAAAAGCAAGAACACGACCAAGGACAGGTCTCGCAGCGCGTGTGGCAAAACAACGACCGCATGCTCTTGTGGCTAACCCCCTTCTTCGATCCAGCATCCCCTTGCCCGGTCCTGTAGACAGAGAGAGTGGTGCATTATCGCCTCCGGCAAATAAAATCACAGTGCGCCCACGGATCGAGTCCCCCGTCCCTGTGCCTAATGCCAAACACTGCCATCCCAAAACTGCCGGCCCTTGGCAGCCCCGTTGTGCCTCTGCCGTAAATTGAACAAAGAAACCTCGCTCTAACAGCACCCGCTGCCCTTTCCTGAGGCGTCCTCGGCGGGCTTGCTGAGGGAGATGTTGGTGCCGGCGCCGATCTGGGCCTGGGCACCGTCGCCGCTGTCGAGGGCCTTGCTGGAGACGATGCGGTAGATCTCTGTTAAAGGAGAGGCGCCGCGGTTAGTACATGTCTGGGAAAACCCGGAATGCGGGCGAAGAGGAGATTGAAATGGCTCGCAACGTACCCGTCAGGATGTTCTGGAACGCGAGCTCGACGTTGCTAGCATCGAGGGCCGAAGTCTCGATGAAGGACAGGTGGTTCTCGCCTGTGGGGGGGTGGTCAGCGTTGGGTGTACTAGACGACTAGACACACACCAGAAAAACCGGGAAAGTCTGGACGCACTTGCAAAGGCCTTGGCCTCCTCCGTGGGCACGGCGCGCAGATGCCGCAGATCGCTCTTGTTGCCCACCAGCATGATGACGATGTTCGCGTCGGCGTGGTCCCGCAGCTCCTTCAGCCACCGCGTGACGTTCTCGTAGGTCTGGTGCTTGCTGATGTCGTAGACGAGCAGCGCGCCGACGGCGCCGCGATAGTACGCCGACGTGATGGCGCGGTACCGCTCCTGGCCGGCGGTGTCCCAGATCTGCGCCTTGATGGTCTTGGCGTCGACCTGGATGGACCGCGTGGCGAACTCGACGCCGATCGTGGACTTGGAGTCGAGGTTGAACTCGTTGCGCGTGAAACGGCTCAGCAGGTTGGACTTGCCGACGCCCGAGTCACCGATCAGGACGACTGGAGGGAGGGGGGGGAAGATGGTACGTTAGCATCCGGTTCGCACTGTCGCGGGCAGCCAGGAGGAGAGACGGAGGCCGGCCCCCGGTCCCGTCTCCTTCGGCCCCCGCCGCCGCCTGGCTGCCGTCGTTGTTCACGACTCATCACGGCCGAAATCTGTCTGCCTGTCGCATGGATGTGGTGGGGAGGTTAGGCTCTCACCTTTGAAGAGGAACTGCAAGGGCACGACGTTAGCAAACAGGACCAGAGAGACGTAGCTTCAAGCCTGCCGCCTGACCCGGCCGCCGTCGCGACGTGCGCCATCGGGACGGCGACGACGAGAGGAGGAAGGGCGGTGGACAAAGGGGCCAGTCGAAGAAGCCGGACGCAAAAAACGAGGGGGAAAGGAACAAAAAAGGGGGAGGGGGTTTTGTCTGCTGCTCACATCATACTCGTCGTTGGCCATGTTCGCTGGCGGTGTCTAGCAATTCGATGGGATTGAGGGTTCGTCAAAGGAGGCGCGAGGATAGATGGGTTGGAGAGGCGCGGTGTGTGGGAAAAGGAACTGGTGGATGTGGATTGCGTGGATGGCGAGCGGCGGTGGTGAGGTGTTCGGCTTATTTTGCAGGAGGAGGAGAAATGCACGAAGGCGGGACCGCTCGGATGGGTAGGGGGCTATACTCCGTGCTGTAACAGCAGGCTTCTGGATAGCTCAGCGGCCGTGGGGGGGACTGGGCAGGCAGCCGAATTCGATTAGGGCATCTCTGGCCACATTGTCGCTGATTGTCGCTGATTGTCGCTGAATCAGGGGCAGCTAGCTGCCCCCAGAGGACCCTCCCCCTTTTCGCAGCGCTTCTCGCTTTCGGGAGCCTGCTCGCAACGGCCTGGCCGCAGCACAGCCCCACCGCTAGCGGGCGCTGCTGTGCTGAGGTGGGGCAGGTAGGTGGACAGGGTGCGCTTGATCGCATAAGTGCATAAATATGCAGCAGACCCAGCCAGTTGCTTTCAGGGCGCTCTTTGACGCCCTCTCTGCTTGCTGCCAGCATCTTTGTTTTGGTCCTGTTCCGTCTGTCCCGTCTGCTCTTGTCTTTGTTTCAACGTCTCTCCTCGTGCTCAAACCCAGTTTTCGGAAAGGGTCTCTGCCGAGGCGGTCTTTGATACACGGCAGCACGGCTGCAGTGCTGTGGCTGTCTGTCCGCATTTGGCGTCGTTTGGCGTGGCTTGCCTCTGTTAATCTCCGCAGGGCTGTCGCATGGGCTGTCGTTGTGGCCTTGTCTCTTCTCTCATTATACGACGTAAAATTTACTTAGCCCAGCAACAACGGCCGCCAGCAGCCTGTAAGTGACTGGGCTCCACCCCATGTCAACAGCGCCTATTACGCTTGCTTCAGCTTCAAGGCTGAGCACGTGCACCGCATTGCCATCAGCTTCTTCGTTCCTTCCCTGCGTATCAAACAAGAACAGAGGACCTTCCTCACGCCGGCGCTTCGTGCGTAATTCATTCACCCTTTCCTCAACCCGTGATCATCTGCTCTACCAAACTCACCACCACACGCCGAAGCGCCCTCTTGTGACGCCGGCCCTTGCTCAGATGAATCGTCAACGCTCACTCAACACCCGTCCATGAGACAGACAGGCCCGTACACGCAGCACTCAAGCAGCAACAGCAGCATGGCGGCCGCTCCGGCTCCTGGCTATAGCCCGGCCGGCACCGGCGGCGACACCAGCGCCAAGGCTGACCCGTCTGTCAGCGCGACGACCGACGACTCGGACGACAGCATCTCCGTCACGTCTACGTTCTATGAGTCGGAGGACTCGCAGACAGAGTACGAGGTTGAAGACATCCTGTCCCAGGACGACAAGACGTACGGGACCACAAAGTATCTCGTGAGATGGCGCAACTACCCCCTCGAGAAGTGCACGTGGGAGCCCAAAGAAAACATGGGCCCCGACCTGCTTGAAGATTTCTGGGAGAAGAAGCGGAAGCAGCCCGACTACGTGCCGTTCGACGTCGCTGAGTACAACGAGGCTTTCAGACAGAAAGAAGAGAGGCATTATCGCCGGAACGCGAAGCGCAGGAAGATGGGCCAGCCGGAGACGTTTCCGTTTCGAGAAGAAGCCCTCCTCCCTGCCGTGGACGAGCCAGCTAGAGATGGCGCAGGCGTGGCAGAGGGCGCCGGCGGCGCGGGAGCCAGCTCGGCTCGCCAGGGGGTCACAGAGATCCCAGACTCAGACGATGATGTCTTTGTGATCGAAGCTCTTTCTTCTTCTGTGCCAGAGTTGAAGAAGAAGAAAAAGAAGAAGAAGAAGAAGAAGGAGAAGGAGAAGGAGAAGGACAAGGAGAGGGAGAAGGACAAGAGGGAGATGCAGAAAAATCCCGAGGCACGCCCTGAAGCAACCCATGCCGCCGACGGCAGTGCAGCAGCGTCCCCCGCCCCAAGCAAACAAAAGGCCCCGAGTGAATTGTCAGCTCTGCGGCCTACGGAAACGCCACCCGGCAAAGCGCAGCGACCCGAGAAACGCGGATCAACAGATCGCGCCGGGAAAGCTGCTACGGCACAATCTGCATCAGCTTCGAAGAATCCGTTTGCCGCAGACGGCAGCGCTGCGGTGCAGCAGTCTCCCAGCCGTGCGCCAAAACAGGCTGGAGTGCCGACCGCCACCGGTCGGAAGGAGGCTGCCTCGTCGAGCAAGTCCGTGCCGGGCACAGCAGCAGCAGCGACGGCCCGTAGCGCCAAGACATTCTCGGCGCGGAGATCGGGGTCCGGGTCGCAGGAGACCGGAGGCAATGCTTTCATCGGCGGCAAGAAGATCCCCCTCAGACGTGGACTTGCTACTGCAATGTCGGATCCAACAAGAGCGCAACAGCTGTTTCCAAATCGTCGTACCCTTCGTCTTGCTGAGAAGCACGAACGGGACAAGCCAGACCGGATTCTAGATCCCGCTCAGCTGCCTGCACGGCTATTTCCCATCTCACAAGGGCCGCCAAGCGCGCCGGCTGCTTCTGCCAATACTGACAGTGAACAGGGCGTTCCGCCTCCCGGTCTTGCTTCTCCACCAGCGTCGGTGCATACCCCTGGCCCAATTTCCTCAGAGCCTCCTGCTGCAGCCAACCCCAAAAAGAAGAAGACCGTTCGGTTTTTGGACACCAACGGCGATGATAGCGGACCGTTGCCAGTCAGAGCTCGTTTTAAATCACCCCCGGCAGCTGAAGCTGGTGTTGAAGATGAAGAGGAGTACCCGGCAATGCAGATGGAACAAGAACAATTGGGAATCCAACAGGGAACCCAACTGGGAACCCCGTTGCCGCCCCTGACGAGAGAGCTGCTTATAGGAACACAAAGGGAGCCAGTCCAGGCTGTTTTTGACGTTTTGGCGCAGCAAGGCTGTTTTCAGGCGATACTGGATCAAGTCTTTGCCGAAGGGACACTGCGATTCAATTATTCGTGCTTGGCAGAGACATTTGTTGAACAACTCGGCGGTATTCGGCAGGCGATTCTGTTTTCAGGGAACCTCCATTCTCTCCCTGAGAAAAGCAGCAACGGCGTGGAACTGGATGCGGTCTCACAGAGACTGAAAGCGATGGCTTCTGGGCTCATTCATCTTCAGCCGGTGTTTGCCATTCTGTTATATCCTACGCAGTGCGACGACTGGCAAGAGGCCAAGTTTGGCTTTCCACCCCCGGAAAGCCCGGGCGATGCCGTGCTCCGATACGTTGTATTCAGCACCTACATTGACGGCTCATCTCTCCTTCGACCTCTCAGTGATGTGACCCCAGAATGGGATACTCCCGCTAACATAAGCGACCGGGAACATCTCATGCGGCTTTTCTTTCAGCTTGATCGCACGTCGTATCTCCAGCTCCTCCCGGACCGCGCCCAGCAGCCCGGTGCTAAACGGAACGTGTTTTTGGCTTTTCCGCCCTCGTCATTCCCCTCCATGCAGCAGCTAGCTCTCTGGATTCGGGTAGTCGACCCCGACTGTGCGGTCTTTTATAGCACGTATCCCGGTGCTTGGATGGCGTTCCGTGACAAGGTCGCGGTGGGATTGGAAGCAGGCGCAGTTATTGTTCACGAGCTCGCGACAAGCGCCGTAAGACGGTTCCCCGATCTCAGCAGCCTTCTCCCCACCGAGAACGGAGACTGCATGTTTTGGTCGCTGTCTCAGTCGATTCTTTCCCCGCCTCTATTTTCACCATCCCCGTGGGTGTCTGGCGATGGCCCTGAAGTCTCTGATCTGGCTGGTTTTGGGCGGATTTCCTGGACACAGCTGTTCCCCGACGGGCTGGCGATGCTGGTGACACCGAGTTTCATCGTGTCTGAGCCGCAGCGTGCGTACGAGCTGTTCCAATGGTTTTCCGGGGCCCGCCGCTCCGGCAACATGCCGGTCACACTGGTTGCAGCGTGGGACGTTTGCGGTTACCTCAAAGATCTCGCCGACGAGAAGTTCCGACTGCGCAACGAACTACAGGCCAACGAGAGCCTCAGGACAGCTGCCGACCTTAACGAGGAGGCCGCTCGTCTGGGTGTCACTGATTTGCAGTGCCGGTACCGGTATGAGACGTGGCTTCTCGCCAGCGAGATTTGTGACCGCCAGCAGAAGGTGCATCTTCGGACAACCTGCGGCGATGCCGGCCATGGCCCCGGCCCAATTGCATACGCAGACAAGGCCATTGATGGCAACGACGAGCAGAGCCTCGTGAACTGGTTTGGGTGGTGGTCCATCGTCAACCTGGACCAGAATCGGTTATTCTACGTCGTGGGCTCCGACGCGACGATCAAAACCACGCGCCCAGAATTAGCCAGGCGCAAGATCCGCGTGCCCGACTTCTCGCCCGAAACGGTGGCCGACCCTGACGTCGCGAGGGGACGTGTGGAAGGTGATACTGCTATGCCTGGAGATGCTAACGGCTCTTCGGACGCGGGGGCAACACCATCGACATCGGCACCGATGGCCATGGCCGACTCCGCCGCACCACGGGCCGTGAGAAGCCAGCGCTATCCTGACGATTCCGCGACTGCCTTCACCCCGCAGCTGATGCGGTACAATTCGAGCCTGTCATTCTGGAAGATCTATGGCTTCGTTGTGTACTGGAGGGACGACAACGAGGCGTTCAAGTTCGGGTCTCTCCACTCGACCAATTTCACGATGCACACCTGGTTTAATTTTACGTGGCCATTCAGTACGGGCAAGATGGACTACCGCACCTATATAGGCCTGTTTTACCTGATTGACGACGAAGCGTGGGACCGGTCGCGCGCCCAGCCGGGAGAGAAGCCGCCGAGGCACCCGTTTGTCGTCGTTTATCGCCCCGCGAATGCCCACATGAAACCGTTCAAGAAGACGGAGCTGGTGTTCTGGGATGCCCGCGCCAAGAGCCGGTTTCGCGGCCGGGATCTGCTGCGCGAGAAGGAGGACCTGACCGCGGCGCAGCGGGCGGTGGTCGACCATATCCGGGCGCACGGCGACGAGAAGAACAAAGGGCTCGATCTCAGCGAGATCTGGATCGGCGGCGACCAGTTCAGGCAGCCGGACAGCAGCAGCAGCAGCGGCGAGCGGGGCGGCGGCGAGGGTGCCTCTTCTCCGCCCAGCATCCACGAGCTCGACGCCACGATGGAGTACATGGACAGCCTGGCAGCCAATCTCAAGGACGTCCTGCCGCCGACCAAGATGTATCTAGAGGCGCGCGGCTTCAAGAGAGTGGTCATGGCCGGGCACGAGAGACGGGAAGGAGGAGGAGAGAAGGGCGAGCGAAATTCCGGAGGAGGCGGAGACGACAAGACCAAGATCGTGTTTCACGCTCCGCGGGGCAGCAGCGGCGGCCGGCCGCGGCACCTCGGATCGTCGAAATGCCGCAACCGGCTCTATGAGAGCACGCGGCTGGTCCGGATGCAGACGCCGCCGCCCAAGACGATGGCGTTTGAGTTCCGGCCGACGACGGAGTGGTATCTGGAGCAGACGGAGGAGGGCCGCGGCTACGAGCACATGCGCGTCGACAGCTGGGAGGCGTTCTTCAAGACGTTTGGAGTAGGGGAGGAGACGCACGACGATCAGGCGCGATGAGCAGGAAGTTCTGAGCCTGGTGGCGGTGGACTTGTGAGGGCAACGTATGTGGACCGATACCATTCTCTGCGAATATATGATATGTGCAAGGGTATGCTAGGGAGCGTGCTCGTTTTCAATATCTGCAACCTCTGCGAGGTGAAAGAGAAAAAAGAAGAAATAATACAAAGTGATATGACACGTGCCAGACGCACCCAGTTCTGGTCTTTTAAGCTCCATAAAATAAAAAAAAGTAAGTACACGAGATTGGCCCTAATAGATGCAATGAGGTGATCCTTCTGCTTTCTTGAGCTTGCTGCCTTGCGCCCCCCGTCTCTTCTCTTCTCCTATGAGAGTGTCTCCTCTCTCTCTCTCTCTCACCGCGCCGTCGGGAACGTCCGCGTGGTCAGCAGCGCGCCCTTGACCCGGCGGATGTTCTCCTTGGCCTTGCGGATCTCGTCGTCCGGCTCGTTGCGCGTGGTCGTCACGTAGCCCGGGTACTTGCCGGAGGAGGACGAGGACGACGCGCCGTTGGTCGTCACGCTGCTGCCGTAGCTGTACATGCCGGTGCCGTAGGCGCCGCCGCCGCCGCCGCCGTACGCGTACGCGGGCGGGCGCGACAGCTTGTCGACGTCCTCGCGGAACACGCCCACGGTGGTCTGGACCTCGGCCAGCACGTCGGCGGGCGCCGCCCAGCCCTGGCTCAGGCTGCGCACGGACTCGACCAGGCTGGCGAGGCGCTCGGCCTGCAGGGCGGAGGGGGAGGGGGAGGGCGGCGACAGGGGCGACAGGGGCGACAGGCGCGGCGGCGCCGACGCCGACGGCACCGTGGAGTCCATCGTGACGACGCTGGCGGCCTGGGGCGCCAGGGCGGGGCTCGGCGGCAGCGACGTCTGCACGCCGATGTCGCGGTGGAAGACCTCGGTGGGGTCGTCGTAGGAGTCGGTGGTGTCGGCGGTGGAGACGTCCTCGTCGCCGCCGTACTCCTCGAGGGCGGCAGCCGCGGCGGCAGCCAGCGACGACCGCGCGGCGGCGCCGCCG
>WNYD01000026.1:0-284516 GCA_021396205.1 Sporothrix brunneoviolacea
TACGCGGCGCCCGTCGTGGCGGCAGCGGACGTCAGCAGCGCGGCAGCCGCAGACGCAGATTCTGCGCCGTCGGCAGCACCCGCGCCCACCCGGTGGCCGACCCACATCGCCTTCACGCGCCGCTACCTCCTCGACGAGACCGTGCCCGCGCTGCAGGCCCTCGCGCAGAAGCTCGTGCTCCAGGCGCTCGGCACCTCGGGCCTGACGGCGGCCCTCGCCGCGCTGACGTACCTGTCGTCGCTGGGCGCGTATGAGGCCGGCGCCGTGGCTGCGCTGGGGCTCGTGTGGAGCCTCGGCCACATGCAGAAGACGTGGGAGGCGGCGCGGCAGTTCTGGGAGGGCGAGGTGCGCGAGGAGGGGCGCAAGGCCGTGCGCGCCGTGGAGGCGAGCGTGGCGGCGGCGCTGGACGGGGCGCGGGACGCGGCCGCGTCCGGCGGACGAGATGGTACCGCGGAGGACCGGCGGCGGCTGCTGCGCGACCTGCGGCAGGCGCGGGCGCTGGTCGACCAGGCCAAGGAGGTCCTGGCGCGGCTGAAGTAGGCCCCCCTTTGCACGGAGTGCTTCATGTTTTTACTTATTTTTGTACTATAATACTTCACTGTACTTGTAATGGCAAACGCGACAGAGCGTTTTAGACAATGGCACACTCCAGACCATCCTCTGACAGCCCTCCCCTTCTTCCTCGGTCTGCCAGGCCCTACGCCGTGCAGTGCATCTCTTTCTCTGTGGGTGCCCTTCGATGTTCGTAGATGTTTCTTTCTTTTTATTTCCTTTTTTGATTCCTTTTTTGTCGGTATCACGAACGCCGTTTAAAAAAAAGTACAAAAATACAAAAAGCTAACTACCACAAAATGGTAGTTTGATCCCCGCTCCCGTGGTTGCAGTCCCAAAGTCAAAATCCCGTGTCACTCTCTTGCTGTACGTCTACCCTCGGCTACCCCCGTCCGCCGCCCCGGCCGCCAGCCCGCGCCCGGCTGACGGTCGCGCGTCCGCGCGCCAGGCCGACGCCGCGGCCGCGGGTGTTGCGGCTCTTGAACATGGGCGCGTTGCGCAGCATGTCGGGGACGATGAAGAACCGGACGTGGCTGCCGCGGATGTAGACCTGCTCGAGGTGGGAGACGCGGCCGTCGCGGGCGGTGACGGTGATGTCCTTGAGCTGGACGTTCATGTTGTCCTCGGCTGCGGCGAGAGGGTTAGCATGCGTCGTTCAGCAGGAGGGGGGGTGGAGGACGAAGAGGGCGCACCTTCTAGGAGACGGCCTCGGTAGGTCTGGCCAGACGTGATCTCGAGGGTGACAATGTGGCCCTGGACGGAAAACGGTCAGCTAGATGAAGGCGAGACGAGAGGACAGCAAGAGAACAAGAAGAACACACCTCGGCCTCATTGAGGAGCTTGATGGGAATGCCGATCGTGGACGTCATGGTGTGTGTCGGCGCGGAGAGTCGGTCGGTAGGGGAGGGGGAAAAGGAGAGGTGTGGTCGTCGGTGGCCCGTGGTTTGGTCGTGAAGTTGGAGGGGGGGAGCTTTCACAGCTTGGGGTCCCTGTCGCGTAATTTTCAGCAGCCAGCGACCGCGGAGTTACCGTTAATCCGGATCCGGCTTAGCCAGCAACAGCCTCGCCGAACCTCCGGCGAGGCCAGAGACGTCAACAATACAAAAAGAAATCGGTGTCAATGAGATGATTCGTGAAATGTTAATTTTCTAAATAAATATTGAATTTTGGAGTTTTTTTCTTCTTTCGTTTTCTTTTTTCCATGTTTTCTGTAAAATGGCGATTTTTTGATGTCTCTTATTTCCTATTCAAGACGCAATAGTTGCAAAAACTCCCAGCAATGCTAACGAATAAGAAGAAAATTACAAATAACGAGACAATGAAAGATGGTAATCCTGGCATCTGGAATTTTAATCTCCTCTAGTCCTCTAAACATACAGCCTCTAGTTGCCAAAGTCCCACCCCCCATAAGAATGCTCATCACTCTTGAATACGACGGAGTGGCAACAGCACCCTGCTTCTTCTGCCAATACAACACCCAGGCGCCCACCAAGTACGCACCAGGAACCAGTGCTCACATATCTATACCGTCCCGTCCTCTATGATCTATGAACTAGCCCCCCCGAGCTAAAGAATACGGCAGCAAGGCGCCTTTCTCTCCTGCAGCTCCGTCTCCTCGCCCCGCAAGCGGCCTAGGACGCCTGCTCTTGTCCACCTGCGTCCATCTCCTCGAATATTTCGATAGCACGTGCCTGGGTTGTGTGGGCTGTTAGGGCCTGGCACACTTCCAGGACTACCTGGTTCGCGGGAGTCGTCGGAACGAAAAGACCGTACAGCAGCCTGACCTAATACCCCCCCTCAGTCTCTTCTCGACCGTCACCGAATTGATCGCTCACGCTCACGCCGTCGTGCTCGCGGCCCTATCCGACAAACGCCCCGCGCGGCAGCAGGCCCCAGTTGCCGCTGCAGCTGCACTTGCGCTGCTGCGCCAGCACGAACGTGTACCCGGGCCGCGCGCCGCTTATGTCCTCCATGATGGCCGTGCACCGCGCACAGCGCCGCCAGAGGTCACCTGTCGGCCCGGGCCTGTGCGCCGGCAAAGGAGCGCCTCCAGCAGCGGCGGCGGCAGCACCACCAGCGGCAGCACTGCCGGCGGCACCTGAGCGGCGGCCGCCGTGGCTGCTGCTGGACGACGGCGTCAGCTCGACGCGCTTGAACACGTCGATGTGGCTATGCCGCGCCCGCTTCGCCTGCAGACTGTGGCTGTCGTCCTCGACCTCCAGAATGCTGTAGTTGGCAAAGAACAGCTTGGCCGGGTCCGTCAGGGCGCGGAAGGTGCGCACGTTCTCGTTGAAGAACTTGTACAGCAGGGGCTGGAACGTCTGCGGCGGGCTGTTGGCCAAGAGCAGAGTCAGCTCGCAGTGCGCCTGCACGCGCTTCGCAGCCGCTTCGGCAGCCTGGTTTTGGGGTTGGCCCTGCCCCTGTCCCTGCCCCTGTCCCTGCCCCTGGTTCTTTTTCCCGGCCGCATTGCTGCCTTGCGCCACCCTCGAGCGGTACGCCTGGCGAATCACTTCGCCTAATGCCCACAGCAGCTTGTCAAACTCCGGGACCTTGACCAGGCTAGACGACGTGTACTGCTGCATCTTCTGATAGGAGAGGATAAGTGCCGGCCGCGGTGCGCTCCCGCTCGGGCCCGCTGACGTCTGCTGCTCCTGCTGGTCATAGTATTCGGTCGCCCTCTTCGATATCTGGTCCAAATGTAGCAGGCGGCGGCAGGCAGCGGAGAGAAAGCCGCGCGTCGACGAGCAGAGTATGAGATGCAGCGCGACCTCGTTCTTTTCTTGGAGATAGGCGACCAACTCGTTGAAGTTGTTCCCCGCAAGGAAATTCATAAACGTAGGGTCGTCTAGAAGGCTGAAGAGGCGGTCGCAAGTGTATGCAAGAAGATCAAGCGCCCATTTGGCGCAGCCGGCCAGCGCATTAACAACGTCTGCTGTGCGTTAGAAAGCCTGCTCGCCTGCTCATCGTCTGTCAACGTACGGGGCGGAGAGGCAGGCATACCTGGTTCGTCAAGCGGATTTAGCTTATCCTTGAGGTTACTCGGCGTATTGCTCGCGAGGGTGACCAGGATGACGATGTTGCGCACATTAAGCGCAAGCATAGAGAACTTTCCATAAAATGACCTCGGCTTGTACTCGCCGCGGAAGCCCAGGTGGTTGAGGATGCTCAGACACAGATGCAACGAGTTGTTTCTAACCAACTGGTCGTGATGGGCGTCTTCCGAGTAGTCCACATTGATCTTGAGCATTCGCACGATCTCCCGCATCCAGTCATAGGCAAATCCTGGTAGCGGACGAGGTTAGCAAACGAACGAGCACAAGAAGCGTTGATACCGACTACGAGAAATAAAAGAAGAAAGTAAAAAAGCAAAAAATAAAAACCTACTTGGTCTGTCGACAAACTGCCGTGCCGTTGCGAGGATGTCGTCGTATGATATTGTGTTGGATGACGCCGTGGAGACGGCCGTTGTGAGTCCAGCAAGAACGGCAGCGTAGTCGCCGTCTGGACCTGTTGGCGCAAAATCGGGCCCTGCATACTTCAGGCTGTTCCACTTCACTTTGCCGTCCTCGCACACCTGCACAAACGAGGAGTTTGTGGGCGACAGAGCGACCGCGAGACAGGGCGTCGGGTCGGTATACTGGAAGCCGGCGTGCTGCAGCGATGCGATCCGCGCCGGGTCAGGCTCGCCGTAGATCTCCTCCATGGTGAACCGGTCGCGGTATTGCATCGTTCCGTCGCTGAAGACGAAGCACAGGGCTCGTCCGTGTTGGAGGGTGTGGACGGAGATGACGAGCTTGTTGAGGACGATGGGCGGCAGCCTCTGCAGCCGCGTCTGCTGGGAGTTATTGTTCTGGGTCGGCGTGAAGCCGAGCTGCGCAAACGCCGAGTGGAGCGCCGGCGCCGGCGATTCCACCAGCAGCTCCCAGCGGTTGATGATGCTCTGGGTCTCCGGGGCGTAGGGCGACGTGGCGGGCGTGGGGATGTAGGTTCGCACGGTCAGGACGACCGGCGGCGACCACGGCTGGTTCTGCCCGGGCAGAGCCGACGGCAACATCTCGACGTGGGAGATCTGGTCGGACGAGATGTCAAGCTGCGACTCGCCGGCACCACGCTGCAGCCAGGTGGTGACTGCAGCCGGCTTCTGCTGGAGGATTGGGTTCAGCTGGACGTTCTGGGGCGGCATCTGCTTATCCTGCTGCGGCGGATTCCAGTTGATGGCAGCGCGCACGACCTTGAGCTGGCGCGAGGCGGTGACCATGGCGATCAGGAGCGTGCCTAGAGTGCGTTAGAATGTATGGGAACGTAAGGGAAAGTATGGAAGGTCTGGATGATTAAAAACAGGCCAAACAGGCAGGCCATCGCCTCTGCTCACCCTTTTCAGAGCATATCGACGCATGCGTGGCAAGATCGTCCGAGGACGTGATGTTCTCGAGCTCGATGCTGGTGTCCTGGATCAGGTTGCTGTTCTGGGAGAAGAGCAGTCGCAGCGTGCCGCTCGCCGTGACGCAGAGGAAGGCGCTCTTTGTCGGATTCGGGTGATACGGGCCAAATGCAGGGACGAACGTAGTGTCATACCGGTAGCCCTGGTCCTCGCGCACTGCCGGCCCGCAGGTGATGTTGTACTGCTTGTTGGCGGGTATTATCGGCAGCCAGTAGGAGCCGACAACGGCGTGCAGGTCGTCGATGGGGTCGGCCTCCCACGACCGCATGGCAAAGGGCCGGTTCAGGCTGATGGAAAAGGCCAGAATGCTGACGCGGCCGACGGCGTCGATGACGGCCAGCTCCGGGTGGCCCGTGGCGGCCCAGGCGAGGTGCACGATGGGTCCGCCGGAGAAGGTCGTCACCGTGTTAACGGTGCTGAACTGGGCATAGGGCGTGGGCTCGCTCAGGCCCCACGACGCGCTCGCGGGATCGGTGCGCAGATAGCGCAGCTCGATGGACTGGCCGTCGGCGCCGATGGTGGCGATGGTGCCTAGCTTGGACCAGCTGATGGGCTGGCAGCACCCGCGGATGCGCTGCTCGTCGACACGGAGCTGGAGCTGCTTCGACGGCGGAGGATGCGGCGGCAGGGCGAGGTCGACGGGGCCGCCAAACAGGTCGACGTCGTCGACATCGACGTCGCCCAGGCCAACCGGCACATCGCCAGGCATGCCGGCCATGTCGTCGTCCAGGATCAGGGGTATGTCGTCGGTCATGGTGAGATGCGAAGACGGGAAGACGGGAAGACGGGGAGAAGAGGGGGTGAGAACAAGGGAAGAGTTGTGAGAGGGTCCGGCAGAGAAACGCGTAATGCAAATGGGTATCAATGAGAACAGAAATCAAAGGAATGACGGAAAAAGAAGGAGAGCGCGCAGATTACAAACAGCCTCTCGCCAAGCTGTCGAGGACGATCGTCAAAATCGGAGGCTCTCAAGATCGACGTATTCTGCTTGCTACCAAAGCGGGCAGGCCGTCGCCAGACAAAGGGAAAAGGGCTCTTCCAAAATTATGCACATCCCAAAACCCAATCTGAGCAGTGTTGAAAGCGTGCTTCCAGTCGTGGTGCCGTGGTGCCGTGGTGCCGTATGGTTGACGGTCGAGGGTGGCCCGGTCTGCTCAGATGCGAAGACAATCAATTGTGCGGCCGTTGCAGCAAGCTTAAGCTCAAACAAGCTCTTGCCGTCCGGCGGGTGCAGGTGTGGCTGACGAGGCACGAGCCACAGGCACGAGCCATCCACCAGCGGTCCTGCCGACTGGGCACCCCCGCACATTTCATTGGCTGGCGCCCGTCCCTGGCGCTTTCTTGTCCTGGGTGAATGCGTCTCAGCCCTGCACGCACGGCTGACGAAAGACGGAGCGGGTCCTTTTGCGTGCAGGTCTCCACCCTGCGAGTAGTTAGCTGCCCTTTGTCTCCGAAGCAACGCAAGTGCGCTCCAGTGGGCCAGCGAGCCACGGCCAATCACAGCCAAGCGCAGCAGCCCGCCAGCGAGAACCGCCAGCGAAATGCCAGGTCCTGCGGACTCGGGCGGAAAACATGGAAACAAGAAGACGACAGAACAGAGAGAAGACAGCGTTGATGAGGCCGCGGACGGTAGAAAGAGAACACGTATTTTGGAGGACGGGCCACGACACAACCAAAAGCGAATCTGCAAACGGGCGGCGGCTGGGTGCGATCCTGTGTCACCGGCAGGGTCATTGCGGCGTACTACAGCTCTGCAGCAGTCGGTATGGTCCCTCCTTTCGGAGGAGATTGGTGAGAGATCAGCTCTGCCAGACTGAGACATGGACCAGGCGAGCATTCGGGCTGCCGTGCGGCCGAGGTGCGTCAATTGGGTTGTGCTGTGTCTTGCGTATTCGTGTGCCAGGTATCTTTGGCGTGGATTATTCACTTAACCGAACGAACGAAATGCTCGCAAGTGGCACAAAGGAACCGCTGCCAGGGGAAGGAGAGAAAGAGGGAGAGAGGGAAAGAGCGAACGAGCCATCTTGCGTCGTATTACTACGAGCAGCGGAGGCGGCGAATTCGCACACTCACCAACACGCAGACACTCTCCCGAATGGCGGGCATGAGCGAACGTCTGTTCCCCGTCGTCCCACGCCGTGCGCAGGCAGGACGAAACAACAACAAAAACATGGCAAGGCCGGAACCACAGAGCCCCAGATGCCACTCTAGCGTCCTCGCTGGCGACGGCGTTCCGTGCACAATCTCCCGCCCTTCTTTCGTAGCCATTCCCTCGTCATTCGTTCCTGCCGCGATCCCCATTGTTATTCTGTCCCCGTTTATTTTACCCTCTTCCCTGTCTCCCCATTGTTATTGTTTGTGCGGTGCTGGCGCCTTCTTCCTAATCCCCTTTCCTAATCCCCCGCCGTCCGCTCCTGCCGCTACGGTGCTCTGCCGCATGCCGCACTTGCCCTTTTCATCGCTCCTTCCCTTGGCTCGTCCACTTTGGCCGCCTTCTGGCTCGCTGGCTCCTTTCCTCTCGACTCTGGCTCTTTCCCTTTTTCTCGCACTTTGTGGTTCTCGCTCTCCGCGCCTTCCCCGACCGGACCACCCAATATCTCACCTCTCGCTCTTTTCTCTGTCGCTCTTTCCATTTTCTTCTCTTCTTCTCCTTCTCCTTTCTTCTCCCTTTCCCACACGTCGACCAAACAAGCAGCCACGACCAACGAAATCACGACGGCCAACCTCGCAGCGACAGAGGACCTACGCCAAAAATAAAAAATAAAACTGCAGAAATCCAACCAACGCCACAGCATCGAATCATGACATAGACTAAAGTTCACCCGACTCCCTTTGCTTTCTGTTTTTGGCCCCTTTTGGACCTTGTCGCTCATTCCCTCCTGCCTCTATTTCTCTCTCTCTCTTCCTCTCTCCCTCTCTCCCTGGATTAATTTCCCTCTCTTTCCCCTTTACTCTGCCGTTCTTTCCGCGTTCGACACTCCTTCCGTTTTTATCATTATCTCTTTTTCTTCCTTTCTTCCTTCCTTCCTTCCTCTCCTCTCTTCTCCTCCATCCTCCCCCCTTCCTCCCCCACTCTCCTTCGCATGCACATCTACCGCCATGGACGAAATAATAGCCTCACCGGCGATGTCGCCGAGCCTACCACCGACCCTGCCACCCTCCCGCGAGTCATGCTCACCACCGTCCTCGCCGCTCTCTGAGCTCTCCGAATTCTCCAAGACGCCCTCGCCGCCGTCCTCGCCCTCATTGCCTTCCATGGACCCGTCTAAACGCTATCCGTCGCCCAGCGCCACATCGCAGTCGGGGGGGGCTTCGCCGCGGAAACTATACCGTGATGGCGACCGCGACGGCGATGGCGATGGCCCGCCGCCGGCCAAGAGACGGCGCGTGCAGCCACCGCCGAAGCGGCCACGCATGACGCGGCATCTCGACCTCAACGGCATGGCGAGCTCCGACGCCTGCGAAGAGGAATTGGGCCACCTGCTGCGGGCGCTCCGCAAGAAGAAGAAGATTGTCGTGATTGCCGGCGCCGGCATCTCGGTCTCGGCCGGAAGTGTGTTCCCCTGGTTCCCCTCCCCCTCTCCCTATTCTGCTTGTCTCTCTTCTCCTGGTGTCTCCCCGCTGACCACTCTTAGTCCCCGACTTCCGATCATCGACCGGCCTTTTCACGACGCTCCGCGGCCAGCACGGCCTCCGCGGCTCCGGCAAGCACCTCTTCGACGCCTCCGTCTACAAGCATGACTCGTCCACGTCTTCGTTCCACTCCATGGTGCGCGAGCTGGCCCACATGATCCAGACCGCGAAGCCGACCCCCTTCCACCACATGCTCGCGTCCATCGCCCACGAGGGCCGCCTGATGCGGCTCTACTCGCAAAACGTCGACTGCATCGACACCAAAATGCAGCCCCTGGCCACCAATGTGCCGCTCAACGCCAAGGGGCCCTGGCCCGCCACCATCCAGCTGCACGGCGGCCTTGCCAAGATGGTGTGCTCCAAGTGCGGCCAGCTGGAGGACTTTAACGGCGCGCTCTTCGAGGGCCCCGATCCGCCGCCGTGCATCCCGTGCACGACCATGGACGAGGTGCGCACGGCGGTGGCCGGCAAGCGCAGCCACGGTATCGGCCGCCTTCGGCCCCGCATCGTGCTGTACAACGAATACAACCCCGACGAAGAAGCGATTGGCAACGTGTCCAAGGCCGACCTGCGGCGTGGCGCCGATGCCGTGATCGTGGTCGGCACCAGCCTCAAGATCCCTGGCGTGCGCCGCCTCGTCAAGGAGCTGTGCCACACGACTCGCAGCCGCCGCGACGGCTTCACGGCCTGGATCAACGTCGACCCCGAGCCGCAGGGCGCCGAGTTCAAGGACTGCTGGGACCTGGTGGTGCGCGGCAGCAGCGACGACGTTGCCCGGCTCGCTGGGCTGCCGCACTGGGACGAGCCGGACGTCGGCAGCCCGAGCCACTGGACCGTCACGGGCGACGAGGACTTTGGCCTGGCGAAGCTCGAGGTCGTCTTGGGCGTTCCGGCGTCGTCGTCGCCGACAAAGGCAGCCCCCAGTTCCGACGACGAGAAGGCCATCAAGGAAGAGATCAACGACACCAGCAAAAAGGCTGTTCTTCCAAGCCTTGCCAAGCTCAAGGTATCGCAAAAGCCGTCGCCGTCTCCCGCCGCCTCGATGCCCACGCCCAAGCCGAGCCCGAAGCCGCCGAGGAAGCGGCTGCCCGATGCACGGCAGAGCACGCTGCTCTTCCAGCAGGTCAGGAAGGTCGACGGGTCGTCACGAGGAACTACCAAGGCAGAGAAGGGAACGAACGACAGCGCGAAACCGCAGGCCCCAGCCACGAAGGAAAGCGTTCTCGGCAAACTACCACTGGCAGCACCAACAAAGAAGGCGCGCCATCCTGTACCATCCCTGCAGCCCCGGAAACCACGACAACCGAAAGCCAAGTCCACGAAGGAAGGCAAAATTCCAAAGAAAAATATCGCGCTCACGTTCCGCGCAACGAAGCCCATCCCCGCCTCGACGCCCGACGGCAAAGAGCGGAAACCTGTCCCCGGCGGAAAAGTACCACGGCAACCCGACAACGACAAACGCGACGACCACGACGCGCCGATGTCTGCCGATATCTCGGAATTGTCGGCTCTGTCGGATCTCTCGTCGCCTCCAGACAGCCTGAAGCGGCAGCTCTCGGCCGACTTCACGAAGCTGCCGAACCTGCGCGACAGCAGCAGCGGCGGTAGCAGCCCTCGCAGCCTATTTGTGGGCAAGGAGAACAGCTACTCCGAGGACATCTTCCGCACGCTAGACGAGAAGATGCGGCAGCCGCCGTCGTCCCTGTCTCGCGAGCAGCGCGAGCCCTGCACGCCGCCGGCGTCGCACAGCCGGCGCGCGTCAGACGCGGAGACGATCTCGCCACACTCGATCCCGCGTGGTATGGGCACGCTCATAGACTGAGTGGCGGGACAGCCATTACCCCATATATATCTATATATTGTGTCGTATATATCATCCTCTGCTATGGGCGTGTTCTGTATGCTTACATGGGAGCCTGTACATATTCTTATACCTTGTTTGTTGCTTGCTCTGTCTGGGACTGAGCGAGCTGTTGTTATCATCATCTAGCATGTGGGTGTCTGGCTGTGTTTTTACCATGTGTGGGAATCACAAGGGGTTGTTGTCATATCGGGCAAACCCGCCGCTACATTTTGAAGTATCGATAGTACAAAAGAGGGAACGGCCACATCCTGCCGTTCCGATTTGAAAGCGCCAGCGCTGTTGACTTTTCCTCGGTTGTAAGCTCCTTTCATGCAGCCGCCTTAGTTACGGGTAGTCCTTCTTCCTTCTCGGGGTGCGTCTCGGGGTGCGTCGCTTTCTTGACTTCACACAGCGCCTCGTCGTTGTCGTCGTCGTTGTCGTGCCCCCCCTGCGTCTCCTCGTCGTCCTCGTCGTCACACACCCCCGCGACGCCGTTGAGCAGCTCGCCCACCACGGCGCGGAACCCGCCGTGCCGCCGCTTCAGGTCGCCGTCCTCGAGCACCAGCGTGATGCTCAGCGCGGCCGCGGTGACGCTGTGCAGGCGGATCTGCCGGCGCGCCACGACCGCCAGCATGTGCGCCAGCAGCACCTCGAGGGGGAAGCGGCGCTCGGCGCGCACCGTGCCGCGGCAGTCGGCGTGCAGGTTGGTGATGACGATGTCGACAAAGGGCGTCTCGATGGGGGGGTTGGTGGCGGCGCAGTCCGGGACGGCCGCACCACGACTGGGGCTCTGGCCGCTGGGACCCGGACTGTACAGCCTGCCGCTGGAGAGCAAGCGGCGAGCCGAGTTGAAGAAGGACATCATCGCACTTGTGCCGCCTCGTTGGTTCGGCAGACGGAGGACCGCTGAGGAAGAATGCCACGCTGCGCGTGCAATGCAACACACTGTAGAGCAGCTACACAAAATACACGCAAAAGAAAAGACGAAAGTAGTACAGGATGCACAACCCGTGGGGTTGGGCGTTCTTGACGAAATGCTTTGTGGTATGAAATGACCGCCGGGCGTTGGTCCGCCGCAGCTCAGCGCCCGAAGCGGCAGCTAGATAATAGTGGGGAACCCTTTTTTTGCGCCGCTGACGACCTAAAAATTCGACATGCCCGAGAAACCAGGACCTCTTGCATCTTATTTTCTCTTGTCAGCGGGCACAGCAACGAAGCAAAGAACTTTACGTTTTCTTTTTTACTCCCGCCTCATTTCCCTTCAAAAATGGCCACCGTGGGACCCTCCCACAGTGCTTGGGACGTCCAGGCCGCCGCCGGCGAGCCGCGCGCCATCGTGCGCGTGCGCAACCTGCAGACGACGCTCGGCGCCGGCGCCGCACAGGACGCCTGGGGCCGCAACGGACGGCCGCAGCCCGCGCTGCTCTCGGCCGAGGTCGTGCTAGACGGACCGTTCGCCGAGGCCGCCGGCCAGGACCGCGTCGCCGCCGACACCGTGCACTACGGCACGCTCAGCAAGGCGCTGCTGAAGAGCGTCGCGCGGTGGGACCACCTGGACGAAAAGAGGGGCTCCGGCAGCCTGAACGACGTCCTCGGCGCCGCCTGGCTCGACCTGACGGGCGGCCGCGTCAACGGCGCGCGGCGGCTGGACGGCATGGTGCCGCCCGCGCCGCCGCCCATCGACGCGGACGTCGTGCGCAGCCTCACGGTGTCGATCCTGCTGCCCAAGGCGTCGCTGGTCGGCGACGGCGTGTCGCTGACGGCGACGGCCACCATCGAGAGCTACGGCAAGGTCGGCCGGCCCAAGCCCATCTCGTCGGGCACGCTGCGCCTGCACCGCCTGCGCGTGCCGACGCTCGTGGGCGTGCACCCGCACGAGCGCACGGCGCGGCAGGTCGTCATTGCCGACGTGGCGCTGGACGCGTTCGAGTGCTGGGCCGACGAGTACACGAAGCTGGAGGCATTGGTTGTGCGGGTGAGACTTTTCTACTTTCGTTCCCTTCTTTTGTTTCCATCCTACTAATACAACTACGTAGATCATCGAACAGTCTGCATTTGAGACGCTCGAGGCCCTCGCCACGCACATCGCCCGGACCGTCCTGATCGATTTCCGCCCGCAGCCGCCGCCGCCGGAGGCCCAGGTCGCGCTGCCGGGGCCCGTGCCCGACTGGTACGTGCACGTGGCCCTGGAGAAGCCGATCGCCGTGCCGTTTGCCGACGCGCCCGTGGTCGAGGTGCGCATGGGCGCGCGCCACCTGTAGTCTAGGTATCTATGGTTGTGTCTATTCTACTGTCTGCTGTCTGTCTACCATCGCTATCTACCGTCGGTGTCTGTCTTCTTGCTCTACTCCTCCAGCCGCTTGCTCAGCGGCACGTCGCCGTCCGTGATGCGCGACACAAACGCGGCCGGCGGGTCGAACAGCATGACGTGGAAGTGCTCCACGAGCAGCACCGACTTCAAGGACCGCCAGTTTTTGAACCAGATGTACTGGGCGGCGTTGGGAGACAGGTCAGCAAGAGGAATCAAGAAAACGAGAGGGGCGGGTCGGAGAGGGGCGGTCGGCGGAAAAACTCACACTCCCGTCGGGCAGCGAGCCAAACGTCCGCTGCACGTACGCCTCGATGGCCGCCCGCGCGCCGTCCGTCAGGTCGCCCGTCGCCGCGTCCTCGGCCAGCGGAAACTTGGTCCACACCACCAGGTGCACGATGCGCGCGTCGATGCCGTACGGCCAGTCGTTGCACAGGATCTTGACGTCGGAGGCGCGGGAAAAGTCGGGCGCACCGTCATGGGCATGGGCATGGGCGGCCGACGCGGCCGCCGCCAGGTCGTCGGCCGTCCAGCGCAGCCGCTCCTGCAGCACAAAGTCGACGGCGCTGCCGTACCGCTGCTTGAGCCCCCAGCCGTAGGCCAGGTAGCGCCGCAGCGCCAGCGGGTCGCGCTGGAACCGGTCCAGCTGGTTGGCCGCCACGATGGCGCGCACCTCGGGCCACGCCAGCACGGCGTAGTCGCCCTGGCGCGTGCCGACGATGCGCTCGTCCTTGGCCGAGAGGCCGCGCAGGAACTCGGGGCAGTCGGCCGTGCGCTGGCCGGGCGGCACGTTGACCTGCCAGTAGGGCAGGCCGTCGTCGGCGGAAGATGCGCTGCCCATGTTGGGGGTTGCGCGTGGGACTGGGTTGTGTTGGGGGGGGAAAGGAGAGAGGGAGAAAAAGAGAGACGCTTTAAGATTTAAACGTAAGGCCACAACGCAAACTCCACAATAGCACGTTTCGCCTCACCAAAGTCACGTGTACGCGACATCACGAAAGTCTTCGACGGCGAAAAAGCAAAGAAAAGAACCAGATGCGATTCTGGAATTGAAGGCAAATTATGCTGCAGTCTATTTGGCATCTTCCGTGGCTTTGTGTGACGGTCGTCAGTCTGGGAAATGTCTGGGGGTTGTCTTCTGTCTCTCGAGTTAAGAACTCCGCTGCAAAAGACTCTTCCTTTTCCTTTTCCTTTTCCTTTTCCTTTTTCATTTTAATTTTCAATTTTATTCCTTGCATCTCATTTCCTTTTTTTTGACAGACTCTCTGCCTCCATGACCTGACCACCTGACCACCTGACCACACGGAGAGACCCTGTCCGAGAATTCCAACGAGACGAGAAAGACGCTTTGTCGTGCCACTCCACCCTCGACGGACAAGAAGAATGCACGACAAGCCTCTTTTGGTCAAAGCCGTTGCCGCGCAGCTTGGCATCACACATCATTCATACTATTCCCACGAGTAATTCCTCTATTTAATATCCACGGAGCCCTGCCGTACTCTCTGGCCTGCAGAGCCTCACGCCGCTCGCCGGATGAACTGGTCCCGTCCCGCTGAATCCACGAACCACACTCTCTCTCTCGCAGCGGACGTCAATGTTTCATATACACAGCACTATATCAAGCTGTCGTTCATGCAGCGCTTTCTTTCGTTCTTCGCGAGTTTAATTTTATTGGCAGACACTGACCCCTTATCACTGCTCTACCCTTGGCATTGCACGCCAGAGGATCTCCGTGGATTTTCATCAGATCGACAATGCCGCACCCTTGCTCCCAACTTTATTTTCACAGAAGCGATGGAGCACCCAGAACCGGAGACATCTGCACGAAAATTCTATATGAGTCCAGAGAGACACCACCACGCCCCAAAACGGAAGTCTGTGACGACCGGTCCACCCACCTGGACCCTCTCTGTATATTGCCAAGATGGCGGCAATCGAATAAGCAATATCAACACAAGCGCTGGTGAGAACAAGCTTCCGCCGTTGAATATAGTATCTCTGAGTGGACGGAGAATGACAAGAGCGAGAAAAAGATGCATTCGTCTCAGGGGCTTCATCTGTCTGCCGCCACATGGAGACTGGGTCTCTCCCCTCGAGACCCGGGTGAGAAAGGGTAAAGAGACCGAGAAAGAGAGACGACCCCGATCAGGACGCCTTGCCGAGTATTAAAGACACAGCTGGTCTCCGTCCTTGTGAGCAGAAAGGAGTCTCGTCTCCATCCGCTCTTCACTCTCTCTTGCATCGACATCTCCTGGCTCTTCTCTCTCCCTCTCCTCCTTCTCCCTCGCGGCCTTCCCATCCATCCAACAACCCACCCTTGTCCATATTTCTTCCTCCTCTTCAAAATGTACCGCTCCTTTGCCACCCTCTCCTTTGCCGCCGCCGTCCTCGGCCAGCAGGTCGGCACCCAGACCGCCGAGAAGCACCCCGCCATGCCCATCCAGGCCTGCACCGCGTCCGGCTGCACCAAGGAGTCCACCGCCGTCGTCCTCGACGCCAACTGGCGCTGGACCCATGTCACCAGCGGCTACGCCAACTGCTACGACGGCGACAAGTGGAACGCCACCGCCTGCCCGGACGGCAAGACCTGCGCCGCCAACTGCGCCGTCGACGGCGCCGACTACGCGGGCACCTACGGCATCACGACCCCGTCGGACGGCGCCCTCAAGCTGCAGTTCGTCACCAAGAACCAGGACGGCGCCAACGTCGGCTCGCGCGTCTACCTGGCGGCCGACGACAGCAAGTACCGCATGTTCAACCTGCTCAACAAGGAGTTCACGTTCGACGTCGACGTCAGCAACCTTCCCTGCGGCCTCAACGGCGCCGTCTACTTCAGCGAGATGATGGAGGACGGCGGGCTCGGCGCCTACGCGGGCAACAAGGCCGGCGCCAAGTACGGCACGGGCTATTGCGACGCTCAGTGCCCCCGTGATCTCAAATTTATTTGTGTTTCGAGGTTAGACAGGAAACAATGGAAGTCGCCGGGACGAAAACGAAAAAAGAGAGAAAGGACGGAGAGGTCGCGCCTGCTGGTTCCGGCATTCAGACCAATTCAACGTCGTCGAAATATAATGATTACATCACTATTGTCCCTCGCTCCTTCCGTATATATGTGACACTAACACGGGAGGAGAGGAGAGAAACCTTAAAAGGGTAATCTTTTTTTTTATTTACTTCGTCGCACCTCCCTCTTCCTTCATCTTCCCCCTTTCATCTCCCCCTTTTACCAGCCCATTCTTCTTTCATCTTCCCCTTTCATCTCCCCCTTTTACCAGCCCATTCTTCTTTCATCTTCCCCTTCCATCTCCCCCTTTTACCAGCCCATTCTTCTTTCATCTTCCCCTTCCATCCATCCTACCCAGCTTATTCTTCGGTTTATCAAGGGACTATCATCACGGTTCAACAAGCAAGGAGAGTGCACACAATGGGTGGGAGCAGGGCAACTCAAGCTACTACGAGAGCTGCTCGGTTAGCCGAGCACCAACGACAGGTGTCCACAGAAAAACGACTGGCAAATCGAGATTTAGCGACAGAGAAGCCGTTGCGGAACATTTCTGTCATTGCTGTACACGAGCAAGAAAGGGAGAAACAAGCCTTTATTATAATGGCCGTGGATCCCAACTGCGGCATATGCACCACGGTTGAAGAGGCCGAGTCTTTCTTTCAACCAGGAGGGGAGCCTTTTAACAAACAAATCCTACGAAAATACTTGGAGGCGTGCGCCATCAGTCGTGTTGGACTCATCGAGAATCGCCTCCACGTCAGCAGCCTCAAACAGATTCTCTTGCGTCTTCTTGGTGCTGCCAACGACGGCGGCAATCCAGTGCCCCAAGGTATCAAGACAGATGCCATGGACTTCATCTACAACACGCTGCTCACCAAGAATCTGGTCCACAACAAGGGAAGGACAAAATGGACACCGATAAACAGCGACCTCTTCACCTTAACCCGCAGGCTTTTCGACAGAGATTTCCTTTGCCATCTACCGGACACCCGAGATGCTCTGTTGATAATCTCATATATCAATCTACTCGTCGATTGTGGAGCTCGATCCAATGAGCTCTTGATGAGAGCGATCCCTAACAAGCTGCATGGCGCATACAACGCCCAATTAACGGGCAAAATGTTTTGTTGGCGCAATATACAACTGTTTGCCTTTCCCCAACAGCAAGAAGGGCTCCAAGGAAACACCCTGTTCGCCCGAATCACCTTCATGCAAACCAAAGGACGAACCAGACAACAACATGGAGCCAAGCGCATCCCGTTGCGACTTCTGCCGCCAACGCATGCCTGGGGTGACTCGCTTTTCTGGTTGGTTGTCCTCGGCTTGATCGACGGGGTATTTGTGGACGTGTCGACATGGGCAGACATTGATGCCGTGCGTCCAGACGACACGGGTGTTCCCATCTTTGTCAAGCCATCCATGCTGGACGTGCCAGTGAGTTACTCAGTTTACAAATTTCGACGTCGTCGAAAAATCATATCGCTAACTTGCTCTTCTTCTTTTTCCCCATACACAAGGTGTTTCGTTCCGCGCTGAAGATTTGGAACAAAGCCACATCCAGTGAAGTTACCGAAGATACACCTCTGCTATCAAATGCGCAAATGAGCACCAATACCATGTTGTATCTGCTTCATAAACTCAGTCATTACTGCAAACTCGAGCATGCGGTCATTTCGAACCTGCTGCGGCGAGGGACAGCATACCAACTTTCCAAGGCTGTCTCTCAGGAAGAGAGGTGTACCATCATGGGCCATGCCCAAAGCGACAATGTCTATTGGAAGCATTACAGGAACGAGACCTCCACTGTCGACTATCAAGGTCTCAGATTCGGCCTCGAGACACAGGAAATGGCCAAAATGTCCAGTGTTTTTCTCGGCACCGGCACAGCAACACTTCCGACAGCGATATCAGAGGCTGGTCTGGCTCGAATGTACGCCGACCCCATTCTCCAGGCGAGATTCGATGCCCTGAATCTGGCCAAGACAGGTCTGGTGGAGAGGCACGGGTCCACCAGGAATGCTGCCATCGCCGATCCAGATGGCTTTGCGGAATACAAAACGTTGTGCCGCGCCTTCTACAACCGAAAAAGCACCTTGAAAACAGCCACGAGAAGAATTGAGCTGCAAGACTATTGGACCCGCCGTAGCAACGGCGAGCTGGGTCAGGACGGACACGCATCTGACCAGACGGCTACTGAGGAGACCGGCGAGCAGAGTCGGACTCAGACGACGCCGGAGCCCAGCCAAAATGTGAATGACAACGACGACAACGACGACGGCGATGGTACCGACGAGTTTGCACCAATCGACCCTAGAATATTGTTACAGGACCTAGAGAGGGAGCAGAATGTCTTGGCCGCACAGCAGGAAGAGGGCGACGGAGAGAACGATAAAGACGACGTTAGCGAGGTATCCGACTCCGACAGCGAAATCGACTCGGAAGACGAGGAGACAAATTTTCTCGACAATGATTCCGAGACACCGTCCATCATCACGACCAACACGGCAATGGGCGGCCAAACCGGAACGGACGTCGACGACGTCGAAAAAGGGAAGCAGCCCATGGCGGACCATCGCACAGGTGAGGTAGAAGCTCTTTCCATTGCCAGGATGCGGACAAGACACATCTTGCCCAACAGTCTGGTCGACGACGCCGCCAAGATTCTCTTTCAGGAGGGTGGCGAGACATCTGCTCCAGTCACTTGGAAGAGCCTCTCGGACTACTTTGTTCCTGCATTCAATCGACTGCACCACGCGGATATTTTCTACCCCGGAGAAGAGCCGTCACCGGGCACTTTCAACTGCCGCTATTGCGGCGTCTACTTGCGATCAAAGGGCATCGTGTGTTACACCACACACGCTTCTCTTTGCCACCGCGATGTGTTGAACGCGGAGCAGCTAGCCTTTGTTCAAGCGAGAGATATCGACGCGGTCGAAATTTGTCCATTGCCTCTATTTGGCAGTGAAACAGTTACTGTAAAACAACGTCATCGGGTACATGAGGAGGCCGGTGATCTCACCGCTATGAGACCGTGCTCTCACAAAATTGACGCGACCAAAGATGTCAATACGCACTTTAACAACAAACATGTCCTGCACAAGAAAGCGACCTCGTCATTGCCAGCCAACGGGTATGGGGACGCTCAGCGCGTATGGGGACGCCCGACTACATATGGCTGTTGGGCACACGACCCTCCTGTGCTCTTTGGCTCGTCCATGGACTACCGAATGCATCTAGTCATGGAGCATAGGGTACACAGCAACATCTTGAAGAGGCCTGGTCGTCCCCTATCAGAAGAGGCGCTCACATACTTCTGTAACATTTGTCAAGGCTGGGTGTGTCGGCCTCAAGAGCTAGAGAAAGACCATATGGACCATCACCTGGCTCACCAACACGTCACACAAATCATCCAGGAGAGAGGATTTTTTCCTGACACCGAAAACACCGGCTCTCAATCCAATATTTGGGGCCATCGATGCTTTTGTCCATTCTGTCTCTACGACTTCGATCAAGCGAGCAACGTGCGGATGTATTCGTCCACAGTGGTCAAGGTCCTGTCACGACATATTGCTGGGCACCTGGACCTAACACGAGGTGTGATGCCTTGTCCAGCGTCTCGTCCGACTCCCGAAGGGCTGCCCATTTGCAGTCAGACGGAGCCCCTCAATCCAGCACAGCTGACTGAGCATTTGCGTACGGCGCATGATATGGAAAGGGTGGCAAAAATGCTTGCCATTGGATCCGACGACGTCAAATTGCGCCGAACTGAGTCACGATCCAAAAAGAGGGCCGCTACGGCAAGAGAAGAAGATGTTCGCGACGGCCAGGACACAGCGGGGCCGATACATGGCACAGAGAATGCAAAGACCCCGAGCGATGCTGCGTCGGCTGGCCTTGGCAATGCCAACGTGTATCGTGGCGGCAGGCGGAGAAAGCGTGGTCCGCTGGCAAACTTGGATGTGAACGTGCACCACATCTAGACACGCTCATGCGAGCGAGGACATGATCTGCCATGGCTGCATTTTATCCTGTTGTGTCCTGTTTCTTCCTCCGCCTCTACCTTTTGTTCAGACTTTTCAAGTTTGCCAACTATTTCTACCATCATCAGTTATCACGCGTTTCATCGATCGATTCAAACATGATACTTATGCCGATCACGCAACCTTCTTTTCAGTCTCGACATCGGCGAAACTCGTTTTATTTGTTAAGGACAGAAACTGACTGCTTTTTATTGATAGAGAAAAATATTAATTACCTTAAAAGTACTAATTTATCAGTCTCATTTCTCATCACTTGACCATCCGTAAAAGGCAAAGAACATTGATTTCGACCCCGTCGAGATTGTCTTCATGAGCTATGATGATGCAGCTCCCCCGTAAGATCAATGTTAATAGCACGTGCGGGCGCGTGGCGCCGCCCAGTCCTCTCTTGTTATCGCGTTGAGGATCGTTTGGCTTACGCTGGCTTTTTCACCACTTCTCTGTACCTTGTGTTCCTCGACTTGGCATCCGGTGGCGCAGATCATGTAGACGAACACAGGCTTGGTTTGCCCAGGCCGATGCACTCTTCCAATAGCCTGGTCTTGCCAGCTTTGCTTCCACCAGGGGTTACACTGGACAATCACGTTGGCAGATTGCACGTTGAGCCCAACGCCACCAGCGGCTCGGCTCATTAAAAGAAGCTTGGGGTGTTCCGCTTCCTTGAAGCGCTGGAGAACACTGTCGCGCTCGGTGACGTGTAATCGACCGTCGTATGTGAAGACATTTGTGTCAGGTTGTAGATTCCTGCACGCAATCTCAATGATGCAAAGGAAAAGGACGCTCTCGTCTATGATGATGATGGCGTCCTGCGGCCGCTTTTGCTGGTGTTGCTCGACGGTGCGCATGATCGTGTCTACGCGAGCCGAGTGCCAGCGATCTTCGATCTCCAGACGGTCGAGCCATGTCTGTAACTCATGGCGGCCGTCCTGGTCCAGCTCCAGGTCTTGACTGGGGGCAGCATGATCCAGACCCTGGATCAGCATCTTCTCTTCCAACCGAAGCACCGCCAACAGCCCTTGGTGGCAAGCGATCTGCTGGGCCTTGATCAACGCCGCCAGGGCCGCTTTGCCCTGTTGGCCCACCGCGTTGCGGCCTCGCTTGCGCTTGCGGATAATCTCTTTGAAGTGGTCAAAAAACGCGTTAGATTGGGAAAGTTCCTCGTCTGGCAGGTTGAATTCGACGATGTCGATTTGAATGGGAGTGAGCAGCCCATTGATGGTCGCCTGCGGCCGCCGCAACACACACGCGTCGAACATCTGAATGATCCGGATCATGTATCGGCCTGCCGGTGACCGCCGTCGCTGCATGTGGCGCTCAAGTGGCTCAGAAAAGGCATTAATGTAGGCAGCGCTGGTGGTGACGGGATGGTTTTGCAAAAAGCGTAGGAGACCAAAGCCATCGCGCCAAGTGTTATCGAACGGGGTGGCGGACAACATAATACACGCCTCGAAGCTCTCTCGAAGCATGGTCACAGCAGCGTGTCCATGAGTTCTAGGGTTCTTGACATTATGGGCCTCGTCTAGAATGAGGAACGGTCCCCAGGGCTTGATGTCCGGGTTGTAGAAGCTCGAAAGGAGGGAAAGGTGCGGCCGCTTGGGTCGCTCCGACAGCATGTCGGTGTACTTGTCGACCCGTCGCTCGTAGCGCAGCAGGCGGGAAAACTCTGCCGTCACACGGCTGTACGGGGTGACCACAATATCGTACGTAAACAGCTCAACAGGAGAGACTTCCTCGTCCAGCAGCAGTAGGATGCGAATCGGCTGTGATTGGGCGTTAGTTTGACGACGTCGAAAAATGGGCAAAGCATGCAGATGCTTCTCTTACCTCTTGGAGAAAGCGCTTGGCTTCGGATACCCACTGCCTACAGCAGGAATTGGGTGCCACGATCAGCGATGGCCCACGCCCTGTGCGCTCTGCCGATGCGATCGCCATCAGCGACGGTAACGTCTTGCCCAGGCCGGGCGGGTCTGCGAGGATGAGCCCCTTAAAAGGGTACTCTCTGGCCCGCAGGATGGCGGCGGCCGCCGTTGTCTGGTGGTCGTAGGGGCTAACTCCGGGCCGCAGCACCGAGATCTCAGCCATCTCTTGGTCGAGGCTGTATTTCTTGACCTGCGAGACAGAGATATCAGTCAGCTTGGAGCCTGCTTGGCAAGCAGGGTGGTGCCATCAGTCCTTCGCGCATATGGCTTACTATCTCGGCATTTAGCCCGTTCAGAAATTCGAGGATCTTGTCTTCCTCGCCCGAGTCAAAGAAGATGTCGTCGTCGTCTTCGTCTTCGCTGTCGTGCACTTCTTCGTCGCTGGGTAAATCGTAGTCGTCGTCAGACGCTTCGCTGTCCTTTCTGCCACTGGCCTCGGTGTTTGTGGTAGTGTGTTTGAAATGCTTGCCTTTCGGTGGATCGCCAAGCTCCTCGACGTCCAAGAGGCCTGGGCCCGAATGAAATCTCGACAAGATTAGTTCTGTGAAGCTTTTATCGTTCGTGAGCGGTGCGCTGCTCAGTAGCTCCCCGATAGTCGCCAGCATCTCGTCGCCTAGATCCCGGAACAAGCGGCGTCCCGCCATCTTGACTCTGAAAATCGACGTCGTCGAATCTTGAGATAAGTTTAAGAAAAGTCGTCAATGATAAAAAAGAGAGTTTGTGTTGGTGATGCGCATGGCCGTAGCAATAGAGGGTGGCTGATGCGCAAAGCCAAAACGTCGGTGGCTTGTTGTTGACAAGGGAACTGGCGCGAATCTGAATGGAAAGCGAAGTGAAAAGTGTGAAGGACGGCTAAGAACAGTATCAGGTCGTGACTGGGCTTCCTCCAGGAAAATGTTTGCTCGCGAGACCGCCTCTTCAATTATTTTCAGCAGTCCAACCTCTTGCTCGCTTACTTTGTTCACGCGAATCAATATCGACCCGTGGTGGCATCTTTCGTCAAGCCTCGTGATATCACAACGTCTTTGCCTTCAAGTCTCCCACATCAATCATGCCTGAAAAGAGTAACGAGTCGGACAATAACGCCGAGCCTGACAGCGTCGCAAAGGAGACAGAGCCGGGTGAGCCCACCGAACTGCCTCATGAGTCCACGCCTGGTATTTTCAACCCGCCAGCTGGACAGGACAAAGCTTTCTGGGAGAAACACGTCCGTGACGCTTTGACGAGGTCGAAAACTACAGCAAGACGTCTTCACGAGAGCCTTGATCGCATTGTGAGAAGTCATTCATTGCATTTCTTTCACCGCAGCTATCAGGATCGTTTTATACTGACCAAAACTTGAAGTGCACCAGGGAGATCGAGACGGCACAGGCACTGCTGTCCCAGGAGGATGTGTCGCCGCAGCAAATCACCGAGGAGATGGTCTCTCGAATGGGTCGCACGATGGAAGACGAAGAATTCGAAGGACACGATGGAGAAGAGGATGACGAAGCCAACGAGGGCATTCACCCGGAGGATTGGAATGGTAGCTCCGACGATGAGAACAACGACGATGGGGAGGAGGTTTGAGCAGAAATACATGTCGAGACAATTTTAAATGACAGACAGTTCGACCGGAGCCGCAGTCCTCCCTTGGCACACACTACGAATGTCAGGATGACGGGCAAAGCAGAGGCAAAAGCTGAGAGGCTTGTGCAGACGAGGTTGCTGTATCTTGCATTGTATTGATGAATGTTGACCCGATGCCACCGGTCCTACTTTGAAATGTCTGCTATTGATACGTGAAGCACGAAACGCAGTAATCAGATCACGACTCACAACTTCCGGATGCCGACGTGCAATCACCCTGATCCGCCAATCTCACAACGCACCGAACCGTATTCGCCCACCCAGTTTTGCTTGATGCAAACTTCTTCAGTATCAGCCATCAATCGTCCCCCTCATCGTCCCCCTCATCGTCCCCCTCTCGTTTGCTACGGCTCATCAGGGCTCCAATGTAGTGACGCAGCTTATCCAGAACCGCCTGCACGACCTCGTTCAACTGTCTTTGCGATGTCGTCGCGTCCAGAGCAGCCAGTTCCGACATGAGGCCTTGAATGGCCGTCTTGTCGACCGCCGTGGCGATTTTGGCCATCAGCTCTCCGATGGACTTGTGTCTGAGAATTCCTCCGTGCTGCTCAGCAACAGCAATAGTCGAACGTTTGGAAAATTCTTGCAGCTTCAGGAGCGCCTGGTCTATGCAGGCCAGGATATGATGAAAATCACCAATTTTCATCTCTCCCTTTTCGCCGTTGTAGGTCACATTCGACGCCGTCGAAATGGGTGGAGCGGTCTGGCCGTGTATGACGGTAGCACGGAGGGCACGCTTGACGCCCTCCTCGGTCACCTCCGGTCCCTCGAGCTCCTTGTAATATCGGAGGAAAAAGTCGAGCGTGCGCGACTCCAGGGGGTAAAGTGCATCCGGACCTAAAGCCATGAGAACAATGTGAAGCTCGGCGAGAAAGCTGGCTTCAACGCGCAGTCCAGCGTGAGTCTACAAGACAAAGACGGTCAGATATAGAACATGTGACATTTGCAAACGGAGCATTTGAACTTACCTCCAATTCCCTCTTTGCCTTGAGGGCGAGTTCCGCAGAAAAGGGCTCCGTAGTGTCGAGAAGCGCAAAAACACCTTCGGTGCTGGTGTCGGGCCCATACCCAACACAGCCAATGGCATTTTTGATTGTATCCCTCATCTCTGCGATGTATTGTGTGTTGTTCGTCTCCTGGTACATGGCATACTGCAGGGTGAGGATGGATGCCCGATGGCTCGACGACGTCGTAATTGAGGGATGAGCCGCCCGCGCTTTGGCTTCGTCGTCAGCCACAATCAGAACGCCGACACGCTTCTCCTCTTCTTGAACCTGGGCGGCATGCTTTCGGCAAGCTTTGCAAAGCGCTGACAATCGCTCCTTGGCGGTGGTCTTCTCCACGTTGATGTTCAGCCAGAACTCAGGGTAAAAATAAATTCGGTCCGCCTGGATGAGTTTGGGCGACAGACGGTCATCGACAGGCGAACACCCGACATAAAACTTGCACTGTGGCTTGATGTTAGTCGTTATCGGCGTGAACACGCGAATCGCAAATTCATCACGATCCATAACGCCTCTCCTCTCCCGGTCATGCTCTCGCTTCTTGTTGCGGCCGGTGCCGGTGGCGATGTATCTGTCCGGCTGTTTTCCATGGATCAGACCGACTTCCAAGTACTGCTTGGTGTTGTCCGCCATCTGCAGCTCCTTTTCCTTGGGAAGCTTTGGCAAAACGGTATGGCAATCCGACTTCGGATCGTACTGCACATTCGATGCCCTGTTCGACGAGGTCGAAGATACGAGATAGCACACCTGGAAGGGCCGACGGCCGATCGCGTTTGTCCTCATTTGCTCAGTGGAGGCGCGCTTGGCGATGTCATTGTAGCCGTCCTCGATGGGACTCAATTCCTGGCCCTCGGCCATGGTGAGTTGATGTGTACTCAAATGAGTTGGTATGAATGAGAGGGTGACAGGTTAAAGGGTGACGAAGTATAAGATTGAAGGTCTGGTCGCTGTATCAGTAAACAAAGAAAACTCTTTGCCTGAGAGGAAGACGAGAATCAAAGCTTTTTTGCCTTGCTTCTTGTTGGGGGAGCATGTCACGTGCTCCTCAACTGGGGATTTAGCCCTGCACTCAGGCTCGCAGTTTCTCTCAGCTTAATTCATCGTCTTCTACGTCCAACACTTCTAGATGATTCCAGATTATGTATTGGTAGCCTGCTGAATGTTTCTCCCTCAAAAATTCTCGGATGACCTTCAGATCAACGTGACCTTACTAGTGCAGTCACGAACCTTGCGACTGCAACGAATCATTCAAACAACAGTAGCTGGTCGAGACGCTTCAGCGCGACAGAAATCGACAATGGAAGAGGAAATAAAAAACTGGCCGAATGTCGAGATCAAGAATCTTGACAGCAGCCTCGAGGCTTTGCAGCAGGCGATCAGCCAGGAAGCTTCGAACAAAAGGAAACGTCGAGGCTACAAGGCGAAGAAGACGGCGAGCAGAGAAGATGCCGAGGCCGAGGTCGAGAGTGATCTCAACCTCGTCGTTAATCATATGTTTGCCACGACCAGTGCCCGTGCTTCATTGTCGGTGGACCACACCCTGGTGCTCCGCCGACTTTTTAGGAAAATCAACGAGCTGCAGGACTCAACCATCAGCAAAGCCGACTTCGACAAGGAGCTAAAGACTGCCATTGCAGCTTTAGACGGCGTCGATCTTGAACAACGTAAGTCAGAATGAGCAATCAAGTGTCTCGAATCAACTGTTATTCTAACATGCATTAACAGCGGCGGACGAGGGCAATGCTACTGCAGAGGTAGAAGTAAACGACGAGGACCAAGCCTCGAGCGACGTGGGTCCGGCCACGAAACGTGTTCTACGTTCTCAAGCCAAAAAGAACTATAACATCGAGGAAATTCTCGCCGAGCAATTCGGTGACATCGGCCCTGACGAGCAGTATTGAGTTGCAAGGGGGACAAGAACGAGAGCCCACGAAGGGTCCTATGAACATGAATGTAACGATCTGAAGCTATTTTCGACGTCGTCGAAATTTTAAAAAAAAGTTGTAGTCTAATATGACAGCTTGTTTATAACTTTCAAATTTTGAAAGCAGTTTTTTTAATAAATAACGTTATAATTATAATTAATCATAAGAATAAATTATCGTATTAAAGATTAATAACCAGGCCAACGTCGACGGCTGGTCGGGCGGCGCCAGCGACGGCAACTCGGGCGCCGGCAAGTTCGGCTCATGCTGCGCCGAGATGGACATCTGGGAGGCCAACCTGGACGCCGCCGCCTACACCCCCCACCCGTGCAAGGTGTCGCAGCAGACGCGCTGCGAGTCCGACGCCGACTGCGGCGCGGGCGACGCCAACCGCCACGCCGGCCTGTGCGACCCGGACGGCTGCGACTTCAACTCGTACCGCATGGGCAACACGGACTTCTACGGCACCGGCAAGACCGTCGACACGACCAAGCCCTTTACGATCGTGACGCAGTTCGTCACCGCCGACGGCACCGACACGGGCGCGCTCGCGCGCATCAACCGCTTCTACGTGCAGGGCGGCGCGGTGATCCCCAACTCGGTGTCGGCCGTCGCGGGCGTCGACCCGGTCAACTACGTCTCGGACGACTTCTGCCAGCAGCAGAAGACGGCCTTTGGCGACACGAACTACTTTGCCACCGTGGGCGGCCTGTCCGGCATGGGCAAGTCGCTGCAGAACATGGTGCTGGTCCTGAGCGTGTGGGATGACCAGTGCGTTTCTCCCCCCGTGTTTGCTGCAGATGTCTACTTCTCATCCAAGTTTTTCCTGCTAATGAAACAGCGCCGTCTCGATGAACTGGCTCGACAGCCACTTCCCTACCGCCTCGCCGGCCACCAGCCCCGGCGTCGCACGCGGCCGCTGCGACCCGGCCGCCGGCGACCCCAAGACCGTCGAGGGCGCGCACCCGGATGCCTCTGTCATCTACTCCAACATCAAGGTACGAACGGCTCCGTCCAGTGCTGTTTGAAGTGTCTTGCGTGGCAGCTCTACTAACTGATGTAGATTGGTTCTCTCAACTCGACCTTTGCCGCCAACTAAGCAAGCGGAGCACGGGGCAACAGGGTCTCTGATAGCATTGTATGAGTGTGGGAAGTCTTTGCATTGCCTGACCATGGCATAGAGATAGTGTGTTGATAGCGATGCCAGACGCATCGGTGTGGTTTTGAATTTATAATACCAATTGTCTTAACAGCAGATGCGCTATTCTCATCGAAGGAGTGTGTGTCTATACGTGTTCCCTGTCCGTGTTCCCTGCAGTCCCAATCAAAGATAAACAATAAGGAAAAGAGCAAGAATGTTTATGAAATTTGCTACTTAGACGTCATAAAGGAGAGTCAAGACGTTGTGCAGCAGCTTTCATTCTTCCAAAACTACAACCACCTCTCTAGCAGTTCGCCGTCAGGTACGCCCCCGCCAGAGGGCTGGTCTTCTCCGCAAACTCCACGTTGGCCGACTGGCCCGTCCACGTGGCGATGCTGAACACAAAGGCCAGGTTGGTGTCGCAGCTCTCCGAGTTGATCACCACCGTCGTGCCGGCCGCCGCCGACACCGTGCCGAACAGGCCCTGGCCGGGCGCGAGCTGCGCGGGGAAGCTGTTGAACGTGAACCCGTTGGGGTACGCAATGGCGCCCGGGCTGGACCGCAGCACCGTGGTGACGTTGAGCTGCGGCGCGGCGCCCGCGGTGGTGCCCACCGACGACGTGATGGGGTAGCCGGCCGGGAACGTGAGGGCCAGCTGGCAGCCGTAGGAGCCGGCGGCGATGCCCTGGAAGCCGACGAGCTGGTAGATGCGGCCGGAGAGGGCTTATTTTTTTTGTCTGGTCAGAGAGGATCTAAATAACGGAGAGAACCACAGCTAGAAGAGACGGCCTACCCCCGTTCGCCACGGTCTGGCTGACGTGGAAGTCGCCGGTGGCCCCGGCGGTGTTGGCACCCACGGTGTTGGGCGTAGACTCCGACAACTGCTGCAGAATTGTCGGGTAGTAGGTGGTGCCGCACCGCGGAGCGAGCTCGGCGGGTGTGGGAACGGCAGCCACGAGGCCGGCGAGGAGGCCAAAGATGGAGAGGGAAGCAAGGGACTTCATGTTGAGCGCGAGGGTGTGGTAAATAGGGGCTATATGGTAAAATATCAAGGACGGTTGGTGATGAAGCTAAAGATGAGGATAATATCGGAGTGAGTTGACAGAGGCGATGCTCCCATCTTATACCTTTTTCTCTTCTTTTCTCTCGCATAGCCACTTGCACCAGTCCGTAGGCCATCTCATGGGAGGATATGAAGGAAAAGGTTCTTCCTGGCTCACAATACCTCATGCTGTCTTTCCACACAGGAAAGAAAAACGCCTTGCGGCAGGGCAGCAGAGAGACGCACGAGGCAACCCGAACAACACGAGAATACAAACCACGGCCTCTCTCGGCACTCACCGTCAGGGCCTGACCACCCTCTTCAGGGCAATCGGAAAACTTGGCATAGCTTCCAAGAATAGAGCCTTCTATCCCCCCCTCCCTTTGTCCTGGCCCCGTCAGGCTGCCTTTCCCGGAATGCATTTCCCCCTGCAAGAGAGAGCATTCGTCGAGGATAGTTGCGGTGAGGCTGTAAAGCAGATCGTGTGCAGAGCAGAACCATTTATTTCTGGAAGAAGAGGCAGGGCGATTATACAGCCACGAAGCGGCAGCTCGTTGGTAGTATTGATGCCCAGTAGGGAAAGGAGAGGTGAGAGCTGTCTTGGCCCTGTGCGGCGCATCGCCCGGGCTCGGCTTTGTCTCAGGCAGGGCGGAGTTGTCCCAAAAAGAGTACAATGGCTTTTTGCCTCTTCCGCAGCCTACAGCACCTAACGATGAGAGCTGGTTTCTTACGTTATGGTTTTGCCTCCCCTCCCCTTCGCCGTCTTGCTTCGGGACATACGCCTCGGAACACATCGACTTTCGGGTAAGCCGCCACGATGCGAAGTGAGAACGGGATAGTCAGAGAAGAGGAAGAGACGAGAACAGGGCAACAACAAAGAAATATGCCAGCTGATTTTTGTCTTTGCCGTCTGACCAGGCAGTTGTCTCTCGTCCTGTCCTCCCTCTGCCGACCTTGGCACGCGGCCTAGTGATCGATCGGCATCTCAATACGAGAGTCTCGGGCGTTTTTTTTTTTTTTTGAGACAAAGAATGAAGAACCATAAAGGAGAAAAGGAGAGGACAGGAAAGAGCACGATTCCGGAGGGTAACACATAGGCTGATGCTTATGCCGAGTCGTCATGACCCAAGGAAGAAGCAAAAGGCGAGCGGGAGAACACGAGATGCAGGGCAGAGCGGCCCAGGGAATGGAAAAACGCAGCAGAAAACGCTGGAGAAATGACTTCGAGCAGAGGCCCCTTTCATGTTTTGTGAATATATCTCTTGCATTCCACGGATCCCATGGCTGGTAACCAGCGCTTGGCGGAGCCGCATGGACAGACGGCAGGAATTCACACAGCAACAGTGTAGTAAATAAAAATACATGAAAGTGCAGGAAATAAATAGAAACAGAAAAAATTACACTGTCATCAAACCTCTCTGCTCCAGACAAGGCGGCTGACTGGCCGACGTACGCTGGCTGGCTGGGTCTGGTCACCAGCGACAATAGCAGCATCCGGTACGTACAAACAAATAGAGAAGGGGGGAAAAGACCGACGATGTATACACAAGAGCATCGGCATACCGGGGTGGTCTCTTCGCACAGAGCTTGCATGCGTCGTGTGGGGAAGATGGATGGACAGCGTGGTAATATGGCCTGCGAGCTTCTGCTGCGGCCACCGTGCTCGAGCTCTGTGTCTCGTATAAGAAAGCCAAGACAGCCAATCGGATCGGGTCGTTTCTGAGCTTATTTGCTCCGGCTGGAGAAGGTTTCGGGGAAAGCCAAGTGACGGGGTGGTGAGGCTGCGTTTCTCCGCCCCCTCTCCCGCCCTCCCCTCCATCTTCTCGGTATAAAAAGAAACACGAAACATGCGGGCGGGCGGGAGACAGCTGAACAGCCTTGTTGGGCGCCGCCCAGGACGCACTCTAAAAATAACTCCCAAACAGGAAAAGAGAAAAAGAGGATACTCTTGCCCTTGGCTTCTGGCTGGGAAGGGCGGTGAAAGCCTCTCAGTCGATCTCGTGGTTCCGGCACTTTCTTTAAGAGGCTCAAATGTTGAGCCCGATCGGTCAGCTGGGCCTTGTGGCTACCTGTCACGATCGTCCGCCACCCCAGACACAAACAAGTGCCGGTCATCTGCAGGACTCTGGGGGCCAGAAAAACGGCTCGCATAGCCACCTCCACGTCTGCCCCCGGATGTCCCTCATGAGAACGGCACGAGAGTTTCTTTGACAAGATATGCCAGACCGAAAAAAACCAGGCTAACCCTGTGTGCAGTCGTGCTCGTCGGAGGAAAAGAAAACGTTACTTTTTCCCAAGCTGTGTCGTACCAAGATCATGTCGGACAGAAAAGAAGACCAATGCCTTGCCCATGCTCGCAAGGAGTTTAATAATAGCAACGTTGCAGCCAAGGACGACTCGTAGGGAGCGCGTCGCTGCCTGTGTAGTGCTACGCAGCTGCTACGCTCAGAGGTGCAGCCCCCCATCCTCGTCGTCGTCGTCACCCTCGTTGCTGTTGCCGTTGGTGCTCCCATTCTGCGACGCCAGCCCCAGCCGCTCTTCCAGGGCACGCCGAAGCTGCTCGTCGGTCAAGCTGCCGCCGCCGCTGCCGCCGCCGCTGGCTGTGAAAGACGCACCGGCAACAGAGTCCATGCTCAGCTCGCCGTTGCGGATGGTGCCCGTCTGGAACGTGCCGTCCGTCCACGGGTTGCCTGCCGTGCTCCCATTCGGACCAGTAGTCGTAGACTGCGTGGAGTGGCCGTTTGTCGCCGCTTCCGCGCCGGGCGTGCGGTGCCCGTTCGTTGCGGCCGCCGGCTGCTGCCGCGCAGCGGACAAGGCCGAGCCCGTCTGCGCCGCGCGCTGCTCGGCCTCGGCCTGCTGCTGCTCGACCTCCTCCTTGCTCTGGAACTCGGTCCAGCTGACGCCACGGTTCTCGACCTCGGCGCGCACGGACCGCAGCTGCTGGAGCTTGCGCTCGATGACGACGAGGTTCTCCTGGATGGCGTCGATGCAGTCCTGGTCGGGTGTGGGTTCCTGCTGCTCTCCCCCCGAAACGCCGGCACCCAAGACCGCGGCGGTGCCCTTGGCGTAGGGCAGCAGCTGCTCGTTGGAGTAGTCGAGGTGGGTGATCTCGTTGCGGATCTCGAGGACCTTGAGGTGCAGCGTGGACAGCGAGAGGTCCTTGATGGCCTCGACGAAGCGGGCGGGGCTGATGGGGGGAGCGTCGGACGACATGGCGCGGTGCTGAAGGTGGCTGCTTTGTTCGTTGAAGAGGAAGAAACTGGAGAGAGGGAAAAACGGAAAAAAAGAAAAAGGAAAAGGAAAATGAAAAAGAAAAAGAAAAAGAAAAAAGGAAATGTTGGCGATGACGGCGATGGTCAAAACGGGCAGGCGCAAACGCGGCCGAGCTGCCTGGAGCTTTCCGTTTTTGGCGGGGTAGCTTAGGCCCTTGCAGGCGGAAACCGAAGGGAAGGAACAGGCGCCGGATAATCAAAATACCGGCCGACAGGGCAGCCCCGCCATTCAGCGGTTCTGGAACACAGCGCAAGAGACAGCCGCCGAAAAATCAGCTGTTAGATGCAGGACGCTAAAAAATGGCTATGCCGCCCGCGGCGGGTATCGCCGTGTAAGAAAAAAATAAAATCACGACGACGACGAAATACATCCGGTGACGACCACTGCTATGCACGACAGGCGGCCCAGGCGGACAGGCGCGCCAATTCCACAGACCACGACTGCGAGATGAGCGTCCTACGAGGCGGGCTGCGTTCGGCCCTGCTGCGACACGCGGCGGCGAGGGCAGCGGCTTTGGAAAACAGCTCGGCATTTGGATTCTCATGTTCGACGGTCTCGGCGACGACGACAGCGACGAGCCCACACGTGTCCTGCGACACACGACCACCTGTCCGCTTCCTTTCCCGAACAGCGTCGAGCCTGGCATGCTATAGTCGGCCTCCTTCTTTTATCTCCCCACCTACAGTCCTCTTCTCCAGCCGTCGGAGGACGGCATCAAGAGAAACAACTGCGTCGGCGCCGCCACCTCTCCTCTCTCACACCCGCACGCGCACCCTCTTCACCGCCACCGCTGCAATTACCAAGTATGTCGACCTCCCCCCCGACTACCACGACGCCGACGGCCTGCCGTTCCGCCGCCGCGGCGACCTCGAGCAGCAGGAGGTGGCCGAGATCTTCGGCACCGGCATGAGCCCCGCCGCCGCCAACCGCCTGCTGCGCATCCTGCACGGCCGCCGCGTCGCCGGCACGCTCGACGACCCGGCCTACCGCGCGAACACCGCCCGCTACCCGCCCGCCGAGGTGGACGTCGCGCTGGCGTACCTGCGGCGGACCGTGCCCGTGGACGAGCTGATCAACGCCGGCCTGCGCGCCGAGGACGAGCTGGCTGCCATGGAGAGGGAGGAGGCAGAGAGGCTGCTCAGAGAAGAAGAAGAAGAATACGAGGCGGAGGTGGAGGAGGAGGAGAAAGAGGATGGGAGGCGAGCTGACCAAGAGGCGGCGACGAAGAAGCCCTCCCCCAGCAGCATCGCCGAGAGCAAGTGGCGCTCCCGCCTGTTCCGCGAGGTGCCCGCCGACGACGTCTACGGCGTGGGCGCGTTTGACGCCATCCGCGCGCGCAACCGCGTCAAGCACGAGGCGCGCGAGCGGCAGCGCGAGGCGGCCGAGGCGGCGCGGCGGGCGGCGCAGGAGAAGGAGTGGGCCGAGCGGGGCTCCAGAGTGCGCGACCTCGTCGGGCCGGACGGGACGTCATCGGGGACCAGGGCCGTAGCCGCTGCGCGCGAGATGAGCCCCCGCATGCAGCAGTATGCGCTGGCGGCGACGTCGGCGCTCGAGGAGCCGCCGACCATGTCGCGCTGGCAGCGGCTGTGGCCGTCGTACGCGACCGTGCTGGCGCTAGTGGCCGGCGGCGGCGTCCTGGCCGGCAGCGTCGAAAACGGCCAAGGCGACCAAAGCGGCCACTCCGCGGCAGAGCCCAGCAGCAGCAGCAGCAGCAGCAGCCGCCTCTTCCCCGCCCTCTCGCCCGCGGCCGCCACCGTGCTTGCGCTCATCGGCGCCAACGCCGCCGTCTTTCTGCTGTGGCGCGTCCCGCCGCTGTGGCGCCTGCTCAACCGCTACGCGATCGTGGTGCCCGCGACGCCGCGGCCCCTCAGCCTGCTGGGCGCCATGTTCTCGCACCAGAAGGCCGGCCACCTGCTGGCCAACGCCGTATTCCTGTGGTTCATCGGCATGCGCCTGCACGACGAGGTCGGGCGGCCCGCCTTCCTGCAGGTGTACTTCTCGTCGGGCCTGCTGGCGTTCTTGGCCAGCCTGACCAACATCGTGCTGCGCAACAACCTGCACCTGACGACGCTGGGCGCGTCGGGCGCCATCTACGGCATCACGACGGCGTACTTTATGCTGCACAAGTTCGAGGGCTTCAAGGTCTTGGGCCTGCCGCCGGACCCCTACAACGGCATCCAGGGGCTCGGATTTATCGGCCTGATGCTGGGCCTCAACTTGCTGACGCTGCGGGCCGAGAAGCAGGCCATTGACGTGGTGACGCATTTTGCGGGCATGGCCGTGGGCGCCGCCTTTGGCGAGTACCTGCGGGTGCAGAAGGAGGAGGCGGCCGAGGCTGCGGCCGAGCGGCGGCCGCCACGAAGTGCGTGGGAAGTTGTGTTCACTGGGAGCAGCAGAGCCAAAGCCGCTGCTGAACAGCAGCAGCAAGCCAGCGATACCAAATGATAGAATAGAGCCGACGAGGGATGTACGATTATAAAGCTTGTCTTGTCCGTAGCGGGCTTTTTGCATAGAAGAAATGCCATTCTAAACTTACATACCAAACTCAAGCGCAATACAAGAAACGATTTTTAGGGCAAGATCAAATCGCCTACTTTTCTGACGAACCTTACAGTCACATATAGATCACCATTGCAAGAGACGAAAAGGCGCCTCGCTGTGCGTTTAACGGAATATCAATATAAAATTGGAAGCCATGGTACGGAAAACTAAAAAGAAGCTAGGAAAGTAGAAAAAATTGGGGGGGGGGGAGGAGAAGAAGCCAAAGGAGAAGTTCAAGAGAACAAAATAAAAAATAGTGTGAAGTGTGAATAAACAAAATAAAAAAGGGGTAAATAATCATAAGAGGCTCGACTTGAAATCCAAGTATCCAACCCACAGCCGAGAAGAAACAAGAAGGCCCAAACAAGACAGAACAAATCAAAGACCAAACAAGAACAAATGAAAAGAAACACTAAGCAAAAAAATCAGAAATGGTATCAACCCATATACATGCCTATGCGTGTGCGAGAAGAAGGCGGCTCGTTTCCGTGCAAAGAGGGGTGTGGTTGTGTGAATGCGTGGGAATGCATGTGTGCGGTGGATGTGCAACTGTGTAGTGATCTTGTGTTGCGGTGCGCGTGCTCTTCGGTCGAGGAGCATGTGCGCAAGAGAAAATTTTGTCCGACAGCTTTGACAATGATGCTATGCTTTGTTCGAGGCGGTCGTGTATGTGCGTCGTCATCTGCATGCGGTTTTTGTCTTGTGCAAGGGGGGTGCGCAGGAAGTGGGTGTGCGAGGGTGGTGTGAGCTCGTGAGGATTGGCGTGCAGCGTCTGCATGTCTTGGAGACAGTCGATCCGGAGAAAGACTTGTGTGGACGTTCGCTGATGCCGTGTGCAGAACCCCTTCAGATGCTGCACGACCAGAGACGAAAACCGGCAGGAAAAGAGAGAGACCTAGACCATGTCTCTAGACATGCATCGCCTGTCGTAGAATGGGTGGCATTAAGAAAACAGACCGGCCGTTCAATATCATACCCAGACCCAAACCGTTTGTCCAAATCCCAAGAAACCAACCCGAATAGAGAGAAAAAAGCAAGATAAAATAAAATCAATAGGAATCAAAACAAAGCGGGAATCAAAAAAGAAAAGAAGAAACAGCAAAGCAGAACGAGATGTAACACAAGCATAAGAACACGACAGAAATTATAACAAGGAAACCTCCACGTCCCAGGGTAATAAAAAAAGGATACAAGAAAACCCCAATCCAGGAAATAAAATCGAGAAATCCTCCCAGACTCCTCTAATTCCTGCCCGGACCAGATGCAAAAAAGCAAAAAGACCAGGCCTCCCGAAATAGTAGACAAAAGGGCCGATCTGGTAGTGAAAAAAAAAATGAAACAGAAAAATAAAAACCCTCAGTCCTTCCCGTCGTATGCCCAGAAGAAATATAAAATAAAATAAAAGACAGGGGGGGGGGTGTTGTAGCAAAGAAAAAAAGCAACCGACTGGGATGCTGCTTTCCGCCGCTCGTAAGGAATCGGTCGAATTAATAAAGTAGGATAAAACGAGGCCGTTCTTCGTCAAATCGTCATTTCCGGAGACCCAACACAACCCGGGCCCTCTGCAAAAGCTTCGTAAACGTCTTCTTGTCCATAGTCGCTAGTCCCCGCCCAATCGGGAATGGAGCATATAGTATAAAAACAGAAGGCTGATGCTATACACATATCAAATGCTCGCTCGGCGAAGGCGTCAGTCAGTGCTCCTCTACTGCTGCTGGCTCGTCCACCACTGAGAAGACGGCTGCGGCTGGCCCTGCCAGCCCTGGGTCACGGCTGGCGACCCAGACCCGGGCGGGTGCATGTACTGCCGTGGCGTCTGGTCGTAGGGGATTCCCTGGTTCTGAGACGGGTAGCCCTGGCTGATACCTGGCATACCCGAGTACGGGATGTTGCTGGGAGGGACCTGGCCGCTGCTGCTTGAATGGCGCAGCTGGGAGGACGATGACGGCTGCTGCTGATGCGAGGGCTGGGCGGGTGCTGGATGCGTGTAGCTGTACTGCGGGGTTTGCGGGGCCTGCTGCCACATCTGCGTCGACTGAGGATAGTTGTAGCCCTGCGGCTGGGACAAACCGCCAGCGGATCCTGGGCTTGTCAGCAATGGGAACGGGGGTAGAGGCAGGCGATTCCGCAGGTCTGACGTACTTTGTATTGAAGACGGCAGCGAGCTCTGGGCGGTGATGGGCTGCGAGTAAGGAGCGGCGGTCATCATCATCTGCGGGCTGTGGTGGACCATGCTCGGCTGCTGCATGCCGCTGGCGGCAGCGGTGGCTGCGTGTGAGGTGCCTGCGCGGCTGGACGGGATCGAGGACTCGGTCGTCACGACCTGCTGCGGGGTCAGGCTGGCTGGCGGGGGCGGCTGGTCGTGCGGGCGGCGCCACAGGTTCTGCATGTAGTCGTTCCGCATGTCACGCTGCTGGGTAACAGATCTGTTGAAGTCGGCTGCGTGGTGAGCCTGCGCGTGGATTTCGCCAATGGGGGCCGGCTGCGACCGATCCTGGTAGGCGGGACCAGTGATCTCTTGGCGGGGACCGGTCTTGAGAATGCTCGAATAATCGCGGCTTCTCGTGTCGTTGTACTCTGGCTGGACCAGCTGGGAGGGCGGCGCTGCGCTGAACTGGCCAGGCGTATTGCTGTACACGATCTCGGGATGAGACTGGCCAATAATGGGCGCACTCTGGGCGGCGGCTTCGGCGGCGGCCTCGCGCGCCTTGGTGCCGCCAGGGCGCTTTTCGCCGGCCATGTCGGCCTCGGTGAAGCCCTGCTTGCGGGCCTTGGTCTCCCAGTAGTCGTCGCGGACGCGGCGACCGCCGACAATGACGCGGCTGCCAAACTGGCGGAACATGCTGCGGGCAGTGACGATAGCGATCTGGCGCGAGCGGTAGGAGAAGGGCAGGATTTCCTGGCCAACGAGGTCGTCCTTCTCGACCTGGTTCGCAATGATCTTATAGAGCGACCGGTTCTTGTTGAACAGGAGGTAGGAGTCGCGGTAGCCAAGAACGCGGGCGCATTCGGTGGCAAGCATAAACAGCTTGTCGCCCCGCTGGGGCACCAGGAACGTACGACAGCGGTACTCGCGGCCGCCCAGCAGCTGACCGTTCGGCAGGACCTTCTTCTCGCCAGCTTCGTCAATCTCGCGCGGCAGGTACTCGTCGTTTCCGGGACCGAGCTGGTCTGTCGTGTGGTCGCGGACGGTCGGAAGGGCCTTCAGCGTCGACTTCGCGGGCGTCTTCACCGGCGGCGAGGCCTGTGGTGGTGGGGCGGGACCCGGGGCGGCGGCGCCGGCGGGGGCCTGGATAGGAGGTGGCACATAGGAACGCTGGGCCGGCGTTGGCTGGGGCGGATGGGTTGGGCTGTGTGCCGGATGCGCTTGCGCGTGCGGAGGAAGGGGTTGAGACGACATGGTGGATGGTGGGGGGACGATAGGTGGTTGAATCGGCGTCTCGGTAATGCCTCCGGGCTTCGTGGGTTTCATAGGTCGGCCGCGCTTTCTCGGCTTGTCACCTTTTCACGGGAAGAGACGCGGTGTTAGCAGATGCTGGCCAGGAAACTTTGTGGTGTTTGTGTGTTCGCCCGGCGTCGTCTTATCACCGGGCATGTCGGACGTGTTATTGCATTCTCGTTCTTACGCGCGAATCGGCGAGCAACGCCAAGAAACCCGCCACATGCCACCCAATAGGCCGGTTCCCCTTCGATGCTCTGCACATTCGCCACGCAAACAAACAGTTCCGGAAGGAAGCCCGAGAAGGAAAACAGAAAAACAGAAGCGGGGAGAAGATGGGAAAAAGAAAAAAAGAGAACAACGTACTATCATCTCCCGGAGGACCCTGTTGGCTAGCGTCGTGGTAGCCTTCAGGCGATCGGCTCCGTTTCACTCCCCGGGAAGCGTTCACAAGATCTGGTCACGGAAGGGCATCAGTATCGTCGTAGGAGAGCAAGCTGTATATGTTTGTGCGCCGGTCGGGCATTTCGAAAATGGCAGAAGGCGGAAGGCGGAGGAACGCAAGAACAAAACAAAATGGTCTGGGAACGACGGCAGCGGAAGAATCGTGCAACAGCACAGCGCCCTGGATTGCTTGCCGTGCGTGAACGGATTACCAAGGGCTTGGGAATGTTTCGGCACGGGCGGCGGCTTGCGTGGACACGAAGTGCAAAAGAAGGGCGACACCACAGCACAGAAACGAACAAGATGAAAGCAAGACAATGTGTCGCGATGCGATGCAGTTGACCGTTTATAGTTTCAACAGCGCCTCGTGAGCGATAGCCAAGCGATGATCAAGCGATGACAAGGGATGAAATTGGGGGGAAAGGCAACAGGCAAAGCAAGGGCAGAGCGGTCGAAGGGGGCCACGACGAAGCAACGAGGCAACGAGGCGAGGAAGCAAGGAATGAAGCCAAACTGGTGACGAAATGAGGGGAAAGGAAAAGGCCGCCAACGCCGCCTTCTTTCCTAGTGAACGAAGCGAATAAAACCAACAAAGAAAAAAACACTACAGACAAGCAAGGCCGAGGACCCAGCGAAAATGACAGCACAAATGACAGCAAAAAGCCGGCCAGGGCGCAGACGAGCCAGACTAGGGATCACCGAGAGAGGCGCGCGGGAAGAGAAAAGGACGTTAAAGAAAGGCTAATCGATCAACATACCAGAGGCAAGCGCAGCAGGATTGATAGTTGCACTGTCAGCGCCGTTTGGTTGTGCGGAGTACATGGGTGCGGCGAAGGTTCGACCACGTCAAACGGGTCTGCGAAACAACGTGTCGCGATGTAGTTGGGCTGGTCCTGACGGTGTGGTATGCGATGCTGCGCGCAGACCAAGGCAAGGCCCTGTGAAGAACGGCGGGAAGTGTGCGTCGCGCAGTAGGTCGATGCAAGGCCGAGCGAGAAGGGGGAGGGCAGAGGTGAGGCAGAGACCAGAGAGACCCAAAAAGAAAAAGGGAAAGGAAAAAAGATAATACAGCTAGGAGGGAGAGAGAAGCAGAGGTTGTGCGTGCATGTGGTTGGCGCGCGACGTCGACGGGATCACAGAACGCTTTCTAATGCTCTGGGCTGCGCGGTCATGGTCTGCCGTCTTGCTGTGGACGTCGGAGAGGGAAAAGGCGCGGCGACGAGGCAACCGGGGAAGAATGAAGGATGGGTGGATGCCTTGGTCGACGATCGAGTAGGAGAAATAAGAAATACAAGGGGTGTGTGTGGTGGGTGGTGGAGGTGGTGGTGGTGGACAGCTTGAATGGTGGCAGGAAGGCAGAGAGGCAGAGAGACGAGAGAACGGTCGAGCCCTTTTGCGACAAGAGCACGAGGAGCAGCAGGGAAAAGCGCACGATGGGCCGAACTGGCGACGGGGCAGAGACGCAAAAGGCGACCTGGGGAGGGTGAGCGGAAAGGCTATAGATAGATAGCGCAGGGAGCTGCAGCCGAGGTGCAGCGGTGCCGTGGTGCAGAGGAGCAAGAGGAGCAGCTGTTGTGCAGCAGCGCAGCAGTGCAGATGTGCAGATGCGCAGATGTGCAGAGCGGGCGCGCTGCTTGCTGGTGGTGGTCGTGCGGGAGGGGGGGAGGGGGGAGTAAAGGGGGGCTTCTGGAGGAAGTATTGGCTCAAATGCCGCCTTTGGTTGGTGGCAAGTGGAAGAGCGAAGCCGTCAACAACAGGAAATAAAAAAAGAAAAGCGAAAGAAAGGACCAGGGCAGTTATTAATTCTTTTCTGGTTGGCAGGTCTTTGGGAAAAAGATGTGTGTGGGGAATTTGATTTGTCTTCTGGGAAGGGGGGGGGGGGGGTAAACCCGGAGGGATCCCAAGGAGGAGAGGGACGCGAGGAAGGCTGAAAGCGCCGCTAGTGACGAGCGACAGGCGAGGGGAGGGGAGGGGTGGCGAAGATAGACAGGACCGACAGGACAGACTGGGAAGCGAGGAGAGCAGAACGAGGACAAGCTGGAACGGGCTTGGTGCCGTCCGTTCCTTTGGCGTGGTCTGGCGTCTTTGGCGTCTCTGGCGCGGTTCGCAGTTGGTGCCGTTGGAGCAGCTGGCGTCCGACGTCGTTCTCTTTGGCCCCGACGTCTGAAAGGTCGGCGGCGGACGCTACGCTAAAATGGGCGGGAGACAACGGTGGTAGTGCGGGAATGTTGGATGCAATGTTGGATGCAATGTTGGATGCAGGTGATGCAGGCAATGGAGGCAGAGCAAGGGAGAGCACGAAACGACGGGGAGGGGGCGCGGCGGACGGCAACGACGGCACGGCGTGGTGATGCGCGGGCGAGACAGTCGTCGATCGCGGTCGGCGAGAAGGGAAGAATCGCGAGAGTCTGGAACTTCTTCCAGATTTTGCCTTCTTTTTTTTTCGCAACAGGACGGGATCCCCGGTAGTTTGCCAGGCAGACAGCTATCACGCCGCGAGCTCCAGCTGGTTCCGGATTTAGGTCGACCCTAATGGCCGCGCAGATAAGCACGGGTGGGCTCGGCTGCGACGGTGCGGGCAGCGCTGGAGAGGCTAGAGCAGAAGGGTGCAGTTACGGGAATGACGCGACGTGAATGGAGTGGCGATGTGTTGATGCGTTGCTACGGATGTGTATTCGACGATGCGGCGTGGAGATGCATCAGAGATGGCGCGGCGCGGCGCTGCGAAGGGGTGTCAGAGACGGGCGCAGAGTGCATGTGTACGGAGCAAGAACGGCGCAGACGGGTGTGCGTGCGTGCGTGTGCGCGTGTGTGAGTGTGTGTGAGGAGGGAACAGCTGGGAGAGCTGGGGATGGGGACGATGAAGAGATCAGTCGGCGGCGATCGATTTCTATCCGCGCAAACCCGTTCTCCAGGAATCGCGGAATCCAGGGATCCAAGAATAGCCAGGAGACTTCGGTCGCGCAAGCAGCTTGCTGGAGCCAGCAGGCAGAACAATAAGAGCCCCTCGTGTTGGTGGAGGAGGGCGAATGGGAGGGAGTCGAGTGTCGGCGGCCGGGGCCTGGTTGGTGGTGGTGGAGAGAGGAAGAGGAGGGGCGGTTAGGTGGAGGGGGGAGGCGTGAGATGAGAAGGTGGACGGTGACAGCAGCCAGAGACAGCAGCCAGAGACACCCGCCAGCGACAGCAGACACAAAGGTGCGGCGAGGATTCAGGTGTGGCCTGGCCTCGATCTGGGCTGCAAGACGGTGCAGGCTGCACGAGCATGCACAGCGGAGCAGGGAGGGTTTCAACAGCACCAGAGACACATGCCCGCCGTCGAGCAGAGCAGTTCGGGACGCCGCGAGGTGAAGGAAGTGGGAGTGGGGAGGAGGGGAGACGAGACGGACAGGCAGGGAGGGCGGGCGACGCAGAGGAACGACGTACGAGGAGCGAGGAACAAGCAGCACACAGGCTGGAGGGGGGAGGGCGTGCGGGTTTCGAGGGGGGGTGGTGGTGGTCCGGGCTTCTGTGTGATAATTTGAGTTAATACGACGTACAACTATTACGCAGCGCCATTGCGCGACAGGCAAGCAGCAGCAGGCCCGCGAGAAGATGGGGACGGGAGACGGGACAGCAGGGAGGGTGGGCAGCTCACTAGCAAGGACGAGCAGGGACGAGCAGGGACGAGGGCTGCTGGAATAGGCGGGATGCAGGTGTCGCAGCAGAGCAGAGGGTGCGTTGGGGCTGGGGGACGGCAGGAGTTCATGGCCTGCTCGGCAGCCGTTGGCGTGGGAGGGGGGTGGTGGACCGGGGGCCTAGGGGAGACGAGACAGACGAGAGCGACGAGAGAGACGACAAGAGACGAGAGAAGGATGAAAATACGGGGAATCGAGAGAGAGATACGACGTATGGAGTGCGACGTGCGAATAAGAAACCGCGCTGCGTAGAAATCAAAAAGCGGCGGGAGACAGGGGCAGGAGACGGCGCAGGACAAACGAGATTGCAGGCGGGGGTCAAGAGACGGAAGAGCACGAGAAAGTGCAAGAGAAAGTGCAGGACCGAGAACAAGCGATATGGACTTGTCGAGGGGAGTGCGGCTTGCGTACGGTTTGCAGAGGGAGGTACACATACGGGTGCAGTACAGACAGAGGGGAGGGGGTGTCCCGTGCCGGCAGCGAGTGGCAGTGGATCTGCGGGTCGTGCAAGTATCTTTTTGCGGACGGGCGTGAGACTACGGGAGCAATACTTGATAAAGGCAAGAACTACTGCGACGTACTCCGTATGGGCGTGGACGCGACAGGGCAAGTCGAAAAACGATCGGCGCGGAACGGAGATCTCACGGCGCACAAAAATGAGAAAGCGTGAGAACGGACCCAAAGGGGGCAGGCACGAGACGAGGAAGAAGACAAACAGAAGCAGCACCAGCACGGAGTAGTTTGTACAGATACGGAGTGCCGATACACGCAAACCCATAAAACCACAAACCACAAATCGACAATCCGAAAACAGAGAACACTATCAACGTGCAGGGAAGGGCAGGGGAGGAAAGCGCGACAGGGGTGGCATGGACGGAGAGGGCGGAACAAGGCAAGCACGGAGAGCTCTGGGGGAAGGTACGAGGGGTACGAACGGGGGACACAGGCCTGTACCTGCCGTGCGGTATCCGGTGCCAGGCGCGGGCAGGTATTCCAAGCTGCAAGTGCAGGTATTCCTCCTCAGCCAGACCCTGTTGCGCTTTCTCAGCACTTGACACCATGCAGCGGGTGCAGGATTATTGGAGGGTTCTTGTGAAAGCAAGTCCATTGTTGGACCAGCGCCAGGCCCAGAGCGGCCTAGCAGAATGCTGCTTCGCTTGACTCTTTACGAGCGTGAGATACGAGGGGAGAGCAGCATGTTGAGAATATAAATCCGTATACGTCGGATGTTGTACTCCCTACTCCGGACGAGTATCTTGCCTTGCAGAGGAAAGAGCGAGAACGATGTTCGTAGAAATATCGGCGCACAGGCGGGAGAACCGGGCAACGGCCTCCGTCTCGATCGCACTTGCCGCAAGAAAAAGAAAGGGCACGCACCAGCTTCAAGCGCGACTGCCAGACACAGAAGGCGCCATCGACAGGTGCAGCACGTCGTCATACGTCGCAGAAGGGCTCGGATCAGTTTAATTGCCCTCTCCCACGACGGGCTGGTCGCCAAGCGGCAAAAACACGACTGCGACGCGACTGCGCAGCAAGACGCCAAGCTTCTCTTCGGCCGCCGCTGCTTTGGGCTTTGGCGCTAGCCCCGTCGCTAGCGGGCACAGTAGCGCATGCATGCAGATAGGGAGAACACGCTAAATACTCCGTACGAGTACGTAATGGAGACCTTGTCGCGCGGACGAGCCGGCCGACCAGGATGGCGAGCCTCTTCTTCCCGGATGCGACTCTGCACGAGAGCTGCGTTCTCTTCTCAGACGCGGCTCAAAGCAACAAGACGGGCTTTCTGTCGAACCGGCTCCTCCGTGCTGGGACGCATATCCGGGTACTTTTTGTCAGATCACTGTGTCTCGCGCGCAGCACGGCTCTCTCTCTGCTGGGTCGGCAGCTTACTGCCAGCCCGCGGCGGCGGCGGCGGCGGCGCAACTGCATGGGCCGAAAATACTGCGTGGGAGCAAATCTGCGCTGCTCTGCCTGTCGACTTAGACGCACTCCACGCCAGGCCGACTGCACAGCGCCAGGCATGCGCACACCCACCAACCGCCGTGCTGGGCGCGCAGGCGCACCAGTGTGCTTCCCGCAGCCGTGGGAGACGATCAGAGGGCACAAGGGCTGCCTGGGCGTGGTTGGCAGCATGGCGGGACAGTGGAGAAGTGGTGGGTTCGACGCGGTGGTGGTGGTGGTGATGGTGGCGGGCGTTGGTGGTGGGAGGTGAAGCAGAGGAGGGGAGGGCAGCAAAGCTTGTCTGCGGCGTGCGTGTGTGTAGGCTTGCCGGCGTGCAGGCGTGCAGGCGTGCAGGCGTGTGGGCGTGCAGGGCGTGTGGGTGCTGCTGCGTGGGAATGATGGAATGCTCCGTCGAAAGAGAGATAGAGTGTGCCCGTAGCGCCTGGCGAGTGGTGTGGAGGGGAGGGTCGAGAGCAGAGGGGGGTGGTGGGCGACGGTGATCGCAGCTACCCGCGAGCGGCAAGTCCCCGAACGACGCCGCCTTGCCAGACTGGCGGGGACGAGAGGGTGTTGAGTGGTGTGGTCGCAGGCGGCATGCAGCATCGAACAGAACACCGCACAGGAGACGGCATCGAGGCATATCGCACAGTACTGGGATGTGTTTGAGATCCAGAGCGAGATTCGGATTCGACCTCGAGCGGGTTTTCGATGGCGACCGCTCGTACGAGTAGGATGCCAAGGCCCCGGAGGAGAAATCCTGCAAAGATCGTCTCCTTCCACTCTCCCTTGCCAAGCGGGGAAGAAACAAAGCAGGCAGCAGGAGAGAGGGGAAGAGGGACAGAAACAGGGACGCAAGGGATGACAACGTGCTGCTTGTCAGACATGACGCTTGCCCTCTAGGGGCTTTTCTCGGTGCTGCGTGCAGCGTGCTCCGTGCTCCGTATCTTACTTTCGACAAGGCAGACCTTGTACGCTGGAAGAGACCGTCGAAAGTGCAAGTGCTCTGTCGCAGAATCTGGAAAGACGCCGTGTTTCGCGTAGTCCGTACACTACTCCGTGCTCGTACGCTCCCCCTACTCGTAGTGCAGATTGCCCGCAAGTGGTGTCGCACCCGGTGCTGACGGTGAGAGCGGACAAGACAAGCGAGACAGACGACATGGGTATTTCGGGATATACGGGAAAAGGAGGGCAGCCGTCGCAGAGCAGCAGAAAACGAGTTGAGGAGGAAAAGGGCCTGGGATACTCCGTCCACTCGCAGGCCGTGCCGACGTCGTACGGCAAGCCACAAAATGTGAGAGACGGGGGAGAGGGGGTTACGGAGTATTACGAAGTAATACGAGTAGAGAAAGACAGGAAGAAAGAAAGGCCAGGGCTGAGAGAAGACAGAGGAGATGTGGGAACGAATGTCTGCGCCGATCAGCTGACAATGCGTCTCTTCATCGGAGAGTTGTTGAGAAAGGCCAGCAGCGTGCTCAGAAGTTGTCCGTCGCGTTACGATACTCGCACACTTGGCGCAGAGGCAAGAAGCCGGAAGAGGAAGGCGCTGAGCAGGTAAGATACAGATAGTGGGCAAAAGGGGCTGCACCGGCCATCCTGGGCAGCGCCAGATCATTAACGATATCCGTACTCCGTAGTTCTGCGTCAATATTTCGCAAGAGCCAACAAAATCCAAACCCCATAGAGAAGCCAAAAAGACCGCAACTGCGGTGTCTGCGCGTCAGAATTAGGAAAGAGCCCGCTTCCGCCGCGAGCAGGTGGACCACAGCCAGACGAAACCAAGAGGAAAAACAGATAAAAGCTGCTGGCTCGGCTGACCTGTGACAGGGGTGGCCTGGTTTGCTTTGGCTGCTCTTTCTCAAAGCGACCAGGGAGGCCCCCCCAGTGATTGGTCCGAGCGCGACCTGTCAAAGGAAATGAGAGCGCGCCGAAAGAGGAGTACTGGTACTCGTGAGAGGCAAGAGGGAAAAGGGAAACGGAAGCTGAAACAAATAGATTAAAACGATTAAATGGATTATTTCCCGCGGACGCTGTCGAGTCGGCCGGGGCGGCGAGGCGAATGGAAGGCCCGATGACGAGATAGAGCCAGCGCCAGAAATTAAACTACCCAGGTCGCGTAAGATACGAGTGCTGCCGCAATGCACAGCTGCTCCGGAGGACAACGCCCAGATGGTCATAGTGCTCAAAACGGGTCCGGCGAGACCCTTGCATCTGGCCGACCTTCGAGATGACGTGAAGAGGCAGACTTGAGACGAACTCGGACGCTGGCAGAACGTGCCAAGTGCAAGACGACATCGCGGTCCAAACGAACAGCTGAAAAGGGTCGAAGACGACATAATGAGATGGTGAAATAAAAATAAAAATAAAATAAAAAAGACCAGAAAAGACCAGAAAAGACCCAATGCACCAGAGCGTCTAGCCTGTTTGGGGCATCCTCGCGTGCTGTTGAGGAAGAAGCAACGAGGGCCGCCAGGGCGCTTCTTCCACTCCTTCCCTCTGGAACAAAAGGGGCAATCACGAAGACGAAGATATAACTTGCGCCGCACGGAGTAATACAACTAGACGACCCGAGATACGGCGGCTTGGCCTGCCCCATAACGTGTCCCATTGCGGCTCCATCAGCCGGAAAGAAGGGCCCACAGCCCGACTGAGTGCGGAAAGAAAGTGCGAAGCAGATAAAGATATGCAACACCGCACGGGTACGGAGTACTCGTACTCGTAAGATACAACTACGGAGTACAAGTAAACAGAAAGCAATGTGCTGCCAAAGTAACTTGCGCCTTCCCAACGCGTCGACCGGGTCGACACAAAAAAGAAAGTGGGAAAGAACGACTCTCGCGTACGTCGTAATAGCTCTCTTCTCCTGCTCCTTGTCCGCGCGCCCAAAAGGGGAAACGACAAACCCCGAGCATTTCGCCGCCCGGCGCCCCCAGGATTGTCTGGTTCGTTGGTTTCCACTCATTCCGCCCAGCCAGCTCCGCCAAGCCCTAGACGATGCTGCAGAAGGTGGCTTTCTGCTCCTCGTATAATGCAAGACTACCAAAACGGACAACTCTCAACGCGCAAGATACTCGTACTACGTAGTAATACCTCTGTCTCTCAGCCTCTTGCGGAGCACTGTCCCTGCCACAGAGACAAGGGCTTGGAACATATCGTGCATGTGCTCTCCGAACGACTGCGACGTCACACGGGGCGCGGCAGAGAAAAGGAACCGCAAGTACCCCGTAGTTGTACTCCGTATTGTCATTCCTCCCGGAGCCTCTTCGTCCCTCCTGTCACAGCTCAGAAACAGACGCGGAAATGCGCACAGAAATTGGATCATGAGGCAGTCATCGCGTTTTTTATTGCTTACGACGCCAGCCACGACAGAGCGAACAAGAGCAGACGAGGTCTGGACCGTCTTCTTGGCTGGACCGTCTTCTCGATCCCGTGGCCCGGCTCTCTCTCTCGGACACATCCCTGCGAGGCTGCCGACGTTTGGCCCTACTGTTTCACAGCCAGGAACTCGTCCAGCAGACAATGGTCTTGACGAAGGACAATCGACAGCCGGCTACCTTTTCGACGCCATGAACACCCGAGCACGTCGTTGAATAGCATTCGTCTCACGGTCCAGAGACAGCTAACGTCGCCTGGCGGAAACCGGCGGAAACCAACAGACGGATGCAATACTAACGACAGACAGTTCAACTGTCGTTGACTTGACGTTGGCAGTTGGACCCGTGCAAAACCACGCGGCCCTGCGCCAACAAAACAAAGGAAATCAGGCGGAAAAGAGAGCTCCCACCATTGCGTCCTTCTCCACACTTTCCCGGCACCCTTCGTTCTGAAGAGTGTGAGTGTCTTGCATCCGGGAAGAAATATAAAGAACGAGATGTGCGTCTCCTGGTGGTGGTGTCAGACCAGGGGGGTTTGCTTAGACGGCGGGGGGGAAACCAACAGGTGTTGGAAGGGAGAAGACGACATGAAGACATCATCGTCTGCACTAGTACTGCGCATTGGGTGCGCTGCACAGTCACAGTCCGGAAGCTGTCATCGCTCTCTTCTTCAGACGACAGGCAGATTTGAGGGGAAGGGTGGAGAGCATCCAGACGATGTTCCCCGGTCCCCTGTCCACTTGCCATGACCCTTGCAGCGACCTGTTTTAAACTCTGGTTTTTTTGTTTCTTTTTTCTCTTCATCTCTTTCTCTGCGACTGAACGCCGCGGCACTGACAAGCACAGGCCACATCTGCAACCCACAGACCTCGCACAGCACGCATGTCTTGCTTTCTTTTCTTTTCTGGCGGCACGTCGATTCTCCTCTTTTATCCAATAAACCCGGCCAATAAACCAAGCAATCAATCAATAGATGGACGGGGTCGGCTTAGGGCGTCCCAGGAAAGAGGAGTTCCTTCTTGGCCTCCGCAGTAATTAATACTATGTATACGAAGAGCGAGGGGCTTGGCCCGGACTGGGCCAAACGAGGGCCTTTCTTTCCTACAGGGGTGTGTGATGTACGCCGAGTACAACTATTTGCAGCGCACATCACCCCCATCTGAGTAGGGGCAATCCCCTGTGTTGTATGCAGAAAAACGCAACAGGGGTGACAAAATAGGATGGAGGGGGGGGGGGGGGCAAAAACGCACATTCCTCGCGAGCCCAAGTACACGGAAAGGGGGGAGGCACAGAAACGAATGGCGCTCAAGCCCTCCCGGTTGTGTCTGAAAGAGGAGGTGTTGAAAACGGGAAGAAAGGCAAACCAACATCACAAGGCACGAAGAGACGAAGCCAAGCAGCAGGGACGAGCTCATTTGATAACGGCGCATGAAGGTAGGATCTGGGGGAGGCAACACGCCGTGGTTCCCATGCACCCAGGATATATGACATACATACGACATATATGCACCTGTTCGTCGTACAACAGACGGCCTCAAGCACACACATAAGATACACACATATACTCCGTACACAACACGCGCGGGAAGGGGGGCGGGTGATTCCCACACACACAGGACACGTCCCCGGGCGAAGACGAGCATCTTCACAACGACCAGAAGCACAGAGGCCGCCCTGTGTGCACGTGGCTCAGCAGCAGTTGGGCGTCGATGTACATCATTGTTGTAGACACAAAGAAGAAGAGCGACCTGAGCAATCAAAGTATGCTTTCCTGCGACTGCTTGTCCCGGTCCCAAACAGGTATCATCTGCGGCCGGTCCGGCTCTTCGTCCCCTTTCTCTGTCTCTCGGTTTCCTTCTCGGCGCTAGATGACAAAACCGATTTATTTTTGCCCGTGCTTTTGTCAGCGTTCTCTGGAGATCAATGACGGCCGTTACGGGTTACGGAATGCAGGCATGGCCCGGCGGGAACAGGGGGTGCGTATTGCAAACAGGCGCCAGCGTAAGATGTCTTACGTCGTGAGACTCTGGGGCAGCGTCCGCGGGAAAGAAGGACGGCCGCTGTCTAGTACTCCGCATGCGTTTATCGCGGTCGCGGAATAGGGGTAGAGTGCATGCGCCGCAGGACGTCTCCAGGACGCGAGCAGGAGGGTAGAGAGGAGCTGCACAGCCACGCATCGCTGCTCGTACTGCGTCGCAGATCCCTTCTCTGTATATTAGCCAGCCCGGAGTATTACCACACGATCACAAGCAGGACCAGGAAAAGGGAGGCATCCAATCAGCAGGCTCTGCTCGACGGTTTGTGCGTCGAAAGATACCTGGCCGTCAGGAAAGCATATGGCATGCGTTTTGGCATCATTCGGAGTATTCCCTTGCATATCCGTCGCAAGATCCCGACCACGGCTGTATCGGTATCCCACACCCTCCACCCTCCCTCCCGTTCTATTCGCTGCCGTCGCTGTCCAGAGCCTCGTCGTCGTCTGGCGCATCTTCCCGCTCTTCCATAGCGTCGTCGTCCCCTTCTTCCGCCTCGTCGTCCTCCTCCTCCTCATCCTCTTCTTCTTCGTCTTCCTCTTCTTCTTCCTCCTCTTCCCCCTCCTCGTCTTCCTCGTCGTGCTCCTCCTCCTCCTCCTCCCCCTCCCCCATCTCTGCATCCTCCCCGTCCTCTGCGTCGGTGGCATTGTCGTCCGACTGCGTCTCGTTGCCGTCTGCCCCACCACCACGCCCGTTAGTTTTACCGCCCTTGCTGCCTCCCGCCTGGTGTGCCCGCTTTGCTTTCTTGGCCTGTGGCGGTGCGTCGCGCGCTGGCCCTTTAGAGGCGCCCGCGGCCTTGCTCGTAGACGAAGACGTAGCTTTCCCGCCAGCCGCTAGCTTTGCTTCTGCTGGGTCTCCCTCTGTCGCCGCAGCAAACGACACGTCCCCGTCGGCCCCCGTAGCGCTCACATCGGCGTCCTCGCCGTCATTCCCTCCGGGCTGCTTGTCGCCATCCGGCGCCTTCTTTGCGGCCGCTACGCGCTTCCGGTAGTCAGACCGCTTTGACGTCTGGATATGGTTGAACTCTGGAGAGAGACGTTAGTGATCTGCAAGGGCCACGGAAGAAGGGCCCTATATCCAAAGAGAAGGGGCCACGCACTCGCAAACTCGGCTTCCAGTTGTGGCCGCATAAAGCCAAACTCAACGTCGTCCAAGGCAGCAAACACGTCCGCCGGCATAATCGTCTTCTTGCCCGCATTGGTCGTCAGGGTGTTGGCGCTGTATTGTCAGTCAAGGTGGAAAAAATAAAAATAAATGAACCAAAAAAAAGTAGTGTCGACCAAACGTACGCATTCGCGAGGTGGCTGATGAACACCGTGGCGCTCTTGCTGATCCCCGTGATTGCGCTGCCCTGGATCTGCGTGTTCGGCGGCAGCACGCCCTTGGCCAGCCGCGTGATGATCGACCGTGGCAGGTTGAGGTCCTGCTGCTGCGTTAGCACCGAATGCTCTCGGTTGTGAACTGCCGCGTCTCCCAGAACCTACCTCGATTGTCAGCGCATCGCCGCCCCGCGACTCTCGCCGCTCCTTCTCCTTCTCCTTGTCCTTCTCGCCCGGTGCGTGGTCTGTGCTATCCGGCTGCGCGTCGCCGGCTGCGGGTTCTCCTGCGGGCGCAGAGGGCTTTGTGGTGCCGGCCCGCTCGGCCGGGGTCGGCGGTTGCGATGCGGCCGCAGTCGGCCGGAGCTCGTCTACTGCCGCCGCCGGCGCTGCTGCTGCTTCTGTATTGCTTGCCCCCGCACCACTCTTCCGCGATGCCGTCGCGTCGCTCTTTCGAGGAGGCATTGCCTGGCGATAGGAGCAGTCTCCTCGTTCTTCAAGTTGCCTCGCTTCGTCTCGTCGTGACGGGTCGCTGGGCTCGATCTCGGCCGCCAATTCCGATTTTAGGTTGCTATTCTTCCCGCTCCGGTCAATTCGACACGGCAAAACTCGCCTGGGCCTTGTTGTGGTGTCTTGATCAGCTGCAATCGCCGAGAGGTTGTCGGGGACATCGACCAAAGCGCCTCCACAAAAAGTTGCCAGCCAGAAGGGCAAGGAGAGGTTCGAATAAAAAGTGGGGCTTGGGGAAAGTCGCGTCTCGGTCGCGTAAAGCGTTTTGGTTGAGAACCCCTCGGTCTAAACTAACTGCAGCGCAGAACGGCGACAGCAGGTCAGTTAAACGACGAATGCTATGCGAATTCTCCATCAGCCTAGACTTTCTTGTAGTATTTTCCATCTGTTCTCTTCTTTAGTTTTTGTGGGGGGGGGTTTTTTGCTTTGTCTCCTTTTTTTCTTCTTTTTTTTTATAACTACTATTGTTATATAATTCGTAGATTTGACAAAGTTTTGATGTTTTTCCTTTCTTACTTGTTCACTGATATCAAGTTTTAACCCATGAGTGAAGTCAACCATCCCATCGCCGCACATGATTATACGAAGCCGTAGCTACGAAAATAAAACTATTGTATGATCTACCTTGGACTACCCGGAAAACCCAAGGCTGGCGCAGCTGCAAAATAAATGCTATCAAATATGGCACAGTCTGGTCTTCACAGCGAGACGGATAGCTACAGGGGAAACAGACAGTCGTGAGCCGGCAACACTACGGAGTACGCCGCCTCATACCGGCAAGTACAGCAGACACGCGCACGTGGTGAGCAGACGACAGAGATAGCGGAGTGTCGAAATCGGAAGTACGGGGTCTCAGGTGAGCCACCTGTTCTCTTGAAACTATTACCGCACCTCCGGACTATGCTTTTCCCTAGTCACGCGTGTCTCAGTTTCCGGACCAAACTCTCCTGCCAATAGATATAGTCCGACACAAATAGGCTCCCGACGAGATAGGAGACATCGCCAGAACGGAGTAGGATTTGATTTCAAGACCAATATAAAGAGATCCGTCCTAGCTAGGATCACGAGGGAAGAAAAAGAGGGAAAGTGAAATAAGAAGGCACGTGGGAAGAAATAAAACAAATCCGCCGTAGCAACGTAAAAACTTTAAAATAAAAGAAGAGGTAGGAAAATAAAAGCGGCTTACCCCCTCGCACCTGTTTTTTCCACCTTGCTCTTCCATCCTGACTCCGCCCAGACCCCGCCGATGTTGCATCCTGGTTGGACCCCCTTGGCTTGTTTTACCCGAAAAAACAGGATATTGCGCGACGGCTGAAAAGTCTAGGAGGAGAAGAGAGGTACCATGCATGTAGACCAGAGTGCGAAGGCGTGGACGATAGTGGCCGCGAGGACGGCGAGAACGGCGAGGACGGCGGGGATGAAACAGGAAAACAGCTCTGCCATGCTAGATTTTACTTGCATATGAGGGGAAGGGCGGCTGACCCGGCCGAACCAAGTGAGATATGCCGAGAAGAATAGAACGGCTCAGCTGCTGCACAAGATGGGGCGTTGGTCTCCCAAGCGCTAGGAAGGCCTAGTATGCATATCCTCTGGCGACTACTCAGTAGTCTCTCTATGCCATGGCGAGAAGTCGTCGTGGTTTGTTCTGTTAATCCTACAGAGCTCATGTGAGCTGATACAAGAAGATCGAGCTGACAAGCATAGATCCCTGGCTTTAGAACCTTTGCAAGGCCGTGGACAGAGAAACCTTTCAAAATCTCTGCATAAATGCCTCGACATCACTAAAGTCAAACAGCTATGTTTCACACGGATAACAGGCCAGAAAGAATTAACAAAGCCCCATATTTCGAAACACAGAGCATAGTATAATGGATGACCTATACCCCACCTTGCCTCTCCGCTCTCCTGGCCGAGTATCCTCGCACAAGGAAACATATGGGCACTCGGACCACATGATAATCGGAGGGGGAGAAAGGGGGGGACGGCATAAAAAAGAATGAGAAGAATAAGAAGAGGAAAAAAAGCTGCACGCTAGCTGGAGTGCATTAGTGCTCGACCATGGATGGACAGTCCTCCGCAAACCAGAACGCGCCTCACACGGTCTAGGCATCTGGGCGGTTCCTACATGGCAAGGAAAGAAGAACAGCGATGAAATCGCACGCATGGCCCGTATAAGAAAACGACCGAATGGAGTGGAGGGCAGCATTATGGATGGGGACGGTTGCCGGGCGGGTGTGGCAGCATGGCAGTTGCTGAAGAGGAGCGTGGATGGCGAGTTGAAAATGCCTGAGCCCCCCCCCGGGAGGCAGGGTCACAGAAACCATTGTGTATTGGTACTCGTGCGTCGTATATCGAGAGTTTACTCTGCAAGTGGAAAATAGAACAGGGTGTGCAGGACGCATGTGAAGTGGGTGTGGGAAGACCAGGCTAGGACAGGACAGGGGCCAGGGTCTGACAGACGGGAAGCAGAGGAAGAAGACTCATCTGCTATACGTCGTAATTACTCCGTACTATCAACTCAGAGACATGGCAAGCTGGGGCGAGCAGAGCAGGAGCGCCAACGCTGCACGGCGATTTGCTGGTTGCGGGACTTTGTGAGCCTCGTCCAATTTCTGCTGCCCTCGTTGTTCTGTCGGTTTCGGTTTCTTTTTTTCCTTTACGCATGCCGGCCGCATCCTAGAAAGCTGAAAATGGGTGGGATGCGGCGGGAGACAGAACGGCTATGCAGCTGGAGCTCGAGGAGCTTCTCTGGCATCCTATTGCCCAGCGACAAGTGATGTCGAGCCCACGCAGGCCTATCACATCCGGCTGCCTCCTTCTCTGTCCCCATTCTGCCTCACGCAACTTTCTTGCGGCCCTTTGCAGACGATCCACTACGCCTGCGACCATCATTTTTGTCTGCAGCCGCTGTGCATGAGTAAGGGAAGTGACAGTGGTGGGCGATCTCCGTTGAGCAGGCCGCCCTCTCGTAGGAGGAAAAGAAAAGAAAGTGATGATCAATGAGGACACAAATGCGTCGATGGAGATGGCGGAGACCCACATGCAGCGGCCGCTGCCGCCAGCCCACTTTTGGGCCTGCGCTGTCGAGACAGGGGGGGAGCTTTGTGTGTGTGTGTGTGTAAGCGGTGCGTAGGTATGGCCTCGATGGAGTGGTTTTCTGCCCCCATCTGCCTCACGAGAGAAAGACGGCCCTCCCACCTTCTCATTCGACGCGTACGCTCATTCTTCCGGTGTTACCCGCCGTGCAGCCTGCCTTCTGCTTCCCTTGCCCTCCACGGCAGCCTACATTCTGGCCGTCCTTGGCCACCTTTCGGGCCCGTATGCCCGTCATCGGGATATTCTGGGGGCGGTAGCGCCAGTTGCGAGGACGGCAGGAGATCGGGTGGAGGAGAAGAACGAGGGAAAAGAAAACAAAACCCCTTGAGTAATATTCATCGTGGGCGGCTTGCACGTCGGCCAGGATCTGCGGAGTCGACTCACGGAAGTGCTGCGCCTCCTTTCTTCTTGTTTTAGATTTTCCCATCTTGCTCTTGCTCTCTCTGTGCCTTGTCCAAGGCGGCATCATTCCGGGCTTGTGATACGAGGCGCCCATTGAACACCAAAGGAGGCCATCGAGGCCACAAGCAGCCACTCAGAGACATATCTTGCCCTTTCTGTGCACCACAGGCATAGCCCGCAGTCGGGTTTTCGGCATGGAGGTGTGGATGGAGGGAGCGTGTGAGACATCTCGCGCGTTCACTCTCTCTCCCTCCGCGTGCACACGAAGAAAGCCCAGAGGCTGTACGGGGCGTTGTTACACTACTCCGTACATCGCACTCCCGTCGGAAGGCTTCCAGTGCCAGGAGCCTTGTGGGCGGCAGCAAGAATCCGGTTTTATTTGTGCAAGTTTCTTTCTCGAGTAAGAGGTGGGAGGAAGAAGAAAACCCGGATCGGTAGAGAAATGCAGACACGTCCTCGTGATGGATCGTATTTTCCCAACACCTGCTCATCTCATCAGCTGGACAGCCTCGACAAAGAAACAGAGTAAAGACGCCGGTGGGTGCCAAAACCCCCCCAGAAAACAGTGCATCGACAGAGGGAGCACAGAATCCACCAAGAAGCCGGCCCAGAAGCCGAGCAATCTGAGCTCCATATGCAAATCGTCACTCACGCCCCTTCCCATACTTGGCTGAAAAGGGGGTGACGCAGCCCAGCAAGAGGCAGCCCTTTCAGCCCCGATGCTGCACGACGTCGCCCTTTTCTCCATCTTGCTCGTTGAAAGTATTGGCTTTTATCTTATTTATCCTCTTCCTCCTTCTCGGATAGTTACGTCTTCCCGACGAAATGCCAACCCCCATACCCAATAGCTCTCGCAAACTCTACCACTTTAAACAGCTATGACTTTGTGTCTACCAGCTATTTACCTATTTTTGGCGCTCGGGGCGGCTTGGGCCCCCTTTTCAAATATACGATCCTCGCACTTGAACCGGCTTGGGGCTGCCTCTCTTATTCCTGCTTTTTTTCAGTCCATTCCCGTCTACCATGCCTTCTCTGTACCTTGTCTGGCCGTCCCGTCCGCCGTCCTGTCTAATGTGGAGTTGATAGGGAAAATCTCGGGAAAGGGACATGACGAAGCACACTCGTTTTTGATTTATTTGCCAGCAATACGACAGACGACAGACGAAATCTAACGGAGCAAGGAGGCATAACTGCACATAGTATACACGTATAATGCACATGCATGTTGATATTGAAAAGGAGCGTCTGAAAAACGAAAGTATATTACCTAGAATAAGCCCCCTTAAACTGGAAGAATGCAGAGAGTAAGCAGTTTACGCCGGCTGATTCACAGTAAAGAAAACAGAGAGTGATTCTCCCACGCCCCCCCTCTTCACACCTGCTCTTCTCCACGCACACCACACCCCCGTCAATCATATGATCCAAGTTGGAAGAATTAATGCCATTCTGAAGATAGCCTGGAAGGCAGAGGCGGAATGAGGAGCAGGCAGGCAGCGTGCCCGGTCGTGGGGGGAAGGGCCAAGGAATGAGAGCGAGAAATATGCAGACTCATATGTCAAGCAATGCATCTTACCTGTCAAGATCGACGAAGGGCCTCTCGTAACTGCAAAATGCGTATTCCTTCTCGCCCTCTCGCCTCTCGCTTTCTGTGCACTCGCCCCCCTCCCCCCCCAGCATTTGTCAGGGGCCGAGCCTAAATACGAATTCAATCTACCTGGGTAGATTCGAGAATAGCACACCGCAGGCCATCTAGACATTCTTCGCTTAGGTCGAGGCAGTTGGCAGAAAACAATGTGCTCTCCCCCCCCTCTTCGACCTGTTTGCCGGCTGCTCGGCGTCACTTTCCCCTCGAAAACCACGATGCAAATTCTGGAGGATCAGATCGGACCTGATCGTTGCCCTTCAACTAGCATCCCATTAATATGCTTCTGTCTTTAGTACCATCCTCCCTATCCTCCCTCGGTCACGTGACTGCTTTGATTTCAGCCAGCGTCTTCCCTGTCCAGCACCCTGCCCACGCAGTCTCAGAAGACACACCTGTGTCAGGATCTTAGAAAAGTGGCGGGAGGGTCGCATGGCAGGCCGCAGCACAGAGCAGAGAAAGTTGTATTTCGTATCTGCACCAAACCTTTACCCAGAGGGAGCGTTGCAGCGCCATCACCTAGGCCGCCTGCTTGGCCTCTACCTGCATAGATTGGGGCCGCACAGCAACACCTGCCGGCCCTGCATCCTCTCCGTTTCTGCTGGCGTTGCACCTGGAAGCTGGGACAAGCCCACAACAAGGTGGGTGATTCCAGCAAGGGAATTTCAGAAGAAATGGGGTGTGTGTTGCAGACCTGGAATTTGGGATGCGCTGGGTGCAGCTTGTTCTTACAGCGGAGCAGATGCTCCGCCGCCTTCGCAGCAGCACCCTCTTGCCCCGCCATAGTGTTAGGCTTTCGGGGGAGCTGCGACCCTGCTACAGTGCGATAACGATAAGGCAAGCGCAATTGCGGCCCTGATTCGTCAGCGAAGCGCATCGACTGGAATTTTTCCTTGCCAGCGGAAACGGCGGCGCCTCGAAGCTTCACCAGAGCAGCCCCAAAGCAAAAGCAAAACAGGCAAGATTGCGCTGGCAGCCCTTGCACAAGCACACCGCAATGGCGACCTTAAAGAGACCCGCACCTGGCGACGACGGATTTGCGCCCAACCTCTCCAGCAAGACGTTTGTGCGCACCACCAAGAGCGGCAAGGTCCAGAAGATCGTCCGCGAAGTCTATCTGCGCCAGGACATCCCTTGCTCGTCGCAGCTCTGCGTAGCCTGCCAGGAGAATGCGCCGCGCGATGCCGCGGGACACGGTAAGCAGAAGCACAGGTAGACGATGCTCCCCGGTCCGCACGCGGCGGCTGACACCCCTCTCCCAGTTGCCCCCTTCGTCCTCAGCGACCGCCCCGCTGGCACGACGGCTTATCCTCAGGGCCACTACCTTGTGCCCGATACCAACGCCTTCCTGACCGCCATGGATCTGTTTGAGCAGACGTCGGCCTTTTACGACGTCATTGTGCTGCAGGTCGTGCTCGAGGAGGTGCGCAACCGGTCGCTGCCCCTCTACAACCGCCTGATCGGCCTGACCCGGAGCGACGAGAAGCGCTTCTACGTCTTCTTCAATGAGTTCCGCCTCGAGACTTACGTCACCCGCGATGCCGGCGAAACCATCAACGACCGCAACGACCGGGCCGTGCGCCGTGCTGTGAAGTGGTATAGCGAGCACCTGGCCACCGCAGCCGCCCATGTCGCCAAGCCGACCCCGGCTGTCGTCATGCTCAGCAACGACCGGGACAACCTGCGCAAGGCTCGCGGCGAGGGCCTAGCCGCGAGCTCGCTGGCCGACTACGTCCGTGGACTCGATAATGCGGACGTCCTGCTCGACATGATTCCAGAGTCGCAGGACCCTTCAGTGACGGCGTCGCGCGAAGAGAAGAAGGCCGGCCTCAACAACAAGCACCTGTACCCGGAGTACTTGACCACGTCAAAACTGGTGACCGGCGTGAAAAACGGTCTGCTCCACCAAGGGAATTTCAACGTGTCTCCGTACAATTACTTGGAAGGCTCAGTGCGCGTGCCCGCGTTCCCCAAGGCCCTGCTCGTGCTAGGCCGTGAAAACATCAACCGTGCCGTCGATGGCGACACCGTCGTCGTCGAGGTGCTTCCCCGCGACCAGTGGAAGCAGCCGTCCACGAAGATCATCGAGGAAGAGACGGTCACAAAGAATGAGAGCGCCGATGGCGGAGATGCCGATGACGATGCGGCCGGTGGCGGCCGCGGAGGTGACCTGGTCTCTGCTAAGGAGCGCAAGGCTCTGCAAGAAGAGGTCAAGCGGACACAGATTCAGTCCGGTCAAGAAGCAAGTGGAAAGGGCAATAAAGGCGATTCGTCGACCAGCTACGTGGAGCCAACGGCCAGGGTCGTCGGCATCATCCGCCGCAACTGGCGCCAGTATGTCGGGCACATCGATCAGACGTCCGTAAGCAAGGTGACGGGCCAGGGACAGAAGCAAGAGTCCGTGTTTGTTATCCCCATGGATAAAAAGATTCCCAAAATTCGGTTGCGGACGAGGCAGGCGGGCGAGCTGCTGGGTAAACGTATCCTAGTTGCCATGGATGCCTGGGACCGCGACTCGCGCCACCCTGTTGGTCACTTCATCCGGTCACTGGGCGAGCTGGAAACCAAGGCGGCCGAGACGGAGGCGCTGCTGCTCGAGTACGATGTCCAGTACCGCCCGTTCCCCAAGACCGTGCTGGATTGCCTGCCGGCCGAGGGCCACGACTGGCGCGTGCCCGTCAGCAAAGAAGATCCGGGCTGGGTCGACCGCGAGGACCTGCGCGAGCTTTTGATTTGCAGCATCGACCCCATCGGCTGTCAAGACATTGACGATGCCCTGCACGCGCGCCCTCTGCCTAACGGCAACTTTGAAGTCGGTGTGCACATTGCTGACGTTTCGCACTTCGTGCGGCCTAACAACGCCATGGACATGGAGGCCAGCATCCGTGGCACCACTGTGTACCTCGTGGATAAGCGTATTGACATGCTGCCGATGCTGCTGGGAACCGATTTGTGCTCGCTCAAGCCGTATGTTGAGCGGTTCGCCTTCTCGGTGCTGTGGGAGATGACAGCCGATGCCGACGTCGTGGCCGTGCGCTTCACCAAATCTGTGATCCGGTCGCGCGAAGCATTCAGCTACGAACAAGCGCAGTTGCGCATCGACGACACTTCTGAGCAGGATGACCTAACTCGCGGCATGCGCACGCTATTGCAGCTGTCCAAGAAGCTCAAGCAGAAGCGTTTAGACGCTGGTGCCCTGAGCCTGTCGTCGCCCGAGGTCAAAGTGCAGATGGAGTCTGAGACGTCCGACCCGATCGACGTGCAGACGAAGGCCCTTCTCGACACTAACTCGCTCGTGGAGGAGTTCATGTTGCTCGCCAACATTGCAGTCGCCACCAAGATCTACGACTCGTTCCCTCAGACAGCCATGCTGCGGCGCCACGCCCCGCCGCCCAAGACCAACTTTGACGAGCTCGCCCGCCAGCTGCGGGCTGCTGGCCCATCCGATACCGACGGCGGCTTCTCTCTGAACACCGAGTCGTCCAAGGCGCTTGCCGAGAGCTTGGACATGTGTGTCGACCCCAAGGAGCCTTTCTTCAACACGCTCATCCGCATCCTTGCCACTCGTTGCATGACTGCGGCTGAGTATTTCACGGCAGGGGCCCTGGCTTACCCGGAGTTCCGCCATTACGGTCTGGCCACGCCCATCTACACGCACTTCACGTCGCCCATTCGGCGGTATGCCGATCTTGTCGTGCACCGGCAGCTGGCAGCTGCCATTGGCTATTCTTCTAGTGCGACGGCCACCCGCGGCCGCCTTGCGGCCGTCTGCCGCAACATCAACATGCGTCACCGCAACGCACAGCTCGCTGGCCGCGCCAGCATCGCGTACTATGTAGGCCAAGCCGTGCGCGGCAAGGAGACAACTGCCGAGGGCTTTGTGATGCGCGTGTTCAGCAATGGCTTTGTGGTGCTGGTCCCGCGCTTTGGTATCGAGAGTGCTATCCGGCTGCGGGACCTTGCCACACCGGAGCCAGCCGCCACGTTCGACGCCGACAAATATACGCTCGAGACGAGCATGGTTGTTGCCTCAAGTAAGGACAGCGACAGCAGCGACCTGCTGCCCGTGACACTTCGCTTGTTCCAAAAGGTCACGGTGCGCATCACGGACCACAAGGATGAGACGACAGGCAAGCGAAGTGCGCGCATGGAGTTGGTAAAGGCATGAGTTCTCTATCGTCATTGGGTTTCTTATACGATGTGCATGTTGGTCACATATTCTCTCACGGCTCTGTATCATATACCCGGTGTACAAGTTTGCATCTAGATTATCAAAATAACAACCAAAAAAGGCCAAGACTGTTATATACTGGGGAATATCAAAATATAACGGGTGGAACCAAAATGCGTAATACAAAATGAAGTAAAAGAAAAAGAACAAAAGAATAGCCAAGTATTGTACAAGAAATGGCGGGGGCGTAAATACGGCTTCTTTCTGCTGTTGACAGATTACACATTACCTTTAGATAGGGATAGCGGTCTACGCATCGCGTAGTTCTTTTTACGATGACGCTGTCGTGGTCGAGCGATGACCCGTATTCGGCCGGCTCGTTCGGAAATGATGTGGGACTCTCGGAATGGGCGGTGGCCCCGTGTAGTCAAGCGCAGGAATGGTCAGTCCGTAGGGTTCCGTCCGGCCCTGCGGGTCGTGCTGGTCGATCTCGACTCGGATACACACGTCAAGGCTGCCGTCGTTGCCCCTGCCATGCAGGTCACTTGCTGCCTTGTGTTCCGTACCAGCACCCTCCTCGCCGGCGTGTAAAGCGTAATGGCCACTGCGGCCCGTCGACGCCGATTTTGACTCGCCGTTGGCCCCCCTGGAAACACTCATTCCGGCACTGGAACCTGGAGGCACACCGTTCTTTGTAGCTCCATCGGAAGCGCCATTAGTTCCGTTATCTCTGCGCCTTGACGCCGACCGGCGACGGAAGCGAGACGAGCCTCGCGAAGAAGTCGGTGGCGCCGTGGTGGGTGTTGCTGGTGGTCCCCCCGCCGCGTCCGGTGCGGACGCTCTCAGGGCGCGGCTTCTTTCAGAGCCGGGATTGTTAGGAGAGTTCTCGGTGATGATGGCGAAGTTCCGACTCGGCATGGTGACTTGGTTGTGCCCCGCGGTCTTCGAAGACGTGCCAGGATCCTTGTTGAAAAGTTTGAACAGCGTCTCGTCAGTGGAGCTGTTAAGATGGTGGATCTTATTGCGGCGGGCCAGTAGGTTTGCAATAGCCGCCGGAGGCGGCTTGTTGGTAATAGCAGATGAGACCACGTTGATCATGAGCCGGTAGTCGTTCTCAGATGCCACGTTAAGATCGGGGTTGGCGTAGAAGCGGCCCAGCGCAGCAAGATGAACGTCGCCGCCCAAAATGGTAATGCGCACCGAGTGCTCGGCGCTCACCGCCTGCAGGCGCTCAACAAACCAGTTTCGCTCCTTTTTGTGTGTGCGGGCCGTGTAGTGGTCGTCGAGATCATCGAGAAGATCAACACTACCATCGAAGTAGTTGAAAAACCCTCCACCTACAACCCGGACAGTGTCATTAGTAACGGCATCCATAGACGAAGCACGTTTTGGATTTCGCCAGAAGCAATAATACGTACCAACGCCAAATCGTCGGTTCAGCAACTTGACCGGGCCCATGAGGGGGCTGGAAAATACGTTCTCTAGCCATGTCAAGCGCTGCATATGCATTAGCCACAGGAAATAGACGGCTGCGAGAAAAAAAAAAAGACCAATAGAGGCACTTGGGACGAACAGGATACGCGATAGGAATGCCTAGCAGCAGAATGAGGTGCTTGACTGGTTCATCGGCTGCGGCTGCAGCCCGGAACTCTGCTGTCAGGCGGCTGAAGATTTGGTCGTAGGTCTCGGGATAGTTGACTTGGTGGCGCGTCCGCTGTAGACCACAACTCAGTTAGTAACTGACAGCGGACCCAGGGGATATCTCATATTGATTTTCGGGGAGAATTCCCACCTCAGTTCGTGCGTCGACACCCAAAAAGGCCATCCGGGCACCGAGCCTACAATACATGTTATGTGAATGCTCGGCAACATAAGGCTATACACATAATCAGCACGCATCTCGGGTCTTGTCTCTATGCTAGAGTATTCCACTTACGCCTGGCTTTGATCCAATAATGTAGTTGGACTCGATGATGGCTGGTGCTACGTAGGTGTTGATAAGCTGTGCAGGATCAGGCTCAGAAGACTCTGCGGCTTGCGGATGATCTGCGGAAATATTAGTCCGAAATTCTTTCTTGCTGTTTCATAGTCTTAGGCCAGGCGTTATGCAGCTTACCGGATGTATATGTCGAGACTGGTGGCGGCAGATGGTGCTGAAATAGCATGTAGTACTTGTGCGCGGTGCCGCCAATGCCACGGAATACCTAGTGCACCCCGTTTAGAAACGAGGCAATTACGCCTGTCTGGGGACGATTGGTTGCGAACTCACATCACATTTCATAAACTCGTTTACATAAGAACCGAAGCCGTCGATAATCTGCCAGGCGTGTTAGCTCGCGCATGAAACATGGGTGGACACCTCACAGAAGCTGAGGGCAGGAACGCACGTCATGATCATCCCAAATATTCAGCTGCGGAATTTGGCCGTTGGCCGACGCGAAGGGCTCGGCCGAGTACCACTGGGTGTAGTTGTTGAGGTAGAAGTCATCACACTCTTGGCGGAGTTTCTCGGGGAAAGGAAAGTCGCGGCGCTTCTTGGGATTGCCAATAGCAGTCCAGTCGCGAAGAGGCCCAGATACGCGGATGCTGTCGTTGTAGATCTGGTCACCACCGCCGATCATGACGTGGAAAGGTGTCTTGTCGTGGTACCGGATCACGTCGTTCCACAGGGCTGGCCCGCTCCAAGCATCTTCGTCCGTGCCCACGCTGAACCCGTTGCACGAAAAGAAGAGAATGCGCATGGCCTCGGTGATCGCTGGCACGGAAAAGTAGCTTGTGCGCGGCTTGGTCTCACTCGTGTACCGCATACCCGGCAAGGAGTACTGCCAGCGCGACTCCGTATCACCCATTGGGACCGACAAGTCGAACCGCCAGAATGTGTTGCGCGGGTCGGAGTAGAGGCACAGGCCCTGCACTTCCTGGGAACGGGCCCCATTGGCGCCGGTGGCGGAGCTCGCACAATTCGTAGACGGGCCGTCTGCGACCGGTGGCGCTGCGCCTGGCGCCTCCAGCTCTGTTGTCGCCTCTGCCTTGCCTCCCTCCGTGCTTCTCTCGGCCGGGCCCAGAAGCACAGTAGGAACAAATGGCTGTGTCGTGCCGCCGCCACGAGTCACAATGAGGGCACTTCCAATCCAGCGGTCGCCTTCCATGCGACGGTAGTTCAACAGCGGGCCCACGAGGATTTCGTTTCCCGGCTGCCCGTCGGCGGTGGCAGGGGGCGCAGAGGCGGCAGCGTCTACAGACGTGGGGACGACAATGGGTGTAAACCTCGCAGCCGAGCCGGTGCCGGGGCTGCTGTTGCCAGATGCCTTGGCCGGGGAGGCCGCATCGGCTGCAGCACCGGCGCTGCCAGCACTGGCGGCCGCCGAGGCCGCCGAGGGAGTAATTCGCGAGGCGTTCAAGAAGGCCGTCAGGTCGCTGACGTCGCCCCGCGGGCCTTCCTCGTCGCGTGCCTGGCCGGCCGCAGCAGCAGCATGGCGCGCAAAAGACGACGACTCCTGATGACGCCAGCGGTTGGACGAGGCATACGGGTTGCGCGCACCAGCGCCATCTAGGTTGTCGTCGGCGTCATCGGCGTCGTCGGCATGGAGGTGTGGGAGGTGCGGATGGTGCGGATGGCGGCGTTCAGCCATTGTAGCTTGGCTGAGTCCGTCTTCTTTGCCTGCGGTTCGTCGTCCGCGGTTGGTGTCACAGAAAGACCTCAAGCTTGGAGGCCCAGGTCGCCGCCAGCTTGTGCGCTGATAGAAATAAGGGCAGCTGCAGGCAATGGATGAGGATCAGACAGCCGACTTTCGCTTTCGAGTGGCGTGTCTTGTCTTGGCCGGCTGCAGCTGCGGCGAGGGTCGGGGCCGGGTAAAATGGGGTTTCGAGCAGGAATGCGACAATGCGCAGGTTGTCAGCACGGCAGCAGGATGGCGTCGAGAGAGGAGGGGGAGGTCGAAGAAGGAGCTTCGCAGCTGTAGAGAGAGAGAAAGGGGAGGAGTAATCGTCTGGCGTTGGGCCGACTAGAAATGAAAGAAAAAGGCCGTTTATTAGGGGCAACAACAACAAACAAAATATAGCTTACGCCGTAGGAAGCTTGGCGCAAGGGGGTGGGGGGTGGGAGATCAGCCCGGGGCCATTGATATTGTGACAGACAGGGACCGGGCAGAGACGAGGGCAAAATGGAGGAGAAAGAGAGGGACAAGGAAAGAAAAGAGAGGGAAAAGAAACGAAGAGAAAAAGAAAAGAAACAAAACGACGTGGAACAGTCCAATGACACCGCGCGCATTAGCTGCAGATTTGGCAGGCGCGATGATCAACGGCGGGATCGAGCAAGGAACCAAGCGTCGCGCGCGCCGTGCGAACACGAGGAAGGCGCGACCACTCCGTTGCCAAACACACCGTGCGGGCAGCCGCAGCAGCGCCAAGAAGATGCTGGGGCAGGCAGTACATAATAATAGGCCATTTTGCCGCCGCTACTCGTAGTGTCCATGATGCGCCAGCTGTGTGTCTTAGACGGCACTAGCAGAAGCTCAATGGCGGCCTCCGAACGAAGTACTCGTACGAAGACACTTTGGCTTATCATGTCAGGAGTAATTACTACTCGTACGATATGATCTCGAACAGCGTCTGGGGATTCCCCATATTTAGTGTGTAATATTGTGTGCCCTGCAGAGCGAACCTTCCCTTTCGATCGTCTTGAATGCAATACCCCTCTCGCTCTTTCCCGCGTGGTTTGCTGACAGCCACGCCGCCGGCGTAACCGTTGATCACGAATGTGGCGCTGCTGCGAACAGCAAGTGGCCCTGCATGCGCTGGGCACCGCCAGAGACAGCTGCAAGTCTGCGACCCAGAAGCAGCCAATCAGCGCGCTTGCTTTTTGGTGGCTTTCAGCTGCGTTGCCCACATCCGTCCCGCAGTGCGCGATATTGCTCCTGTGGTCGGCGAGGGCAGACCTGCCGGAGTTGTAGTGCGCGCCAGCGTGTTCTGCTCCGCGTGTCTGGAAGCAAGGGCATCACTGCGTCTGCTTGTCTTGGGCCAAGGTCTCGCGGCCGCTTTTCCTCTATACGCTGCCACGTGGATTGAGCGAGGAAGGGGGGTTGGTGAATGTGGTCCAGGGTATCCAGGGCCACGGCTCGCCAGCTGGACGGATAGAGAGGCCACAACAAGTGTGGTGGAGTTTTCGGTGTGGCCCACGTTAGCGGACAAGTTGGGATGACCTTTTTTCGGATGCAGGCATCGGGGTCGACCTGGTGAGACAGCGAATGAGAGACAGCAATATGTATGGAGATCCTGGCGTGCGGGTTTTTGTGGTTGCTCCTAGGCTGGTCTGCCATTTGTGCAAGTGCCTCGTACTGTTGCCTGCTAGTCGCCGAAAAATATGTGTGCGAGGCGGCGTATGCGTGAGAGGGCGTGGAGGAGAACACATGCACGAGGTGAGAAATGCCAGGTGGTCGAAGAGATATGCGTATTCCATGGGGTTACAGCCCCAGCCATTTCGTGGAGATGGTTTGCATCGCCTCCCAGCAAACTATACGGAGCACATAATATGCAAGGGGAGAATATCGTAAGCTATGTACATGGCCTCCCAGCAAGGTAAAAAAGCAAATGGAAAAGAAGCAGAAAGAGAATAAAAAGAGAGCCAAAGAAAGTGGGCGATGTCCCGGAAGGTAGATCATCTCCTGCAAGGGTATATCCTCCTAAATAAATAATACGTCTCTTGGCCGCCCATTGTCGACTTTGTCATCGCAGTCTGGTGGCCTCCCCCAAGGCATGTTTATCATATAATATATATCACATGTCCAAAAGCCCAATGTAGACAAAAGAAATTTATAAAGGAAGAGGTGGTGCCTCAACCAAGGCCCCTGGCCCCTACCCACCCCTACCCAATGGCCCGGCCAATGTTCTCCAAGTGTTCGAGGCTGCTGCTGCGCTCGTGCACGATCTGCGGGCTGTCCTGCATCCGCGGCCGCGGTGGTGACAGGCCGCCCAAGAGTGGGCCGTCGCTGTCTTCGGCCGCGGTCGCGCCGCCGCCGCCGAACATCTGTGGCGGGACAGTGGAAGACGAAGACGACGACGAAGTAGAATTGTTCCGCGGCTGCTGCTGCTCGTGTAGGTACTCGTGATACATGCTCTGACTGCTGCGGCGACTAACACCGCTGTTGCCACTGCCGTCGGTCCTTGCAGATACCGGCGGTGGCGGTACCGGCAGTTGCGGATAGACAACGGACGTCGGCGACAGCTGGGGTGGCGCCAACGCCTGCGGTCGGTACAAGTGCTGGTGCTGAGCTTGAGAAGGGCGACGCTGATGAGCCTGCAGCCCAAACGACTGATTGAGGGCCACCTCTGACCCGGCATAGCCGAAGCTGCGACCGCTGACGGTGCTGCTGCTCCGCGCGCTGCGGGTGCGGGCATGCCAGTAAGCGGCGCTGTTGCTGTTACTGTTGCTGTTGCTGTTGCTGTTGTCATTGCTAGGTGGCGATGGCTGGTCTGGTTGGTGGCCGCTGCCGCCGCCGCTATGCGAGTTCCTCCGGGGCGAGAATATGGGACCCGCTCCGCCCGTTGCCGCCGCCGCCGTCGCCGCCGCTGTTGCGGCAGGGCTCCCCGTAACGGGTGGCAGCTTCAACAGTCGAGATGACTGGCGTTTTGGCGGCGGCAGAAATGACGGGTCTCCCGGGACGGTCTCGTCCGTCAGGCCCGCTCGAGAGTTCGGGGCGCGCGCGTGTTGCAAGGCAGTCGGCGGTGTCAGGGGTGAGGTGAACCCTTGAGCAAAGAGAAAATCGCGGTCTTGGTCGAAGCTGAACCGACCAGCCATGCCACGCGATGCCGGATAGCCAAACGACATAGACCGGGCCGAGCGAGGCGATATCTCTTCGGACCGCCGGTACAGCGGCACGATTTGCTGCTGCTGTAGGCAATTGCCGGCGGTGACGCCTGTAGCGGCCGCTGCTGGCGGTGCCATTCCTGGGACCTGGGGGAAGCCCGTCGTCGATGAAGCTGAATTTGGCATGGTCGGGTACGGCTGTGGCGGGTCTTTGTAGATGATGACGTTGGACGATGTCTTCTTCGGCGGCGGCGGGGGTCTTGGCTGCGCACTGCCGCCGACTGTGATACCCGAGCTATCTAGGCTGATACCCCGGGCCCTGTGATTTCGTGGAGGGTCATCTCGCCTCTGCACGGTAGCCCCCGCACCCAGAGCACCCGCAGACAGAAGCGGCGGAGAGTCTGGCCCATCGTTGCCTCCGACGGGTCCGCCAAATGACATCTTCTCTGACCCGCCCATCTCTGGCGGTGGCCGGCTCACTTTCCAGGTCTCGATCTCGTCATCATCAATGGGTGAGATGCCGCGGGGGAAGAAAGAACCCCCTCGCCTTTGCCGGTAGCGGCAGCAGACGAAGACCAGACCGGCCACCACGGCTATGCCCACAACCGAGAGGACGCTGCTAAGGACAACGACCGTCGTTCGATTTGTGAGACTGTTGCCGGTGGAGGAAGCACCCGACCCAGAAGAGGTGGACAGAGCTGAGGAAGCTGAGGACGCTGAAGGACTGACGGTAGACATCGTGAGCAAAGTGGTGGCAGGGCTGCCGCTGGCTAAATAGGAGGCCACAGATGCCGGTTCCGTGGCGGGCGAGGTGACTGTTTCCGTTGCCGACGTCATCGATGTCTGGATGACGACGGGCGTTGTCGATGCGGTGGAAATAGCCGGCACGGAAGCTGCCGTGGAATCCTGCCGTGCAGATGTTGTCGAGGCTGGCGGCGGCGGCGCTACAGCCGTGGCACTAGCTGCATGCGTCGTCGTAGATGGCGAGGCCCAGCAGCCAAAATATGTGACCCCCGGCGGACAGTAATAGGAGAAGATGCTACCGCCTCCGTACGAAGTTGGCCATGTAGACACAGACGGCCAGAAAGAATTCCTATAATCCAAGCGAGCGTCGAGAATAGCTGGTGGAGAGGACGGAAGCGGATGAGAGAGGTGTACAGGAGAAGAGGAAGAAGAAGATGAAAAAGAAGAAGATGAGAAAGAAGAAGAAGAGAAAGAAGAAGAAGAGAAAGAAGAAGAAGAGAAAGAAGAAGAAGAGAAAGAAGATGACGAGGCAGCTGCAGTAGGGACTGGAGGAGGAGCAGCTGCCAAGTTAGATATGGCCGACGGCATGGGGACGGAGGACAAGAGAAAAAGAAGAGAGGAAGATAAAGGAGGGGAGGACATGTAAATAACTAGAGGGGAGAGAGAACGAGGACGGGGGTAGGTGGAGAGGGGGGTAGGGGAGAAGAGGCAGGGATCGTCAGTACGCCATTGAGAGGGAGGGGTGGTCTACATGCCCCCCGTCGAGGGCGTGTTGGTATAAGCAGCTGAGACTAACGTACTGTGTAGAGACAAGAATTCAGGAAAGTTGCAAAAGAGAGATAAAAAGAGAGACAGAAAGAGAGAAACAAGAAAAAGAAAACAGAGTCAGGGGCGAGGAAAGAGAGAAGGAGATCGAAATAGGAGAGGAGCATGGAGACGTGCGGACCCTTTTATTTCTTTTATTCCATCATTCTTCCCTCTGAGGAGGAGGTTGGACGGAACACAGGGTAAAGAGCTTCCAGGAAAATCGAAGAGAGGTGGGCATACGGCCCAGGTGCTATTACACACGGACGTGGAGAGCCATATACGGGGATGCACACCTGCACAGAGGCGGCTGTTTTAGCATAACAGGAAACAGAGCGTGGAGGAAGGGAGGCGGGCGAGAAGCTCGGGGCGTGGGGACGTGGGAGGAGGGTCGAAATGATTCAAGAGGGTGCCTGTTCCTGGTACGATATAAAGCCAACGAGGTACTCCGTACTTAGAGAGCCACATATGCCGTGCCAGGTAGCATGTAGATTGCCGCCGCCAAACCAGGGCGCAGAAGAGGGTGTGAGGGAGAAAACAGGTCTGGTGCTGTTTTCCCGGAGCTCCTTGATTTTGCACGAGCAGCTGAAGGGAACCACGGCGCCTCTTGCGTGTAAATGCAGACTCGTACACCATCCGCTTCGAAGAGTGCATGCAGCCATGCAGCCACGCAGCCATGCAGCCATGCAGCCAGGCAGGGGCCCAGGCCAAAAGAAGAAGCAAAAGGGCATGGAGAGATACGAAAAGGGGAGTGGGAGGATCACAAATGCGGCACCAACGACGGCACCAGCGCAGCCAGGAGCGGGCAGAGGCGCCGTGTTACGAACGAGCGTCTGCTTGGAAACAAAAGAAGATCACCGTGCGCCTGCAGCCTCGGAGGCAGACTGCAAACAAGCTAAAAGAGGACGAGGGGAGGTGCGGCACTCTATGTGGCACTCCCACTGCGAGCTCTTCCACTCAGGTCCATCACGACTCCACTGGCGTTCTGTGCAGGGGAGAAAACGACAGGGGGCCGGGACGGCATGTGGATATTTCTTTCCACCCCCCTGCCGCCGGGCACTATACGCGTTGAGGGCAGTCGGCGGATGGAGGGAAAAAGAGAACGAGACTCGAGGACGCGGCCGACTGACCGACTGACCGACCACAGCAGGAGAGAAGGCAAGGAGAGAGACACAGAGCGGGCCGGGGGCAAGCCTGCCAGCCGTTCGAGACGATGCCAGGGACGATCGGCAGCCCAAGTGCTGTCTTGGATGCGGGAGGAGGCTGTCCTCGTTCTTGGCCTGCTCTGGCATCCTTCCCGACGGGTAGCCATCCGAGCAAGACACGGCCACTGGCTGGCAGCAGCAGCGGGCAGCGGACGGGGACTTCCACCGACGGAAAGAGAAAAAACGAGGGAAAAAGAGAAAAGCTAAGCAGAGGGCCAGGCTCGAGTGCGCACGAGTTTCAGGGACGGGGGCAGATATCGAGGTGATTGGCTCGTTGATCGGCGGGAGAGCAGAGAGAGCACGCTCGAGAATGGATCGGCGCGGGAACCGGCCAAGATAAAAAGAAAGGGCGCGGGATCGGCCATGCGGTGCGAGGCCCAAGGGTAATTACTCCGTACAGGTACGAGCAGAAGAGCGAAAATCCGTCGTAGCGAGGGGAGCTGCTCGTGGACAGCCCCGGAAGATCATGGCGTGGAGGCAAGGGGGTGCTGTTGCTGCGGGCTCTCCTTGAAAAGCGGGTATCAGCCCGCGGCAGGACCAGGGCATCCTCTTCCCAGCGCCATGCGTGTGTACGGAATAGTAATACTCCGTAAGATAGAGACTGGCGTCTTCCTCGCTCTGGAAGCTTTGTGGAGGGGGGAGAGAACAAAAACAAGGTGGTGTGGAGAGGGTGGCAAGCAACGCCCAACGCCATCGACAGGATCCATGCAGGAGCAGCGCCAGCAGCCCAGGCCTGTTCGTTGTTTTAAGAGCTCGCATCGTCTCTGCCGCTGGCCGCGGCCTGGCTCTCGATATCTCTTGTCATTGGCCTGGCCCGGCCCCTATTCGAGATTAGGTTGTTGTCTTGTCATCCTGCGCACCTGCATCAGGGCCTCGCGTTCTCGGATGCACACCGAGATTGGCCGTCTCGTTGCCTCTGTCCTCTCCCCGTCTTTGTCTCCGTCTCTCTCTTTGTTTGTTTATCCTCCGCCGCGACGCGGACCGCGTCTGGCGCTGCCATAGCTGCACAAAGCCGCACGCCGCGCTGTGCCTCTCTTGCGTTATGCAGAGGCGATCAAAGCTCAGGCCCAGCCAAAGAACGGGAACACGAGAACGCCCCCCCCTTCCCCCCCCCCGACGGATGCTGCACGCTGCCAGCCTCCACATGCAGCTGCCTGAGACACTTTGAGGGCCGTTGTATTTCTGTCCTTCCTGTGTACTCGTCCGGTCCGCTGTCGACGGAGCATTTACCTTCTCGGCTCAGCCCAGATAGGCAACGCTCGGCTGAGGACACAGGAAACGCAGCTGACGGCGCAGCAGCACGCATTAGGGCCGCTGGCCAGATGCCTCGTACCTGGCACTAGAGCAGCTTTGCTGCCGTGCTAGTGTATCTCACTGCTTCGCGCACAAGTCGTCCCTGCTTTTGCTGTCTGCCCCCCGTGCTACCTGCACCATCCATCTCGGCCTGGCGCGAGACTGTTACGGAATAAGGACCTGCGTGTCAGAAAGGGGACCAGATCCTGCTGCACACGCTCTGGACAAGACGCCTTCACCGCTCTTGGCCCGCCTGCTGTGCTGGTGCCCTCCCCGCCAGTCGTCTCGCAGCCTTCCTGGTGGCCGGCTCTTAGCGCGTTTTACCTGGAGGGGAGAGGCTCTCGAAACCAGATCCTACCTTGGGAGAGGCCTGGTGTCGTGTGGCTGCGAAGGCTTGCAACAACGAGAGACCTGCAGTCGTGGACCGCAACCATTGGCCCGCCTTGATGGTGTAGTGGTGGAAAGGTGTGCGGTCCGGAAAGCGAGGAAGCCGTGCACGAGAGAGAGATGGGATTGGGGGAGAGAAATAGAGGTGCAATAATCTGTGCAGCAACGGAGGCATTCCACATCAAAGACCTCTTCTTCATGTGCGTGTTCTGTACCTTGCAGCCCAGCTGGAACAGGAGCTACGAGCATGGAGCAGGACGGGCACGCTGCTCCTAGCCGTCCGCGAAAAGAAGTGATTGGCAATGCAAGGGAGGCTCTAGTTCCAGTAGCGACAGCCTCGAGTGCTGCCGGTCAAATGAGAATGGCGATCATTACGCCGCTGCGCTGCTTCTCAGCTCCACCCCTTTTTCTCTGCACGACGCATCGACCGCATTCCTATCGCGATCGCGGGCCTGGGGGATCATCGCCAGCCTCTTGGTCTCTCCTGAAGCTCTCTCTCCCTCCCTCTCTATCTCTCGGAGCACTCGGCAAGCTGGCGAGGGCAGTGTGCCCAAGACCATCCGGAAGGAATCGCATCTGCTCGGGTCCGGTTTGCAATACCACCTACGACAAGTTCGGAGTAGTGTGCTTCCTCTCTCTCGTCTATGCCCCCTTCTGTCGCCTGTTGACGCCATTGCACGGGGGGCCAAGGTAGCAGTGGGCGCCCTAAATCCAACTCTGCACAGGCCCTCTGCTCTCGAGAATATCCTCCGTGGCCGCGATTAAATTTAGCCTTCCGACACGAGCACGAGGGAGGCGCCAAGATGATCGACAGGCTGTTTTCTTTTGGGGGGAGCGGTTTTTCTATTTTCGGTTACGCTGCACTGGCCTGGGAGATGGCAAAGCGGAAGTCAGGAAGAGGGCGAGAAACAAAGAAAAAGACAAGGAGGGGAAGCGAGCTCTGAAGACGCCCGAGCGTGCAGCGATAGTTTCCAGATATAGCACAAGATGCAGCACAACCGCTGCGTAGATGCAGCGCGGATGCAGCCAGAAATGCACCGTCGACGCCCAGTGAGATCCGACGGTGCTATTTTGAATTCTCGACTGCTTCTCTTCCTTGTCTGTTCTTGTCGGCCGCCATGTGAGATGCAGGCAAAAAGAGCACATTTGGAAACATGGGGAGGGCAGGACAAGCAAGATGCGCGAGATGCGCAAGACGAGCCATTATTTTCGATCCATGGCCGTTTCGTCCCTTGCCTCTCGTCTTCCGTGCGAGGCACTACTTCTGCATCCACGGAGAACGGCCTCTTTTGGAAAAGCGAAAACAAACGCACTCTGGTCTCTGTACAAGTACGGAGTACTCCGTAATGCCCTGTCTGCGCAGGAGACAGGGGCATTGGCAATACTCCGTAGCTCGCTGTCTCGTGTGCGTCGTAGTTCCTCCGGTTTAGTCTAGGGCTGCCTCGCCTTCCGTGGCCGTTTGCCAGCCAGGGCACCAGCGGCTCCCTGGCGGACGGCGGTGGGCAATGATCGACTGCCGTTGGCATCGCATGGCCACGGAGTTGCACTCGGCACCCATGTCTACGGGGGGTTGGATCCAGCCTGATGTCCACTCCTCTCTGCCCATCCATTCTTCCACCGCTTTCCTCCTGGCGAGACACTTCACCGCTGCTTGTCTAGAGTGTATTCCTCCGCAGTGTGCGGACTACTCTGCAGTATTACTCGTACCTGTACTCCGTACTCCGTATTGCTGTACACAAGAGTCGACCTGGCTGATGAAAACATCCCATCACTAGGACACCGGATGTGGTGCTGCGCTGCAACGCGCCCCTTTCATTTTGTTTCTCGGTTTTGTCGTTCTACACAGCATTTTCCCGGGCCGCCCTGCGCTTTTCCTGTTTCTCATTCAGTTTTCCTTGCAGAAATAGCACATCCGAATTAATTGATTTATGTCCGTGCCCCCGACGTCTTGGCCAAGGGAAGTCAACAAGGAGCAGAGACTGTATCTAATTTGCAACCCTGCGGCGTGGACATCATGGACATTTCATTCTCTGCTCTCTGTGTCTCTGTGCGTCCTGCACTCGGTTGCCGGATCACCGGCCAGAATGTCATCCCGTCGTTCATGCATGATTGATTGACATGAGCACCGAAACCAGTGCGCCGAGCCAGGTGCGTTCTCCCTCGTGCAACGGCAAGTAGAACGAGACGCTGCCCTGCGCTTGGCGCTTGGCGCTTCTCTGCAGACGTGAGATACGATGCGCGAGACCTGCTCTGTGGGAGCCGCCCCGTCGTATCAAAGAACACAACTGGCAACGCCCTCAGGCGCTCGGGACGGCGGCAGAAAGTCTGACCGCGCCTCGGAGTGGCATTGGTAGACGCCAGTTCGTTCTGCAGCTGTGTAGTTACTCGCTTTCTGCGTGCTCTTTCACAAAGATCACAAGAAAGCGAATTGCAAATGTCAGAGGGGCGAGGTCGTGTCGCGTTGCACGTGTACACCTCAATGTGAAGTCATCTGGCAGTAGACAACTGCATGGAGAGTGAAAGGTGATGGTTTCATGTTGGTCTTTCAAGCCCACTCTGCCAAATATCGCAAGACCGCAGTATTATTTATTTTAGTACAGAAGAACACATTACACACCGAGGACACGCACAGACGAAATCTCATCTCCTCCGAGACGCCCGTCAAAATCCGCCTCCCTCCAAATATCTACCAACAAACTACGCGCGCAGCAGCTTGGCGGCAAACTGCTCGATGAGAGCCTCCGTCGGGAAGCTCAGCTCCTCGAGCTTCTGGGCATAGGGCGTCGGCACCTCGGCGCCGGTAATGCGCTGCGCCGGGGCATCGAGGTAGTCGAAGGCATACTCCATGGTCAGGGCCAGGATCTCAGCACCAACACCAAAAGCCGGGTAGCCCGACTCGACGGCGATGAGGCGGTGCGTCTTCTTCACGGACTTGACAATGGCCTCGATGTCCAGGGGCTTGACGGACCGCAGGTTGATGACCTCAGCCTCGATGCCGTAGTTCTTCTTCAGGTTCTCGGCCGCGGCGAGGGTCTGGCCAACGCACCGCGAGAGGGTGACCATCGTGAGGTCCTTGCCCGAGCGCTCGATCTTGGCCTTGCCAAAGGGAATGACAAAGTCGTCCTTCTGAGCGGCCTCTGACATAGGGAAGGACTGGCCGTACATGAGCTCGTTCTCCAGGAAGACAACGGGGTTGGGGTCGCGGATGGCGGCCTTCAGCAGGCCCTTGGCATCCTCGGCGCTCCAGGGCGTGACGACCTTGAGGCCGGGGATGCTGCCGTACCAAGCGCTGTAATCCTGCGAGTGCTGGGCACCGACACCAGAGGCGAAGCCGTTGGGGCCGCGGAAGGTGATGTTGCAGGGCTGGATGCCGCCGGACATGTAGAGGGTCTTGGCGGCCGAGTTGATAATCTGGTCGATGGCTTGCATGGCAAAGTTGAAGGTCATGAACTCGCACTGGAGAGGAGGAGGGGGATTAGAAGCTGTAGCAATAAACATGGCCACGGGGAGAAGTCGGCGAAGGAAACCAAAGAAGAAAGAAGAAAAAACCAACCACGGGGTGGAGGCCGCTCAGGGCAGCACCAACGGCTAGGCCGGTGAAGCCGGACTCGGTGATCGGGGTGTCAATGACGCGCTTGTCGCCAAAGCGGTCGAGCAGGCCCTTGGTGACTTTGTACGCGCCGTTGTACTGGGCAACCTCCTCGCCGAGAATGAACACCTTGGGGTTCGACTCGAGCTCCTCAGCCAGCGCCTCGTTGAGAGCCTCGCGCACCGTGTACTCCTTGGTGCCGGCCGTTGACGCATAGGACCTTCTCTGGGACGCGGACCAGCCGGCGGCCAGGGGGCGGGCAGCATGGGAGGAGATCTGGGCAGGGCGGAGGGCGTAGGAGGAGAAGGGCGACCGGACAGCGACGGGGACAGCTCGCGCGGCGGCAGCGGCAGCCAGGCGGCTGGCTGGACGGACGCAACGGGACATGGCGAGGACGGGGGGGGGGGGAGACGAATTGGCGACGGCAGAAGCGGCAGACGAAGAAAACAAAGCAAGGACGAGGAAGGGAGTCAAGGAGGACGAGAGGAAGAGAAGCGGGCAAAGCAAGGCGATGCAACGGGGAGATGCGGTTGCGGGAGGCGATGACAAAAAAGACAGAATATCACAGATGCAGAAAAAAAAGGGACACCGAGCAGCGCAGGGAGCCAAGCAGCGCAGCACCAGGGGTAAGATAATACGGAGTTCGCTCTCGGTGCTTTGTGAGATACAGGCGAGCTGGAGGGCCAATTGGCGTGCGGAAGACCGGGGGGGCGGGTGGGTCGGTGGATGCGTGGTTAAGTTTTTTTTCTGTTGTTGCTGGTGTTGTTGGGGGAATTCTCGCTGTCTCTTCCCGCTGAATTTCGGGGCGAAAGGGACCGACAGAGGGCGAGCTCTGTCTCCCCGGCGGGCGGCCAATCAAAGCGCGGCAGATGGGCCACGCAGACCCACTGCTGGCCAACGAAATAAAACGGGCAGCGTCCAAAGCCGTCGCCAGCCAGGCCTCGCGTGGCTAGCTCGCCGTTGTCGCACTGCACTTGCGTGAATAACTGACGCCCTGCCTGCCTCCCTGCAGCGGAACGACACGGCTAGGCGAGGAAGGGCTGGGAGGCAGCGGAGGCGTTCGGAGCTCCGTTGGGTCTCAGCAGGGGGAGGTTGGCCGCCCATTGGCGCAGCTCTGCTGTTCCGCTGTTTCCCAATTTAAGCGTCCGGCCATCCTGGCCAGCGTCCTGTCGCGCGCTCTTTGACCGCTCGCTTTCTGGCTGAGCCGTCGTCGTCGCAGACAAGACACATGAGAGACGTCGACGGGATCACACGCCAGCGACCACGCGAAGAAAACTCTGTTCATTCACAGCATGATTGTTTTGATATTATATATATAGAGGGCACACCGCCGCCCAATCTCTAGTTGGACGCTGGGCACCGCCGACACGACCTCCGCATTATCTCGGCGAGCCTCTGGCAACGCACCCATGCATCTCCCGCCTTCGCCATCCTACACAGAACCCCTCGCTCAGCCCAACGGCCTAGTCACCATGTCCTCAGTTCGCCGGCTTGCGACCGACGATCAGGTACATCGGCGTGAAGAGGTTCTCGCGCGCGCCGGCGACGAGGCAGTCGGCGCCCACGCCCAGTGCGTCGGCCGTCTTCTTCGTGCCCGCCGGGGCGATGCCGACCTTCTCCAGCAGACCCGTGAAGTTGTGCACCAAGAACCGCGCCGTGTGCGTCATGCGCAGGATCGTGAACAGGTCGCCCCACGACTGCAGGTACTTCATCTCGCCCGACAGTGGCCAGTACCACGGCAGCGGGTCGTCGCGCACCGCCAGGTCCTCGTGCTGCAGCACATCAAAGCCGACCGTCTTCATCGCGTCCAGAGCCTCTGAGATCTTGCACATGTTGGAGATGCCGTTGCCCAGCTCGATACCTAGCCGGATGTCGCGGTGGTGCACGTTGTCATTGTCGTAGTCGTCCGTCATCAGCCACTCGTACACGCCGAAAACGCCGCCCGGCTTCAGCACGCGGAAGATCTCGCCGTACACGCCGTCGAGCCGCGGGGCGTGCACTGTCGCCTCAATGGCGTAGACCGCGTCGAAGGAGTTGTCGGGGAACGACATTTGCTGCGTTGCGGGGACGCCTTGGTCAGTGAAATGATGCATGCACATTCATAGCACAAACAGCGCTGCCAAGGGAAGCTCACCATGAAATCGCCCTTGACAAACGTGAGCTGGTTGGACAGCTTCTCCTTCACCGCGTAGTGCGTGGCGCGCTCAATCTGGTAGTCGTTGTTGTTCAGACCCGTAATGTGCGCGCCCGTGAACTTGGCAATCTCGCGTGCCGGGCCACCCACGCCGCAGCCGACATCCAGAACCTTCATGCCCTCCTTGATGCCGATGCTGTGGGCCAGATAGTGCTCGTGCCGTGCAATGGCCTGGTAGAAAGGCTCGCCAAGGGAAAACCGGCAGAAGTGGAAGCTCTGGCCCCAGCCATACTCGTACAGGTCCGTGGCAAGGTTGTAGTAGCTGTTGGCAGAGAGTCAGCAGGATGTCGCACGCAGACGGTGCGAAGACTAAAAGGCGAAGACCGGGGAACCGCCGGCGGCACTACTCACTGTCTCGTCAGGGTGGCATATTCGCTGGTGCGGGCCTGTGCAAGGGAGCAATTCTGTCAGCATCTCGCATCGGGGTCGCAAGCATCCGTGCATCCGTCGCCGTGAGCGTCATTCGCAGCGGGCGTCTTCAGGGGCTGGCATACCTCACGGTCCTTCTGGGTCTCGGACTCGGCCTTCTTGTTGTCGAAGTGCTTGAAGTACTCGTCCACAGCCAGCTTCTTGGCCTCGCGGTCCTTGGTGAACATGGCAGACATGCCACCCTTGGCCTGCGCCGAGGAGCCGTGCAGGGCCTTGTTGAAGGCAGCATCGCGCTGGTGGTCCTCGGCCTCGAGCCCCTGTTTAGCAGCAGGCATGGTTGCTGTTGGCAATCAGGAAAAATAAGAAGAAAAGAGATGGGAATCGAACGGAGGCGATTGCAATAGCCGCTGACGTGAGCAATGGAGGCAATTGAAGCGTGTGGTAGTGGTGGGAGACTTCTCAACAAAGAAGCCAAAAAGTTGAATTCTCGAGGGAGATGCGAAGATATTTAACGTAGGCGCAATCTTCCCAGTCATTTTGCGCCCAGGGGTAAAGTAAAATGTATGGAGCGAGCAGTGACCGTATTCGTACCTTTTCGTACTCGCTGCTAGGGGAGGCCCACTTTTCTCGCACTTTCCCCTATTCTAGAACCCAAGGTTGCGAATACGAATAAGAGACGATCTTGATCTTGTGCGGCATCACGTGCTGTTTTACTACGCTCCTGACAAGGGTCGTGTTAGCCACTTGAACTGGTTAGCCATTCTAATACGTAGATACGCGTTGTTTGAGCAACATAGGTATCTTTAGGTCATGTCGACACGTCCTTGCGAAGGACATTGGCAAATCTATTCTTTTGTCCACATTCCCACCGTGGTTGCGCTGAGCTGGTCTCTACGCTACCTGTTTGGGGGAGTGTAAACCCATATCTGACAAGCGACCGGAAGACTGTACGAGTACTCACGCGGTCCCGTGACCTTTACTATCTTTTATCAGCAGCCACACTACGTCTCGCCATTAGCGGCGGAGTATTGATAATCTTTTCGCCACTTTTTTTATGTAAGGTTGTTTTCCTCGAACTTTCTTCCTATTAATACTTTGCTGTTCCTTCCTGCTCCGTATCTACTGGCTGGTTCTATTCAGAAGACGATAACGACATCCGTTCCGTTCTTACAAAACGACATCAACAAAATCACCACCGACGATGCCGCCGGCTCAAATAAAGTCAGACATCAATCGCGCGGGCTGGGAGGCGACTGACTTCCCATCGGTCTGCGAAAACTGCCTGCCCGAGAATCCGTACGTCAGGATGCTAAAGGAAGACTATGGCGCTGAGTGCAAGCTGTGTACGCGGCCATTCACAGTCTTCAGCTGGCCAGCAAGCCGCGCCCACGGACGGAAGAAGCGCACCAACATCTGCTTGACCTGCGCGCGCTTGAAGAACTGCTGCCAGTCCTGCACCCTCGACCTTTCCTTTGGCCTGCCGATAGCAGTCCGTGACGCTGCGCTCAAGATGGTGGCCCCCGGCCCTACATCCGAGATCAACCGAGAATACTTTGCACAAAACAACGGCGAAGCCATCGAGAAGGGCCTCATCGGCACCGAGGAGTACGAAAAGGCGGACGACAAAGCCCGAGAACTACTGCAGCGCCTCGCCCAGAGCAAGCCGTACTTTCGCAAGGGCCGGCAAGTTGATGAGGACGGCAAACCGGTTCCCAGCCCTGCCCAGGTGGGCGCAAACAGACGACTCGGGGCGCTGGGGGGCGTTGGTGCATCAGGTCCGTCAACAACAGGGGGCAATGCTGCCGTCGGCGCAGGTATTGGCGGCGCTGGCCCCATCAGAACGCGGGATTCGAGGGCGGCGCGTGCCACCGGGGCTGGCCCTGGACGTCCAGCACCGGGTCCCAGAAAGGGGGCTGCGTCACTGCCTCCGCCTGGGCCTAAGGACTGGCTGCCGCCGGCCGACGAGACCATCATGTCACTGTTTGTCACCGGAGTCGAAGACGACTTACCAGAATACAAAATCCGCGACCACTTCAAAGTCCACGGCAAAATCCGGTCACTTATTTGTTCGCACATGTCGCATTGCGCGTTCGTCAACTACGATACAAGAGAGGCTGCCGAGAAAGCAGCCGCGGCATGTCAAGGGCGCGCGGTCATTGCAGGCTGTCCGCTGAGAGTGAGGTGGGGCCAGGCTCGTCCGGTCGGGACGATGAACCGCGAGGAGCGGGTGGACATGATCCGGGATGGCCGCGCTGCGTTCCCTGAACTGCGCAAGAAACAAAGCGGGTAGGGACTGTCCATTTCCGTCTTTTAATGTTTATCTCACGGTGTCTAATAGCATTGTTGTATTCTATAGATGATTACCATGCAATAGAACGAATTCATACGACACGAAGTTTGAACATTGCCAACCCTACAACTAAATGGCGACCTCCATTATTCCTTGCGATACATCAACTGCATTGTTTTATACGGTTGGTACCTAATTGTGTCGCAACCATGCTGCGTATCATATTATCTTCCGACTCGAGCACACACGTCGCTCACACCCCCAGGGCGTCGTGTCTTGCCCACCGGAGGAAGTCTCCAGCAGTCGTGGGCATCTCTTGTGTCCCTTCAGCAGTTCTTTGCTCTCTTGCTGTCATGTGCTCCGTCTACACACCGCATGGAACCAGGAGATGGCGTTGTGTTTAACATTGTTGGCCATTATGTCGCGGACAACGGGACAGGGGAATACCGGGTGATCGAATGCGGTTGTTGGGGCCACAGCTAAAGAGGCACTGTCAGGTGACGCCATGCCTGGGAAAAGGCCATTTGGGGCAGTCAGCACTGTTGTTTTTCTGGAATCAATGGCCTGATCCACAAGGACATCCGTACATCCCTTCCTCGGACATACGCTCAGTCATTAATCAAGTACCATAGCACGTGGCTGGCAAGGCAGAGTGTGTAGTTATATAAGTCAGAAGAAAGCATCGGGCAAAATAGGCATCGTGGAGACGGCTAAAACAGGGCAAAAGAGAAGCAAGATGACAAGGTCATGTAATGCACGTGGATTCTGGCAGTCCTAGAGTTTCCTGCGGGATAGAACGCGCAAATCGAAAACATGAAATGAATAAGCAGTTGTCCCCTTCGCTGCTAAATCACAGGCCATAACATGCCCACCCCCTCTCGCCATGTTGCAGATACCCTCTCATGCAGTGGCATACCCACACGGACCAGCATCTCCAACGCTTCCGGGCCGGCTGGGGTCGGTGCCAAAATCAATCTGCGCCTCGCCGTTTGGACAGACCGTCGACACGCCGCTTGTCCCATTCCACCCGTAGATGATGGTGCACGGCACCGGCGTGTTGTCCCATGGCAGAAAGGACCATCCCTGGCAGCCGGCCGGGAATTCGGTGAAGCACATCGTGCAGCAGGCAACGGCATTTGGAGTCGAAAACAATCTGTACGGCCACGGCTTGCCCGCGCTCTCGGCCACGCCCATGTAGGACACATTTGGCATCCAGCTGGCGTTGTGCAAACACTGGGTCGCATTGGGGGCCTGTATAGAGCCCAGAGGCCTGGTTAGCAGCGAGATCTTGGATCGGTAGAGATTCTTGGTGTTTATTCGTCGGCAATACTCACGGCGGCGGCAGGCGTGGCGGAGGTTGACGGGGCAGATAGGCTGCAGGACGAGCAGTTTGCTGGCAACGGTGCTGCGGATGTAGTAGAGTTGCTGGTGGCAAGGCAAAGTTAGCAGAGGTGCATTTACACTCGCTTTAAGTTCAAGAAAGCTGCATGGTTGCCGACGCCTGGGCACGTGCCGATGATGGGTACCATGGCCTACCTGACAGCCGCATCGACCGACGCGCTATGAAGGACGATGGGCAAGATGACCAGAGCGAGAACACCGAAGACGAAGGTAGCTGCCGCGGCAGCCAGGTATGGTTTTCGCCGCACCCACAGCCAGGGCTGGCACAAGCGAGCTCTGCACTGCTTCAGAGGACGGCGCTTTCTTGCCGCGCTCGCAAAATCGTCATCTTCGGCGCCGGGGTTGCCCACGAGTCTGCTGGGAGGGCTGGCCGGACCGTCTCTGGCGTAGCCGGCACTGCTCCTACCAGCTCCAAAGGCGTCTCCAGCGGCACCCGCATCCTTATCCTCGCTTTCGGCCCCTACATTGACGACCTCGGGGGCCGCGTGGGGATCAAGCTCGGTGAATTGGGGTGTGGCCGACGCGACATCGCGACTCTGGCTGCGGCCGCTGGCGTCCAGGCCGCCCAGCTCCACGGAGGCTTCTGCTCCTCCCGCTCGAGTTCCCTGTCGGCTCGCTGCACTACCAGGCCTTGATGGGATGCCGGTTATGTGGTTGGTGGCCTGCGATGGCTCGTCTCGGAGCCCATTCCCCATCCTCTTAGGCATACGTTCAGCCAGCTCAGTCGTTGATGTCTGACAGCCGCACCCTGTCCTTTCGGGTTGTCTTTGCTTTTTTCGTTTTCCAGTCTTTTTGCGACTTTCGACGCTGTCCGATGGCTCTATCGCTTTTCTCGCTGTTCTTGCTCTTCTTGCTCTTCTTGCCTTTCTTGCTCGTCGGGCAGTGTTTGTACTTCAGTCTTTGTTTCGTGCGCCTGGCGCGTCTGTGTGACTGCGAGGGCCGCTCTCGCACCGACGTCATCTCGCGTAATGTCTTCCCCTTCTAGCCTTTGGGCCTGTGCGGACCGCAGACCATGTTTGACCTTGTCACGACTCCTCCCCCCCTTGGGACAACGCTGCAGTTCTGCGAAGCGTATTCTCTCTACATTTCCCCCCTCTCACACATCCACTCTGCCATGACATAACCAAATCGCCTCGCTCGCTTGAGGAGAACACGGGCCGAGAAAAGAGACGTCTCGCTACATACCACACACTACGTGGCCATGGCTTGTGCATCATCGCCTAGGAGCAAACGGAAAGGTTCGCTGTCAACCCGACGCAGACGCAAGGAGCAGCGGACAGGATCACCCGTTCATCCGCCTTCAACGCTAGCCCGGCACCTGGCGAGCATACTGTCGTCCCCGGCTGTGCAACGGGGCGCGTTTTGATTCATGCTTAGACGCATGTCGACAAACGACGAAGCCAGCCACCTCAAATGGCAAGACACACTTCAGTTCCGTCGACGGATGTTGGCTGTCCTTCTAGCAAGGAAACAGCGCCGACGATTCGGAAAACTGCAGCTTAGCGAAATGTGAGGAATGAGGAGAAGAAAAAAGGGGGGGGAAAGAGAAAACAAGAGAAAAAAAGAGAAAAAAAAAGAGAAAAAAATTCATAAAGAAAGAGTAAAGACGTGGTAGAAGAAAAAAAGAAGGGAAAAAAAATACGTGCAGCACGCAAAACTTAGGTCCTGCCCGGAATCGAACCGGGGCTACTGGAATCAGAATCCAGTGTCCTAACCGCTAGACTACAGGACCGCTTATTTGAGTTGGCAGCTTTCTGCTGAGAGTGTACATAAGCCTTGTAGTAGAATGCTTACGTAAAACCGACTTTTCTTCGGTTTCCTTGGCTCCCAAGCCTGGCCGAGGTAAGGTGCCGTGTAATTAACCCAAACTCAACTTGAACGTCAGATCCTTGCCTGTCTGTCTGTTTGCTGCCCCGTGGGCTGCCTGTCCCCTGCCTCTGCTCCCTTTATCCATATTAAACAGCCGGGGTTCACACAGCAAGGCCGGCTGGCTCTCGCTAGCTGGCTTGCCGAAACTCTCCCTGATACTCTGTGCCTCTATGCGCATTCTTTCTTGGTCCCCCCCCCTAATCGGCCCTGGTTGCGGCGCTGCTCCAGCCATGTGCATTGCTGTGGGGGGGCAGCTCCGAGTTTTTTCATTTGCAATGCTCCCATATGCCTCGCTGTTTATGCCCTGGCAGGCCCGTGGCCTCCCACGCCAATTACAGTCCAATCGTCATCGTGATATACCAGCATATTCGCCTCGCCATCTTCCCCGGGCTTCCCTTCTCACTCGTTCTCGTCGTGTACCGGATCCGGCAAGAACTGATTCAAGATTGACCAGCTTGGCCTCACGGCGCCGCCCCTGACCGGCATCAATTGGGGCACGGCCCTGGTCTACAAGAACCTGACGTGGTCCAGCACCATCCCAAAGAGCCTTGCGCCGGGCGGTTATCTGATCCGCCATGGGCTGCTGGCTCTGCACCAGCCCAACACGCCGCAGTTCTACGCAGAGTGTGCCCAGCTTGTTGTTTCCGGGAGCGGCAGCAAGCTGCCGCCAGCCAGCCACATGTACACCATCCTGACGTATGCGCCGATGTCCGACCCGGGCGTCACGGTGCGTGCCCTCTCCTGACACGCCCTTCTTCCTAGGGGGCCGCCTGCTTGTTTCCTCGTTTGTGGCGCTTGCCTCGTCGTGGATGCATCGCCAGTTGCTGGTCGTTAACGAATGGCAGGTCGACATCTACTCTGGCAAGGCCACGACATACACGTGCCCGGGTGGCGACGTGTGGTCTGGCTTTGCGTCTTAAGCCGGGTTTCCGTTTCTAGTATTGTGCAGCGTAAATTTATTTTTTCCATCCAAAGAACCGAGGTAGTCGTATGCCCTCTTCGATCCCGCTGAGATTGTCCGCCTTAGTCCGCGTATACCGTATAACGGTCTGGGAAGTCAGGAACTGCTGGGAACAATCCGGATGCCATGTGGGGGCGGCTGTGGCAGCTAGTCAACTGCATGTCATAGATTTCAGACTAGGTATATCTCGCATTTACAGTTGCCGTAATAAGGTTTAGTACAGGCCCCGGCCGCCCGTAGGGTTGCAGCGGCTCGGTCTCCTCTTCGTTACGGAGTACAAGTAATGGCAGATAACATTGGCCATCGGTGGCGATCAGCGGAAATGATCGACATCTGTCCCTGCCTGTTCCCTTCCACAACAGCAGGGAAATGTCCCGAGGCCATGCAAGCAACGGAGGCCACGTCCCAAAGAGGAAAGCGGCTGGCCAATGGCCTGCAGATCCGAGAGACTGTGCTGGATACGCCGCAATGTTCCAATCCTAAACAGAGGGACGCTTCTGCCAAACCACGTCCGCCAGCGCCCTTGCCACCGTCTTTGTGACCGGCGACTTGCTTCGGGGCTTAGGCCGAATGTAGAAGGTTGTATCTGAAGATAGCACCTCGGAGCCGGGGCCTGGCTTGTTCCCCGACGTGTCCTAAGCCAATGCACCCGCGCCGTGCGCATTGAAGAACTGTGATGGGCTCGTCTGGCTGGTCAGCCACTGCTTCAAGCTCCATTCCGTAATACGCGAGTGGAGGAAGAGGCAAAGGCCCGGTTCGTTTTATCCCGCGCCGTGAACTTCCACTGCCCTCTTGCTCCGCCCTGTGCTGATTTGATGTTGCTCCATCTGCTCTGCACGCTCTACACGTGTGACCTGCATAGCTCGCCTGCCTTTCACATATTCCAGGCCGAATATATATAGACACCTCTGCTTCCCTGTTTATCCTCATCTTAGTGTTCTCGCGAAATCTTCCTAGCTTCGCCATTTAACCGCAGCTAGAACCCCATCCCACAGACCGAATAAACCCAACCTGAAAATGGCAAACAGCAAGGTAGTATACTCAACCTGCATGCCTGGCTCCGCCGCTGGACAGGCTGGAAAGGCCACCAGCTCTCCGCATACACATGGCTAATTGTCCCTCGTCTACCTCGTCCCTAGCTAGCTTCCGTGACTGTGTTTGTGCTAGGCCTGTCCACATTCACGGGCCTTGTAAACTCCACACCTGTCGATGCCAGGGATGCGTGTGTCTACACGTGCGGCAGTGTCTGCTACTGGCAGACTGATATCAACGCGGCACTTGCGAAGGGCTATTCGCTCTACCAGTCCGGCGGGACCCTAGGTGAGGCCCTCACGCAACGATATTGAGCTGATGACCATGATTCAATCCTCACGCGGCTTAAACAGGGTCGGATGAATATCCCCATCAGTACAACGACTATGAAGGCTTCACCTTTCCCACATCAGGACCGTGGTATGAGTTTCCCATCCTGTCGAGCTACCAGGTCTACTCAGGTGGTTCCCCCGGAGCCGACAGGGTTGTTTTTGATTCGAGCGGTAGTTTCGACAGCCTCATCACACACACTGGCGCCAGTGGTGATGATTTTGTCGCCTGTAAGAAGGATTAGGACAACAACAAACGCATCGGCTTATTTGTCTAGTGCGCCCATGGGGTGTGCTTTAACAAGGCCCTCTTTGCTATATGTCGAAATGAAAGTTAGCTAGACAATTAAATAGGAGCCACAGGAATCATATACCACCTGGTTTTAATAATTATCGCAAAATTTTGGCATGCTCTTCGTTAACATGTAGGCTGTAGCTGATATTCACACCAACTACTTCGATAAAGCTGAACCGTCAATCAAATATTATTTCATACAACACGGCGCATATGATGGGGGGAACATAGGACAAGTGTCTGGTAAAAAAAATTGTAATCTGGTTTTGCAGTATACGAAGATACGATTCCATGTAATAAACAACCAACAACCGCAACGATAAAACCCCGAACTTCGGCCCGGTAAAAAACGGATCAGAAACTATCATATTGTTCTACCTACTACAGCGAAATTTAACATATTAAACAGACATTACGGAGTTAAAGGTGTCGTTCGTAATAAAAATAATGTTATATAACCAAATAACAGTAGCCTTACAAGGGGGTAAAAAGACTAGTAGTCTTTTAATCTAGTCAACTAGTCTTTCTAGTCACCTAGTTTTAGTCAGTGATTTGTACAGACTAGACGGATGTCTAATTAGTATTAGTCCGGGCCTTAACTAAGACTAACTAGACTACTTGTTAATCTTGTATGGGACAGGGTTAAAAATCTTGGAGAGAACTGTTAGGATAACTTAGGCTTAAAATGTTAGGATTATTCGTCGGGCATGTTTTCGGGCTTTTTATAAATGATTTTATAAGCCTCGGTATAAGTCTTATTTAAACCTTTGTAGAGTTTAACTAGTACATTCAGCGTTTACCTTAATAACGATTGTATAAATCTAGCGGGCTTAATATTTTATTGTAGTAGGTTGTTGTTATATTCGTAACAAAAACAGGGTTGGCAAAAAGACTAATTTTAGTCACCTTTAGTCACTTTTTTCAAACATTTAGTCATTTAATTTGTAAACTGAATGTTATTACGTACCTTATTACGTAATAAATACTGTGCACTATTTACTTAATGATTATATAAGCCTCAGGTGGAGTAAAGCACAATTAGTCACAATTAGTCTTCAAAATACGGTGACTAAGACTAAAAAAGACTAAACGGCGTTTTCCCCACTTTAAAGTAATGTAATAATAATGATAAAATCATAGGCTGTTTAATACTTAATATAGTATACAATACTATTTATTTTATAATTATACGTACTATTGTTAATTAATTAAAAATCTTATAAGAAATTAAAGAAGTGACTAAAAAAAGACTAAAAGTGACTAAAATGCCAACCCTGAACAAAACACAGCGAATAAAATCAGCAACATAATTTTTCATATAAAATGTCGTGTTGACGACTGAAAGCCATACTAAAATCGTAGCATAATATATTTTACCTTTTAAACGAGATTTAGAGACTGCACTACCATTAATTGAATCACGCCTTTTGCCTCGGGGGTTAGACTTAGAATCCTTGTACGAGACCATAACCCCTTCCTTGCATATATAATAGGTGTCATAGTCCTTAAATTAAAACATGTGTCGTTATGGAGTTTGTTTTCGTACAAAATACCCGATGTAACATCCTACTTAAAGCTATATATATTTTTAGAATGCAACGGTGGGGAATAAAACAATCCTCGACGTGTTAGAGGCATGGAAGAGACTGACGATTGATTATGCTGTTGCATGGATTTCGGTATAGTAATTTCTCATTATCGATTTTAAGCGGACGTAAATTTCGAGATTATCCGTGTTGGTCCTAATTATGTATATTGAGGTAAAACTACATCTACAGCGTATGTAGAAGTGCAGTATCGCTTGTTCCAACGAGTTCAAAGTTTCCTACTTAGTTAGGATAACGAGTGGCTTGCTATGTAGGTCTCTTATCACTTTATACCAGGGTTGGCAATTAGTCTAGTTAGTCTTAGTCAGGGCCCTGACTAAGACTAACTAGTATAGACTAAAAGTCTAACTAACTAGGATTAAAGACTAGATGTATATATAATAATAATAATAATAATAATAATAATAATTATTATTATTATTATTAACTAATAAAATACTTACTTAATGTATTCGATAAGGACTAAACGGTCTGTATTCGAATAAATAAGCTGTAAAGTCCGATTAAATAACCCGTATTTAAGGATATATACATTTAATTTGTTATTTAGTTTAAGTGTGTAATTAGGTGTATTATAATTAATATTAGTCGACTTTTTAGGTTCTTTAAGGCGAATAGCACCGGTTATAATAGGCGAATTAAGCGTAATTATTAATTCAGTGCTTTATGTTTTTATTTTGTTATTTAAATTCGTATTCGTTAGCGAATACGTAGATAAATCTATTTTTTAAAATAAGGTAATAAAACGTAGTAATAAGGTGTAATAATAAGGCGTAATAATAAAGCGTAGTAATAAGGTGTAGTAAGTTAATAATATTTATTATAATAATAATAATAAAGTAAAAAATATATAAAAACATTCGATTTATTAATAATATCGATATTCCTAAAAGGTTTTACCGCTTTCGGTAGTCTTTTATTACTTGCTAATTAAGCATCTAGTCTTTAGTCCTAGTTAGTTAGTCCTCTTAGTTAGTCTTAGTTAGTCAGGGCCCTGACTAAGACTAACTAAGACTAGATGCGCATCTAGTCTGTGAAAATCACTGACTAAGACTAATTAAGTAGGAGGACTAACTAACTAGACTAAAAGACTACTAGTCTTTTTGTTAACCCTGAGTATTAGTACGTACTAAAAATACTAATGTAGTATTAGTACGGGTAAATACTATATTAGTATATTAAAATGCTACGTGGTAATTAAAAATATTATTAAAAATACACATTAATTAAAAGCTAGATTTACTTTCTAAAGCTCTCGTTTATAAACTATAGTAATTTACATGTAATATAATAATAATATGTTAATCGTACACCGCCTTAACTATTATTAAGGTAATTTAAGAAAAAATACACCTACGAACGAACCCGTGTTTTCACTGCTTAAAAGGCCAAGGTGTTAAAAGGTTTCCCTACATAAATTTATAAAAACGCGAAATTCGGTTTACTAATGCGACCTAGACGAATATGTATTACAAAACTAAGAAAAATGTTATTCAAAGATATGAGTAACAGGAACTCAGAACTATGTAAAAATATTATAAGTTATTACGGATACTTTTTGATTATCGCCTAAATCTTAACATATGTATATTATTATTTCACTCGAACTTTAAATTGTTCTTTACGAATCGATTAGGATTTTTTATATAATCATAGTAATAGTCGCTGAGAAACATGGTAATAGCAGATTTTAAGTTTTAGTGTATTTGTACAAGGAAAAAATGTCCCTTTTGACCAGGGTTGGCAAATTAGTACTGGGATTTAGTATTAGTACGTACTAATTTAGTATTTTTTACTAGTACACGATTTTAAAATACTAAAAAATACTAAATTAGTATTTTATATTAATAAGCACATATAAAATAATAAATAATTAAAATAAAGAAAAAATAATCAATTAAAATAAATAATTAAAATATATATATTTTAATTCAGTTTACTAAGAAATGTTTGATTACTAGTACAATGCAGTACTAATTTAGTATACTAAATGAGTATTTTAGTATTAGTATTAGTATTAGTATTAGTACGGGCAAATCCTAATTTCGTATACTAAAATGCCAACCCTGCTTTTGACCATTGGCGCTTTTGAGTAATGAACACCGTAGGAGAAGCCAGGGTCGGCAATTATTCAGTCTGAGTCTAATCATTACTATGACTAAGACAAAATAATTTTTCTTTAGTTATTTTAGTTATTAGTCACTTTAGTCATGGCCTTGACTAAGACTGAATAGTGACTAGTTAGTCATTTAGATCGAGTGACTAATGACTAACTAACTAAGATGACTAATTATTGAATAAAATAACTACTAGTCATTTTACTAACACTGGGAGAAGCGCTTTAATTTCATTTATTAAGATAGGGACTAGGGGCGTGGTACGAGCAGTAATATTCATTAGAAATCTCTAACGCATTAATTTACTTCATAATTAGATATTATAATTATTAAATAATTATATAGTTAACTCGGTGTAGCCGATAAAAGTGTATTCCGGAACTCCCATAATTTACAAACACCCTTAAGATATATTTAAATAATGATCAACCACACATTAGAACTACGTCATTCTACCGACTCCTTTAGCTCACCATGTATAAATAACCACGGACTGGGCTACGCTCTAAGGGGAAAGATAACCAGATATATGGTAAAATAGATTTAGACGTAGAATAAAACTTATATTAACTGAAAAAAAATACTTCGGCCCATAAAGCACTCTTTAAGTGGCTTAACGGCGAACGCTGCAGTTATTTATACGGCTAAGTGTTAGCTGTCTATAAATCTACTATAAGAGCTCTTAGAAATGCCTTTACACCCTCGTTAAACACTCGAACTCGGAGTTTGCTTATAAACTAGGGTCGAGAGTCTTTTAGTTAATGCTTAGATCTATACGTAACTATAACGTATTTCCAAGAACTCCGGGACTCGCACAGTCTACCGACAGTCTCCTCACTTAGTCGGTAACTACGTTATTCTAACACCTTCTTTAGGCTATTACCACTTTCTTATATATAAATAAGTATAAACTAAGTCACCCTCGTATAAGGGGAAAGCCAAAGGCTAAGTGCGTTAGCTGATAAAATGGAATCGGACACAAAAGAAGTGGTATTTGGTTAAGGGTAAGAGGCTAGATTTCAGCTTATAAAGCCCTCTCCGAGTGTTTGGTGAGGTGGTCTAGTCCGTGGATATTTATATATAAGAGGGTGGTAAATAAGGAGATTTACTATATGTAGTCTCGATGTAGTCTTAATGTGTTAGCGACTGGTTGCCGACTAGGGTTTAGTAGTGAACTTTTAAAAGTTTCCGTAAATACTTTTATACCTCGCCCGGTTACTTAGAAAGAGCTTTATAAGTTAAAGTTTATTTTTATTAAGTTAATGTTACGAGGCACGGTTTGGTGACAATTGCACTAGCCACAGTGTGGCTTGTGCGCGTCCTTGATAACGCGATAAGGAGCCAAGAGCGAAAGGAGAGCGACGGGGAAGCGACGCGCCTATTACGGCCTAGCGCCCCGGGGGGCCGACACCCCCTATTTCTCAGGGAGTCGGGCGACGCCCACTCCCATAACTTAGACTTGACAAGATTAAGTCTATGTTCTTACCACCTAGACTACTTTGTTATAATCTACCTCCTATTGCTCTTATTCTTGCCTGACCTACAAGTACCTCTATAACAGTTAACATATATTAAATTTTATTTTATTACGTAACGCACTTAACCTTTAACTTTTTCTTTATAATAATATAAGTTTTTCCTTTATAAAACGAATTATATATTTTTTTATTTTAAATTAAAGTAATATATACATATAAATAAAGTTAGTAAAAGTACTACTAGTCTTTTAGTCTAGTTATTTAGTCTTCTTAATTACTTAGTTTTAATTAACGATTTTTATAAACTAAACAATCGTTTAATTAATCTTAATTAAGGCTTAAACTAAGACTAACTAACCGTACGTTTAGTCACCTAGTTATCTAGTTATTTTTAATTAAAGTATAAAGGAAAAGCTAAAGGCTGAGTGCGTTACGTGGCAAAATAAAGTTAGACACAAAATGAAGTTATATTAGCATAAAGAAGATAGACTTCAGCTTACAGAGCTCCTTCCGAGTGGTCGGCGAGGGTGGTTCAGTCTATAGATATTTATACACAGAAGGTGGTAAATAAGCTAAAGGGAATGTAGAGAACGTAGTCTCGGTGTGTCGGCGACTGGTTGCCGATCACATGCTGTGGTTGACGTGTGACTTGTGGGAGTTCTTAGAAATTAAGAAGTTCTTAGAAATGCCTTTATATAAAGCTCGGACTAAAACTAACCAAATAAATTACTAGTTAATTAACTATTAATCTTTTAATTTAGTCACTTAGTCGTCTTAATCACTTAGTTTTAGTTAGTGGTTTTTTATAAAGGTATTTACGGGAACTCTTAAAAGTCCACCGTTAAACCCCAGTCGGTAACCAGTCGCTAACACATTAAGACTATATATAGCAAATCTCCTTATTTACCACCGTCCTGTATATAAATATCCACAGACCAGACCACCTCACCGAACACTCGGAGAGGGCTTTATAAGCTAAAGTCTAGCCTCTAACTCTTAGATAAATATTACTTTTTTTACGTTTAATTCTATTTTATTACGTAACCCACTTAACCTTTAGCTTTCCCCTTACATTTTTACGGACTAGACTAATTGTTAACCTTATATATAAAGGTGGAAATAGTGTATATTTTAAGCTACGTATTTTTTATTTAAACTTAATAATTATTATTTTAGTGTGTGTTATTATTAAAATAAAATATATTTTATATTATTAATAATATTTATTAAGTTTTTATTATAAAAATAAAAAATCGTTACTACTTAAAATATTAATATAATAATATTATAGTTATAAAATTATAAAAATAAGTTAAGTTACTTATAATTAACTTTACTTTTATTTTTAACATTATATCTTACATGTTATTTAATACATATCACGTACCCGTTTTCTTAAAGATAAAGTAATTTAGTATAAAAGGAAACAACGGATAAACGCGTTACGTAGTAAATTAAAATTAAATATAGAATAAACTAAACTTTAGTAATAAGTCTACATTTATCCATATATTAATAAACAAAAGGGGATGTTAAAATAACGCTACCCTAATATATTAACCATTATTCGCCGACTAAGTAGTAAAGCTGTTAATAAACTATAAGAGCTCTTGTAAACGTAAAGGTTTATAAAAAATGTTACACATAAACGTTAAGATAAATTAAATAAATCTTAATAAAAAGACACTTATATGTTTTAAACGCCCGTACGTGGTGGCCCGTCACCGTAGTAAAGATCGGCTATTCCGGTTAAAGGCCTTCGTTAACTAATAAATTATTACTTTACATCGCGTCTATATTACAGTGGGGTCTTAAAAGTATAGAAACACTTAACGCGAAAATACGCGCTTACAGTTTTCCACAAATCATCACCAAAACTTTAAAACACCATAAAACAACGAAATCTTTATAGATTTAAATAAATTAAGTGCCCTTTTAACGGCAGGAAGGCAGGCTAAAGGGCAGTTAACACCAACTGCGCGTGCAGCTATTTGTGGCGCTGTTTCCGGTGGCCGTACGCAGGCGGCGGTCGCGCGCGCCTTTAACGTCACGCGAGGCGTAATTCATAAAACATTTAAGCGCTTTCATACTTCACACACATTCGAAGACATGCCTCGCCGTGGTAGGCCCTTAATTCTTAACCGTCGAGATAGGCGTTTTCTTTTTTAACGGTTAAAAAAGGAGCCCCGTATTACTTACTTATAAAGAGCTCGTAAAGCGGTTAGTTTTAAGACCGTCACGATTAACCGTTCGCCACGCTTTCCGGCTTTAACGGATACGAAAATAAAAAGTTATAAATAAAATTCTTATCTCGGCTACTTTAATAAAAGAACGGCTTAATTTTACTCGTTATTAGTAAAATAAAGAAGAAGAATTAATTAACGTACGTACCCCTTTTTATTTAATGTTATTTTAATACTAACATAATAAATTCTCTTTTCTAACGAAAGCAGCTATTAAAACACCGCGAATCACGGAATTATTACGGTTTTTCGTACTTTAAGGCAGAAATAGTTACCGGAGTTCGTTAACTAAAAAAAATTCACGGAAAGCCTTCGATCTTAATAATGTTTTAGGGCGGCATTTAAAAAGGAGGGAGGACTAAGTTAGTCTTAATAAAAAAAGACTACGCCCCCCCCCAGAAAGGGGGCTACAGCTCTTAAAGTTATTAAGAAGTTCTACGGGAAGGTCTTTTACCATCTTATAATGGTATACGGTACTTTCAACAAGATAATACTCGTGTTCATGTCTTTAACGCATCGATCAACTAACTACTAAATCACTAAATTAAATTACTTCCTTTTTAACCCGCCCACAACCCGGATTTAAACCTAATCGAGCATGTTTAGGCTTAAATAAAACGTATTTTACACGATAAATACCCTATTATATAAGAATTAAAGAAAAACGAGGTAAATAAGGAGTTTTTTAAGCGGGTAATTCAGGAGTGTTAGTAGGTAGTAAAATAAAAGACGATTATCCAACTAATTAATTTAATACCTCGCCGGTTAACAACGGTCCGTCGGGCGCGTGGCTAGTATATAAAATATTAAAATTCGGTACTTTTTTTTTATCTAGTCTACTTCTTTTTTCGTTAAATTTATTAATAAAGCCGGTATTCGATGTTAAAGTTTATGTATCCCTTGGTACCGAAACTAAAAAATGAGGTGGCGGGGAATGTTTCCATACTTTTGGACTATAACTGTACTTAAAGCACTCTATCGAGGTGCCTAGAGCCCAAGACTAGTCATCTTATCGATTCACTTATCGTTTACCGTCCGTATACCTTTTACATAGATGGCCTTTAATAGTAAAGGTTCCAAGAATTATCACAGTCTACCGACAGTCTTATCACTTAGGACTGCGTCATCCTAACACCCTTTTTAACTTATTACCACTTTAAATAACTGCACACTAAGTAACCCACTTAAAGAGAGCTTTGTAAGTTAAAGTCTACCTTCTTTTAGGCGATATAGTTTAATTTTATTCGCCACGTAACGTAACGCACGCAACGCACGCAGCCTTTAGCTTTCCCTTTACAATCATTTAAGGAACTAATACGGTGTACATACTTAACATTATAATGTTATTAGTTTAAAAACAAATAAAATTAAGTGAGAAATCACGTATATATCGAAGCTTATTAATAAATTATAAAACACTTAAGTCTTTTTGATATTATTACGGGTAAAATGCGTTACTTGTTAATAATTCGCCGTAACGCTTACAAACCCTTTCCTTCGGTCTTTACTAACCTTCCCTTAGTCCTTAGCCCGGTTATTTCCCTTTACCTCGGTCTTTAACCCGGTTATTTAGGCACGAACCGTCGACTAAGGGCAAGCCCCTTTTTCCTTATTTTAACTCTGTTCCTAAAAGCGTCACTCCTTTTATAGTTTAAGAAAAAATTTATTAATTATATCACATCACGTCTATTTAGGGTTGGTAATTAGTCTAGTTAGTCTTAGTCCGGGGCTTAACTAAGACTAACTAAGACTAGATGCGCATCTAGTCCGTAAAAATCACTAAGACTAATTAACTAGGAGGAGTACCTAACTAGACTAAAAGACTACTAGTCTTTTTACCAACCCTGACTAGATGACTAAACGTCCGTCTAGTCCGTAAAAATCGTTAACTAAAACTAGGTGACTAGGAAGACTAGTTAACTAGACTAAAAGACTACTAATATTTTTATTAACCCTGTGTCTATTTAACTTATACCACTTAAAAGACGTGCCTCGAGCCTAAGACCGGTGATTAGGTTAATTTACTTTATTAACTACTTTCCGTAAACTTAATTACGCTACCTTAAAGGAACCGACACGTAACAAATATTCTGCTTAATAAATTAAACGAAGATTATTAAATAATAATTATTATAGTGACTATTAATATATTATACTTTGTGTATTTAGTGTAACTATTAATGGGTTATAACATTTATAATATAATATAAATTTAATAGATAATGGCCGGGTTATTCAAATAGCTTCGTCGTTTAGTTGTATAAAAACGCGGGATTAAGAGAAAAATATGTACGAGTTAAGAATCTTAGTTATACGTCTAATACTTTAAGTTAAGGTTAATAAAAATATTAGTAGTCTTTTAATATAATTTACCAGTCTTCCTAGTTTCCTAGGTTAGTTAATGATTTGTACGGACTAGACGGACGTCTAGTTAGTTTTAATCAAGGTTAGTAATTATTCAGTCTTAGTCTAGGGGTCCGTCTAAATCGACGGCTAAAATTATAAATTGACGGCCACACTAAGCTTAATTAGTAAATCACGTGTAAAACAGGGGATTTGGAAATTTAAATTTAAATTTAAAACGAAAATCAAAAACACTACAAATATAAAAGGATATAATTATCTACCATACAGATTAACTTACTCTCAAACGTCACTATTTATAAAAGCATCAAGCTCCCCCCTTCCTCGCCTTGTTGTTCTAAATCCCGTATCCTGTAACCTTTACTCTACGCGTTCTTACTAGCTCATTTACCAGTCTAAGTAAGCGTTTTTTCTCCTTTTAACCACTCCCTTATTTAGCCGACTAGAGGAGGGTAGTATTAGCCTATTTGTGTAAACTCTATCGTTCTTGTAGGCAGAGTTTATATAGCGTAACTTTACACGTAATGATATTTTATACTACTTGTTACTTTACCTTCTTTTTAACTAGCTTTAATACTAGATCTCTTTAACGGCGAGATATTTTTTATAAACTTAAAGTGGGTGTTTAAAGGCCATCTTAACAGTAAACAAGATATTAAGTCTAGCTTAATCTACTACCTTTTTATATCTTTTGTTACTTTTTTTTACTACCTCCCTTACCCTGTCTACCTTTTTATATATTTATATTACTCTTTTTACTTCGTCGTAATCGTAAAGGGTAGAAAATTACTTTAGTTCTTTTAACTTAAGGAGGTTTAAAGGCTTCTGGAAGACTGTCTCTTTTTATAATGTATTGTTAGTAACAATACTTGTGAGAGTTATTTTTATGACCTTTAAAGCAGCCCTTATTAAGCTTTTTACGGTAAACTTTAAGTATTAAGAATAAAAAGGTAAAGAGGTAATAATTATAAAAGGCTTAATAGGAGGCTTAAAAGGAGGCTTGACGGGAGACTTTGTAGAATCCGTTAAATCCTACTTTTTAAAAGGTTGGGAGTGTAACGGCTTTATAAGAGGCTTTATTAAATTAACTAATTTTAAAAAACAAGTAAATACATTTATTTTATAATTAATTTAATAACATTTACTATATTTTATATAAGGGGAAAGGCAAAGGCTAAGTTCGTTACGTAGTAAAATAAAGTTAGACATAAAACAAGGTTATATTAACCTAAACAATTAAGTAAGTAGAAGTTAGACTTCAGCTTACAAAGCTCTTTCCGAGTGTTCGGCGACGGCGGCTCAGTCTATAGATTATGTACAAAAGGGTGGCAAATCAGCTGAAAAGAATGTATGATGTGTAGTCCCGATGTGTTGGCGACTGGTTGCCGACTCGGTGTTAAAGTTGTCGGTAGACTGTAGGAGTCAGGGTTGGCAAAAATACTAGTAGTCTTTTGTCTAGTCAACTAGTCTTCCTAGTCACCTAGTTTTAGTTAGTGATTTTTACGGACTAGACGGACGTCTAGTTATTTAGTTATCTAGTTAGTGGCCTTGACTAAGACTAAATAATAACTAGTTTGTTATTTAAATCTAGTAACTAATAACTAAGTAACTAAGATAACTAATAAGTAAATAAAATAACTACTAGTAATTTTACCAACCCTGGTCTTAGTTAAGGCCCGGACTAAGACTAACTAGACTAATTACTAAACCTAGTCGGGTCGACTAGATTTTAAAATGTACACTTTTACTAAATAATCAAACACCACTTTAATTTAACTAAAATAAATATCGTATAATAACAAGTCAGACTACCCCATTTCCGGTCCAACCCCCTTTTAGGTCCACCCAAAATTCAACATTTTTAAGGAAACGAAAAAAACCAACTTTAATTAGCCGTAAAAAATCCTAATGCTACGTGAAATTAAACATTATGTAAGTCTTCTAAATCCTCTTCTTCTTCGTTATCTGGTAGTAAAATAACATTTTGTCCCGCCGCGATTTACGTTTGTTGTACCTGTCTAGCCGTAATAAATTTAGAATTTAGGCTTGGCTTTACTACTTTTTACCCCTTTAACCGTAAAGCCTCAACCATTACCTAAATTTAGCGATTCGATTTTTCTTTTTTCTATATAGTAAATTCGAATATCCTTTCGTTAAAAGGTTTACGGACCTTTTCGAATAAAACGCGCACTGTAGCCGAATTTGTCTCTTAATGTTAAAATTTAGTCAACTGGTTAGACTTTTTAGCAGTCGACTAAATTACCGTAACGGGTTGGAAAGCTTTCTCCAACAGTACTCTTGATAAGACGAATTCGGTGGTATGTATCTTATTTAATGTAGATGGCTGCTTGCTAGTTGTTGTTTAGTAAGATAAAACGGTTTATTAAACGGTCTTTCTACTTTTACCGGTTAAAGACAAATCATACGTTACTTGTTTTTAATAGTTTTATCTATTAAAACACCCTTTTTAATAATGTAGTAAGTATTTATAAAGACTTACTCTGTTTTAAATAAAATATACCTTTTTCTAAAAATAAAATTTTAATAAAAAGAAAACGTTTAAATTAAATGGCTAAAGAACGTAAAAACGTAAAGAGGTAAGAAAAATAAGTAGATATTATATAAAAACATAACTTTATAAACTTACTACTTTTATAACATTTATAACCTTTAATGATTAAAAGCCTAACTTCCTTTATTTCCTTATACCACCCGTATAAAGGATAAAACCCTTTTTTAACCACTCTACGCCAGCATTATTCGTAGTTTAACTATTTTTAGTGTTAATAAACTTTTATTTTTTAAATTTATTTATTTTTAAAAAAACCCACTATTATTATAAAGGCATTTCTAAAACCTCCCACAGTCTACCAACAACCCCGGCAGTTAGTCGGCAACCAGTCGCCGACACACACACTAAACATCTCCCTCAACTTATTTACCACCCCCTAACACAAGGTTACAAAATTAATTTTTAATTTTAGTATAACTTTATAAAATACTAACATTCATTTTAAGATTAGTATTAATAAAAAAAAATTTAAATACGATAAAATTAAATTACAAAAAAATATATATTATTTCTTATTAGTTAAATATATGTATATATATTTAAGTGCTTTATATAAAAATGGTTAAAAGATTTTAAAATTATTTATTTTTAAGTATTATAAAGCACGGTCCTGTGAGAACTGCACTAGCCACAGCGTGGCTGGTGCGCGCCACTAATAAAGCGCTAAGGGGCCATGAGCGATAAGAGAGCGACGAGATGGCTAATCGCCAATTGCGCACTAGCATCCCAAGAAGCCGACGCCCCTTATTGCTCAGGGAGTCTGGCATTGCTCACTCCCTTCACTTAGACTTGACAAGACTTAGTCTATGTTCTTACTATATATACTACTTTATTATAATATACCTTTTATTACTTTTATTCTTACTTAGCCTTTAAGTACCCTTATAATATTAAGTATTATTAATTAAATATAGTATATATTAAAATTAAAATTAATTTTAATATACGTAAAAATTAAATTAACGTACTAATTTTACAACCCTACTATAAGGAGAAAGCTAAAGGCTAAGTGCGTTACGTGACAAAATAAAATTTAGACACAAAAGAAGTGGTAATTGTCTAAGGGTGAGAGGCTAGACTTTAACTAGCAAAGCCCTCTCCGAGTGTTCGGTGAGGTGGTCTGGTCTGTGGATATTTATATACAAGAGGGTGGTAAATATGGAGATTTGCTATATGTAGTCTCGATGTGTTGGCGACTGGTTGCCGACTGGGGTTTGGCGGTGGACTCCTGAGAGTTCCCGTAAATACCCTTACACCTGCTTTTATAGATAAATATCCTATAGACTAAACCACCCTTACCAACCATTTAAAAAGAGTTTTACAAGCTAAAGTCTATCTACCATAGACTGCGTATCCTCGCCCAGTTAATATAACTCCATTCTGTGTCCAATTATATTTTACCACGCAAGGAACGCACTCAGCCTCTGGCTTTCCCCTTACACTTTAGCCCGCGCACTATAAGTTCGTTACGTGTTCGAATAAACTTTAACATAATTGTATTAACTAGGGGAGGAAATACTTTTAATTTGTAAAGCTCTCTTTAACGACGGTGGCTTATTTTACGGCTATTTATGTTTTAAAGGGCTGGTTAAGTTATAAAGATGAGTATTAACTACGGGGCCCCTACCCCCTTTCCTTTTCCTATTGAAGAATCTCGCCGACACGCATTGATAAGAAACATTACAATCAGGGTTAGCAATTAATCTAGTTGGTCTTAGTCCGAGCCTTGACTAAGACTAACTAGATAACTAGGTGACTAGACGGTCGTCTAGTCCGCAGGGTTGCAAAATTAGTACGTTAATTTAATTTTTACCCGTACTAAAATTAATTTTCAAGATCCTCATAGTAAAATTAATAGTAAAATTTTAATAAATTTTAAATTTTAAATTAATTAATTAATCAACTATGGCTAACTAGCTGAATACAACTACCATATCTATAGTCTTCTAATTATTTCTACAGCCTTTTATAGCTATCTATTAATTATTAGTACTATAATTTCTATAGCCTTTTAAAACTAACAATTAATTAGTAATACTATTATGTTTCTAATTTTTTATACATTTCTATAACCTTTTATAGTTAACTACTAATTTTAAATACTGTTATTTTTATAACTTTTCATACATTTTTATAACCTTTTAGAATTAATTATTAGTCGACTAAAATTAAAATTAATTTAATTTTTACCCATACTAATACTAAAATTAAAATTAACAAATTAATTTTGCAACCCTGCTAGTCCGTAAAAATCGTTGACTAAAACTAGGTGACTGACTAGGAAGACTAGTTGACTAAACTTAAAGACTACTGATATTTTTGATAACACTGATCATAATGAGCACGTCAGGGAGGTTGACGGCGATACAAAGTAAATAAACCAATTAGTTAATCGTATGTGTGTTACCTTTTGCCCCGTCGGCACTGTTGTAACATAATAATTTATGTTTAAGAGAGGGTTGTAGCATTCTAACGAATTCATTTGAACTCAATGCTTTGCACATTAAGTTTTAGCAGCAAACTTTTGTAAGTATTTCTTTTCATAATTAACCTTGAAGTTGAATGTCAATTAATATGGAAATATTTTTTTAGAAGTATTTCCACTTATTAAAATTCTAATACTCTTTAAACATATGGTTTATAATATTTTTAAAAAAAATTATTTGGGTTAAATTTTTATTGTCAATGTAACCGCTAACACCAGGGCCGTAAACTAACAAATGCGAACAAAATAATAATATAAAACCTAAAAAGCTGAAGGTTAAGTACGTTGCATAGCTAGAATGAGCTACACATGGAATAATAAATAGTTATATTAAGTTTTAAAATTTATTAAATTATTTAATTAAAATTTATTAAAATTTATTAAAAATTATTTTATATTATGAATTTAATTTAATTTATCCGCTTTTACTTATTAAATATATTCTTTTATAACATACTTTTTTATTCATTTTAGTCACTTTATTCAGTCATTAATCATCTTTAGTTAGTCACCTTTAGTCATGGCCCTGACTAATACTAAATAATGACTAGTTAGTCATTTAGATCGAGTGACCAATGACTAACTAACTAAGATAACTAATGACTGAATAAAATGACTACTAGTAATTTTGCCAACCCTGACTTTAGTAAATGTACAATCCTACATCATACACGGTATTTATTATGCATGGGCTCCAAGGTTTATGTATATCTGGCATTCTATGTAGTAAGTAATACATTGTTTGCACCTACGAAGACACGACCTGGCTGCCAGTGCGACTGTAAATGTATATTTCCGAATTGTACTCCGTAATTCAAACCCTGTTGTACGAGGGCTGTGTGTATTTTTTTCTTCTCGATTGGTGGGATGTCCATATATCATGATTAACGTAAAGAAACAAGGCAGAGACAGCTGGCGGGTGATATGCCCACGGGGTGTGACTTGCGAAGACTTCTTTGCCGCATACATGGCCAACGGGCCTCGCATAAATGCTGGTTGGCAGCAACGTGCGTGGGTTCATCAGTCCGCATTACGCAATTCACTAGACGAATTCGAGATATCAATTTCGAGTGTTTCTAGATTCCCGCTGTGCTAGGCAGCATACGTTTACGGTAGATCGAAGCAAAGAGAGGTGAATAAAAAACGAAATGGATTTTGGATCTGCGTTTGATAAGTTGTGGGTGAGGAATCTATGAAGACAAACTTGGCCACAAATAGGAAATACGGTCACTCATATGTAGATGACCCCAAATTCACGACAGATTACTTCTAGTATTGTCATTCATCATTAAATGTCTACTCCTAGGAATACCAATCACATCAAAATAAAGCAAAACAAAGACAGCGGCGAGTAGGTCTAAGTGATCACCGCCCCACGCAAGGCCATTTCACTGTGTAGCACACTGAGGTCCGCCCTGCTCGTCGTCATCATCCTCGTCTTCCCACATCATACCGGCCCGTGGATGGCCCGAGCGAACGCCCATCTAGAAAATGTTAGCATGCGTGTTCCTGGACGGGGTAGGCCGAACTGACATCGCAGACTAGCCGCTAGTCATTCGTCTGGTTGCTTGCTTACCTGTTCGATATCCGCGTCGGCCTCGTACTCCACCTCGTCGACTTCCTCGGCAGAGATCGGGGAGTTGGGTGGCGGAAGAAGCTTTTGCAGCGCGTCGTAAGCGTCGTCGTTATTTAGCCAACCGCCCTCGGGGAACTCAATCTTCACGTTCAAATAAAGATCGCCCTTCTCATCGCCACGCTTCCTGGGCATGCCCTCGCCCAGAACCTTGAGGATTTCATTCGGTTGCAATACCTTGCCGCGGGGGTGGTCGATGTGGATTCCCCTGCCGTCAAGATGCTTCAACACGACGCGCGAGAAGCCCGCCAGGGCCTCCGCCAACGTCACACTGAGCTCGGCGGACAAGTCATCCCCAGCGCGAGTAAACACTTCGTGGGATTCCTCCACCAAGGTGAAGACAATGTCACCCGGAACCTGGTCAGGAAACTGGTCCGCCTCACCCTCGAGGACAATCCGCTCTCCTTGCATAGACCCCCGAGGGATGTAAATTTCGAGGGCCTTTGTCTCTTCCACGGTTCTTTTACCCTTGCACTTCTTGCAACGATCCTTTTCCTTGTAGTACATGCCTGTTCCCTCGCAGTTGTCGCAGGGGAGCATTTCTTGGCGAATGAGGCCAGGCCCAACCTGGCGATACGCCTCCCGTACGCCGGCACCCTTGCACCGGTCGCACTGCTGCGGCTTGACCTTGTCCTTGGCACCCGACCCCTTGCACTGGCTGCAGATGACGCGCTTGTTTGCAGCAAACTTGACCGTCTTGCCCTTGTAGAGCTCTTCCAGTGTGACCTTATATTGCTGCTCCTCATCCCGACCCCTCCGGGGTCGCTTCTGGCCGCCGCCGCCGCCAACGTTCATGCCGAACATCTGAGCCAGCATGTCATTCAGATCGACGCCCGCATCGCCCGGTCCTCCGCGGGAAGGGTCGAAGGCGGCCATGCCGTACTGATCGTAGAGCTGTCGCTTATCATCGTCCCGCAGAATCTCGTACGCTTGGGTTACCGACTTGAATTTCACCTCGGACTCGGCCCTCTGGTCCTCGGGCACCTTGTCGGGATGGTGTTGTAGGGCAGCCTGGACATCGGTGCATAGTCAGCAGCTGGAGTTATGTTCCACCTTTCTTAGAAAAGTCTCCCTGGACATGACCTCACCTTTCGATACGCCTTTTTTATCTCGGCTGGGGTTGCCGCCTTCTCCACGCCTAGGAGTTCTAGGAAGTCCTTGTCAGCAAGAGGAACCTCTTTCCTGCGAGCGCTCCCTTTTGGGTTCCGCCAGGGTATGGGTAGAGCACTATGTACCGTAGAGATCGACCTCCTCCTCCTCGGTGGGAGTCCTGCTTGGGCCTCCGCTGTCCATAGTATATCGTCGGCTGCGTCGTCTGTCGAAAGCTCGTGGGTAGTTATGGGGATATGTTCGGAGCCGACTGGTCACCGGAGAGTAGCTCGAGTAGGTCGGAGGGAGTGGTATTGCAGACAGCGTGTAGGTAACTGTCCAGCTGTAGGCTCGGTCGTCTTGTTTTCTTATGTATCTCTTGGGGTGCTGTTGGTAAGATCGTAAGCAAACTTTTTTTTGCCCCTCATTTTTTTTGTAGGATAAAACTGCGGGCGGTTGCCACAGTCTAGCTAGCGGCCCTTTTTAGCGCCTGTCCGCACTGCAATTCAAACTGCTTTCCGAGCTCGCCTGTCTTCTAGTGTGCCGTTCGCCGATGTGGGCCAGCCTTCCCATTCCCTTGGCTACCAACAGCTCGGTAAGCTCCGTCTCCTTTCGCCAGCCCCGGGCAAATCTTTTTGGTTTTGTTCTGGCGTCTTCTCCCTCCTTCTCGCACCCACGAGGCTACAAGACCGGATTCGGCTTTGACTCAACACTACTGGATGTTCGCCTTCTACGCAGCATATTAGCAAATCAACAGCCTCACCAGAGTGTGGTGGCCGCTCTACGACGCCCCGATGAAGAGTCTGACGCTCTTTGGCCGGCCGGTCTGCCGCTCCTGCAGGGCACGCATTGGCTTCCTGGCACGCTCCAGGAGCTACTCTTCAGCTGCAGGGAACGGTGGTTCTCTCGTAGCGCGGCCAGAACGTGCCATTCGCACTCGGCTGCCCGATAAGCCTGCCAGGACTCGCTTTGCCCCGTCTCCAACCGGCTATCTTCATCTGGGGTCTCTCCGGACGGCACTGTACAACTATCTGCTGGCACGTGCCACAAATGGCCAGTTTCTCTTGAGATTAGAAGACACGGATCAAGTATGGGATGTTCCCCTTTAGTGAGCTACTGGTTGCTCTGTTCCTTTGGCTAAAATCTACATCACAGTCCCGGATTGTCCCTGATGCGGAGACTCGCCTATACGAAGACCTAAAATGGTCCGGGCTCTCGTGGGATGAAGGTAATTGCGTCTATGTCGGTTCGTTGCTTTGCTGACCAGTGTATTGGATTGCCGGCTGATCTCTGAATAGGCCCAGATTGCGGCGGCCGGTACGGACCCTACAAGCAGGTAGGTGCCCGGCGAGGTTCCCACACACGTCCGCTGCAGCCGTTTGCAGGAGCTAACTTGGATGATGACAGTCTCAGCGTCTTCACATATATCAAGAGTATGCCGATTGTTTACTGCGGGAAGGGAAAGCGTTTCGCTGCTTCTGCTCCCACGATGACATGGCTGCCCATCACCAGAAAACCCTACAGGTCGACGGCACGTTTGGGACATACCCGGGCATGTGCCTGTCAATCTCTACCGACGAGTCCGCTGAAAGGGCAGCGAAGGGTGAGGCCCATACTGTTAGGTTCCGCAGTAGCTCTAGCCCAGTCGCTGTCCATGACATTGTGTACGGCCTATACAAGAAAAAGCTTCCGGAAGACCACTTCATTATCATGAAAAGCGATGGCTTCCCTACCTACCACTTCGCCAATGTCGTGGATGATCACCTCATGGACATTACACACGTAGTCCGCGGTGCGGTAATGCTCACCGGCCCCTTTCCCTCACGATTTCCAACTTGGGGTGTTCTTTTTCTGGTGGCCAAGCGAGCTGAATATCGTTAGACTGACTATTCGACCCAGGAATGGCTCATATCCACCGCCAAACATGTCAGCCTATATGATGCCTTTGGTTGGGAGCCGCCGAAATTTGCACATGTTGGTCTTCTCGTGGACTCGAATCGTCAGAAACTGAGCAAGCGTAACATGGATATCGGCATTGACTCGTACAAACGAGACGGAATTCCGCCCCCAGCATTGCTGAATTTTGCCGCACTCCTTGGGTGGAACCCAGGAAGCTCGCCAAACAATAAAGGCGTTATGACTCTCGACGACATGGTGAAGACGGTAAGAAGCCCACACTTAGCACCGAGACCTTGTAATATCCCGACTGCCTCTGACATTCCGTGCATAGTTTGGGCTGAAGTTCACAAAGGGAGATATTGTTGTCAACACGGAAAAGCTGGGATTTTTTCACAGAAAGCATATTCGCCTGGCACTCGATGCTCCCTTACCAGAGAACCAGATTGGTGACGAGTACGTCACCGACCCGGTGCTACGGAAAGCACGTGAGATTGAGACTCAGAGACAACTAGCGTCAGCAGATGAAGTGCGGACAGAGTCATCGAAACAGAACTTTCTATATTTTCTGGGTGAGCCCATCATCCATTTGCAGCCGTCAGACAACGCCTCAGACAACGCTTTGGCACGCAGTCGCCTCCGTGCCATTCTTAAGATATCTCGGAGTGAGGCCACCGCCGCGGCTGGCGTTGTTGAAGCGAATAAATATCTCATCTGGCAGCCATCTGTTCGACACATCCAGGACTCCTATCCGCGGCTTTTGGCGGACCTGGATAGCGTTTTTGTCGAGGACACGCCTTCATCTACAGCTGAAGTCCTAGAGTTTTTCCTCGCCCGCCTAGTACAGATCGACGACGCGCACTGGGCTGCAGGCAGCGTGCAGAGTGCACTTGACGACACCACCAAGCGGGTCGTATGCCAGGAGGAAGGAAAGCCGCCATTCTCGGTCGGGTACAAATTTCTTAGGTGGGCCCTTCTTGGTCTTGATAATGGACCACAAGTATCTCACCTCATGGAGTATCTGGGGAAGGCCGAGACGATAAGGCGGATGCAGTTGGCCCGGTCCGTTTCCGATCCCGCGTCTACTTGCAAGTCGGACGGCCGGCAAGAAGGTAACACACAGGAGCGGGATACGACATTGCTGACTGCATAGGGTTGGGATTTCAGAAGGACTGCCACATCTATTGCCTCGGGTTGCTTTTTTATGAACAAGTATCTTGAAGTTTATCACCGTGTACTAGCGTATCAGACGTATGAGTCGACATTTCGTCATCTCCTCGGTCCCGTGACTGCAATAAACACCACTCCACACAACGACGATACGCTGATGCCCCGTGTGCTATTAGAATTCTCAAGGATGTTATGTCGGTTAGCTATCCGACTCGCCAGTCGGACCGGGCCCCGTTTCGGCACCAATGCCGGCGTTGGTGCTAGGTTGTGCGGCCGTATTAAAAAGCCTAGCCTTGATATCACTAGCCATCAATCCGGACCTCTCCCTCGCTGCAAGAATCTTGCTATTGCGCTCAACTTTTTCGGATGCTTGGTGCACAGCTCTTCCGGCCATCCCACCACTGCCATATGCAGGCCCAACCCCTGCCCCGCCCGTTTGGCCACCGCCACGACCCGTACGCTGTATAGTGGCAGTGACTTCTTTGATTTTCTGTCCTAGATCCAGAATCTGCTTGTTTTCGTAGTCCCGGTTCGTAAGGAGCGGGCTCTGGGAGAGGGTTTGAACCCAATACTTGTTCCAAAGAAGGTCAAGCAGATGTGCGTCCAGCGAGCTTTTGAAGTGCTCGATTTCCAGGCTGTAGTAACGACTCGAATGTGCTCCGAAATCGTCCGCCTTGTTCAGTGGAACAGATTGGAACCCATCTGCCGTAGTGGCAGAGGCACCGACGGAGCTGCCCTCTAGAGCCTTGTAGTTATCTGGATAAGTCCTGAAAGCCCCGATCTCAACCTTCCCAGCGCTAATTGTCCTGTCTGGGTCGACGACAATAGCAACAAAAGGGTCGTTGAATGTTTGCTGCATGGCTTGGGTGCTGACATCAATGCCGCTAAGCCAGCAGCCATAGCCAGGATGAGAGTGGTACCAGCCAATAACGTTTTCCATGCGTCCTTGGTCACGACAAAGCTTCAGATATTCCACGAGATATTCGTTCGCTTCGTCTTGGGCATTAACTCGCGTCTCTGTTCCCTCGACGGGTAGCCGGAAGGCGTCGGTGACAACCAAGGCTGTTCCGTCAACATATCCTTGCATAAGGCCCATGACTTCGATGGAACCACCGGAGCGAGCATGCATGACCATCTTGATGAGGGCAATTGCGCTGATCCGCACAGACTTGAAGTAGTTTGGGTCTCTTGACCACGGTCGGTCGGCGTTTATTGCTTTTTGTGCGTTGGCATCGTAGTTGTAGAGAGCATCCCGGACCGGGTCGACTTTGGTGTCGAGTCCTACTGAGAGCGAAGTCATGTTAGAACTATGGGTTCAGGTTGGGCGAACTAAGGGAGGGAGAGGGAGGCGGCGAAAGAACACGGATGGGACACGCCTGAAGCTGCCGTGGCTAAGATAAAGTAGTCTGGGTAGAGATAAGAAAGCTCTTACCTTCGCCCCAGAACTCTGAAGCAGCGTCCATCTTGCTGTGGTTTGCATGCGCTTATTTAAAGGACAAACTGTGTTGACGATGCAGGGCAAAGCAGCTCTTGATATGCTTGCTTGCTTGGGACGATAAGATAAAGCGAACGAAATACGCGGGGTGGTTCGGTGCCTTGGTGTATCACGTGCCAAACCACCCACCAAAGTACAAACTACTGAGGAAGGCCACACGCTAGACTTCTATCACAGGGGATCTTGACATAATAGTTTTTATTTAAAAGTCTAGCGCCATTTGAAATGCAAAACCAAGAGGACGAACGTAAAGAAAAGAGAACGATACACACAGAGGCACGCCAGCCTGCTTCCACGCCCTGGCTCATCGTACGATAAATTTCCTATAGGGTATTACCCCACACCCCCTATCAAGACACGCCGTACGAACCACCAGCCTGCCAGCATGCTGTCGCAGCTGTTGCGTCCTCTGATACGGTGTATTGTGTTTGCCTAATAAGCCATGTTACCCCGTCTGCCTCTGGACACGGAATGCGACACATAGGAGATAAAATATGGAATAAAGAGGGTTGGGGAAAGAGCTTACGTTATAAATACCGTCCCTGTTGCCTGGCTGGTCACAGGCACAAGACTCACCCGAGTTAGTTTTGGGCCTGAGGAGGTCACCGTCGTGGTGACGTCTGGCCCATTTGTGCAGACAGTTTGCACCCCGGGGGTTCTAAAGACGAGCGTCAGGAAGGCTTTCCATTTATGTCCCTGATTGTCGTGGTTGGGGACAGCTTACACTGTTGAAATGACCGTGTCGATTTCTGTGGCTGAGGTTAGCTCTGTTCTTCTGCACTCCGAGTCTTTATCTCCTGGGCTGCCATCTACTCACTGTACTGGGTCACGGTCGCCACAGGAAAAAAACTTGTTGACGTGACCGTGGCCGTGTATGTGCTCTCTGATACCGTTGTTGTCCATGCCGCCAAAGTCTTTGGTGTTTGAACTTTGAGGGAAGTCAGCGCTTGTGCTCTGTTCGGAACCCATTCACACAACTCGTGGCCCGAGGCCCGTTGTTGTTGCATTGCTTTTCCAGGCTCCTCTGATTTTCGACACCTCGAAGTACGCACCGTCTCTCCTTGTATGGCGCTTCACGGTTGAGGAGCATGACGCCCACGGCGGCAATCCTCCCGAAGTTACCCACGGAGGCGGTCCCCCGGCCGTCAGCCAGGGGGGCGGACCCCCGGGACCCCCCTTCGTCACCCATGGTGGAGGCCCTCCTTTTCCCTTTCCGCGGCCTATCCAAGGCGGTGGCCCGATCACGCAGCCTCCCACAGTTATTGGGCCGGCAGGTGGCTGATCTTGCACAGCTGTACTAACCGCTTCCCTGGACTTGCAAGTCGCAATTAGGGTGCTGATGACTGAAGCCTCGCTAGTGACTGTGGACATAGTTTGGTATTCCGTGAACACACTCTCGATGACTGTCGTGGAGGCGTGGAGCTGGCTCGTGACGGTGTATGTTGATGTTCTGCAATTTGATGTTGTCGTCGATGCAGGAAGCGTGGTGGGCTGTGTTTCTCTTATCGTTGAGACGATGGCTACATCAATATGCGTTAGGACCAGACCTGTTCTGGCGGGTAGACCTCCTGCAACTAGTTAAATACATACTCGTCGGCAATGGTGATACTGTGACCCCGAAAACCACGGTTGGTGTAGCCTAGTTCATAGTACGGTTGGTTAGCAGGTTTCGGAGCAGATTTTGTATCATGTTGGCGGAGGGCAAGGGATTCGAGCCTGGTAAAGCTTGGGCGACATACAATCGCGGTGATCGTCAATGGAACCCCAGCAGTTAGGTTAAATGTCCTCGTGTTCACCCAGTCAAAGTGCGGAGCTGCTATGACAACCTCCCAACTGCCCGAGGTCATGGAAGAGTACGGTATGTCGCTATATGAGACGAGTTAGATCTGCGCCGTAGATATGTATGGCTTCCGGAATGTCAGGGTACGAGAGACCATGTAGATAGTTGCTGCGATCCGTCTGGCAAAGTTCTGATTGGAGTACAGGTATATTCGTTATTGGCCGGGTCTTTCAGCAATGGAGTCACGGAGACGTCGCTACAGTTTCCTGTTGCTCGTTAGCCACAGAATGCCAATAGATGGGCCAATGCGGTTGCCATACCGGAAAACTGAGAAACGAAACTAAAATTGCCCGGCGAGTTGACGTCGATGAGATAAGAGCCACCATTGGTAAAGCCAATACCCGTGGACTGGCATCCGCCGTCAGCGATATCTCCAGCTTTGACCTGCGTGCCCATCAGGGCCATGGCCGCACTGATATATTTCCACGCCGAAGGCATGATCAGTCGTATGCGGAACAGAGGCAGCAGGGGGCAAAAGCATATGAAGATGAGGCAACGCGCATTTGTTCTAGAGCAAGGCAGGCTCTCCTAAGACAGATGAGACTCGGGTCGCCGACTGCATTTATTCTACCAGACCACTACGCCCCGGCGGCTTCATCCAAGTCAATGAAATGAATAACCCGTCCACTACAAAGTTACGCCATTTGTTTAAGGGCCGAGCGTTCGAGTTGGCCGCGACAATCCTAGAACATGGAAAATGAATGGCAGACCTTATCTCTCGCATGCCCCAGTGTGCAAGCTCTACAACCGGGTGAAATTAGGCTGCATTGTCGTCTAGGAATTGCTAAATAAACCGACGGATGGCTTCATGTCGGCTGATGAGGCCTGACCGCGAATAACAACCCGGTTCTCTTGAGCCACGCTGCTGTTGTTCCGGTACTCAATCCTGGCTGTCGTGAGCTTAGCCTGTTTCCCTTTTACTGAGCAATGACAGCCTCCAGTTCCCAGGCATCATGCTTTTGATCCGTGGTGTGGTGTGTGCAGCTGCTAAATATGGCAATCGCCATTTCGCACGAATACGTGGGAGCGACCCGGCACGGATGTATGTGCGTATTTAGATGCTTGGCTGTGCAGGATACTTCGTCGAAGTTTTGCGGGCCCAGAACTGACGAATGGAATATTGATAGGAGCGTGGCCCTTTGATTGCAATTATGGAACCATTGTTTCCTAACGTAATCACGTGATGACATATTGCACCGCCACGAATAACTGTCCCACATCAGTCAAAATTTTTTTAAGCAGAACTGTGGCGGCTTAGCCCTAAGCCAAAGCCCTTACCTAGCGTGAAATTTACAGACAGCGGCATTCGAAAAAAATCTTCCTCAATTTGTTCTGCGCCGTCCCTCTTCTTACTTCCGCATTCAATACCATTATCGACAACAGGACAACAATCAGACAAGGTATGCGACACCGACGAACTTTTGGAACTCTATAACAACCCGAGAGCACTCGCTTACTGTTATCTATCATTCAAGATGGTTTCCGCCAAGAAGCACGTTCCCATCGTCAAGAAGCGTACGTTTGACCCTTCGACCCTCGAACTTCCGACGTGACATTTGGCTGCTTCGGGCAGCGCGGGCCCCGCGATCACCTCTTCGAATTCGCCTTATTCGTATTTGGATAATTATTGACATTGTTCGCATATCTGCAGGCACCAAGCACTTCAGCCGGCACCAGAGTGACCGGTTCATGCGCGTTGGCTCGAGCTGGAGAAAGCCCAAGGGTATCGACAGTCGAGTGCGGCGGCGATTCCGGGGCAACCAGGTGCTGCCCTCGGTATGTTTATCTCCCCCCCTTCAATTTTTTGGGTAGGGCACCACGCTTTGTGATGCCACGGGCCTACCTTTAAAATACCATGAAAACGGTGCTGATCATTGGATTTGTCTCTTCGACTATAGATCGGTTTCGGCACCAATAAGAAGACGCGCCACATGACCCCGTCTGGCCACAAGGCTTTCCTCGTCAGCAACGTTAACGATGTCGAGCTTCTACTGATGCACAACCGGACATACGCCGCGGAGTACGTCTTCCTTTTATTTTTTATTTTTTATCGTCAAACAGTGCCTCGCCCACAACGATTCTTCAAGTGTCGGGTTTATGCTGACTGTTTCCTAGGATTGCCCACAACGTTTCGTCCAGAAAGAGAATCGACATCATCGCGAGAGCAAAGCAGCTGGGCGTGAAGGTGACGAACAAGAAGGCGAAGGTTACGACGGAGGTGTAAATGGTTCACCAAGGTTTTCTTTTCTGTTGGTCTGCATTTCTGTACGGACTGGATTCAACTGAGGATTTTCTAAAAAAAAAACAAGAATAAAAGGCTGGCGGGTAATCTAAGCCACAAAATGAATTGCTTTGGCGGCATCATGTACTGGACGATCGTGTCATTGGGTTTCTGCTAGATGCACACTGGCAATCTGCTACGTGACACGGCAAGATGTGACGCCATGCAAAGCATCCATCTCCGTTTATTTCTGCGGAAAGATTATTCGGCACTCCGCCGTGGGATGACAAGTGGAACCGAAATAAAGAAGGGACGAGATGAAAAAGAGGACAAAAAAAATCCAAAACTCTGCATTCAACTGACGATCACCACATGCTTCCCCCCCAGAAGCGTCATAGTCACATGGCCGCTCGTGTCCCCATCTGCTCCGCTGTAGACGGCGCGGCCATCTACCGTGACAGATCTAGATTCACCGGCCACCAACGGGACAGTCACTGTCCCCTTTGTACCCTTTGGGGCGTCTATAAGCAGAACAAAGCCATCTTGGTGCTTTTCCCATTGAACCCATATGCCTCCGTCTGGTGTGGGAACAAGCCCGCTTGCCCAAGTTAAGTCAATGGTCTCAATGACAGGCCTCACACTCCACTGCTTAAAACCAGGCGCCGTTGGGGTGACTCCAAGCACGTAATTAACCAGGAGAGGCACAATTCCTGTAGACCACCCATGCGACATGGACGTGAATCCGCCCTCGTATGGTATACCGTCCTTTTCAATTCCCTCCCAGAATGTCACGGTCGGGTCATGAGTCGCCATCCATCCATAGAGCCTCCTCAGCTCCTCTAGGGCGCCCTGGGGGGTATGGAGTGACGTTTTAAAGCGCGCAGCGATCTCAAAATAAGAAATGAAGGCATACACGCGGTTTGAATAGTCCCCGCCCGGATTCAAGGCGTTGTTGTCGTAGAAGGCGTTTCCATATGGTCTAGCCATTGTCTGGTTCATATATGACAGTATTGACTCGGCGAGGCTGACGTTGGACGACAGGCCGCTGGAAACAACGCCAGAGAGTATGGACAAGCTGTTACCATCTTGCGCGTGGGTTTGACAAATGGTCTCGCCAGAGCATGGCCCCCCGTCGAAAAAAGCACCAACGCTGGCATCAAAATTGCGCTTGAGAAGTGCGGGACTGACAACCGCAGCACGGGATCGCCACCTCTCCGCATCATCGCTGTTGCCTAGAGTTTGAGCGAGAACAGCTGCATACCTTAAGGCGTGGACATAGAGGGCGTTGTAATACGTGACGGGTCCGGTACGTGGGAGAAAAGCAAAGTCGCCAGCGCCACCGGGACGCTCGATAAGAAACGTCTCAGAGTTTGTATGGGAGACATAGTATTTGTCCAGGACGTTGACGAGAGTAGGATAGTAGGAAGCCCAGTAACTGACGTTGCCGGTATACATGACATAGTCTGCGCTGCAGACCACCCACCAGAGGGGATAGTCGAATAGGGGTAGGGTGTAGTCGTTGCTATTACGATTGGTTAGAATTACGGGGTTAGAGAGGGAGGGAGGCGTGAAGGCAGGGCTGTAAGGGGCCTTGCAGAGCCGAAGCGCATCTTACATGCTAGCGGGAGGAATCCATCCATCGTCACGCTGGTGGAGTGCCAAGTCTTCCAGGACGTTCCTGGCAGCCTCGGACACATCATGGGATAAGTATGTCGTCAATGCAGATACAGCAAGATCTCCGACATATGGATCTCGGTCCCGCTTCGGGCCGTCGTGCAAAACAAGTTTGCCCAGCAGAGACGGGCTCGCGGCGTTCCGCGGCTCGGTATTGTTGGCAAGGAAGATGTCCGTGCAGAGGTCATTCGTGTAAACGCCATCGTACCACCACTGCGTAATGTCAGCGTCGGAACACTCAAAGTGCCCCGAAAACGTGTCGGGCGTGCCGAGGTAGCCCGAGTACAAGAGGCTGACGGATGCAATAGAGACGGATCCGAAAGACGACGTATATGGCGAGTCTGTGGACAAAGAATCCAGGCGGATCTTCACATAGCGGAAGCCATGAAGGCCATCCGAGCACACCTGCGCGCCATATTCACAGCCCAGCTGGTTGGTCCAAGTGTACGGCTCGGGTTTGACAGCAATCTGCAGTGGCTTAGTAAAAAGTATGGGGGCCGCCTGGTGAAGGTATCGGAAGGCCGGTTTGACGGAAGTCGGGGAAGGTAGGGGGAGGGGAGAAGAACGAAACATCAAGACGAGGCCAGACTGGAAAGAAGGCTTACTTGGTCGGTGCCAGACGTCAGCTTGGCGCTCTGGGTTGACGGGTCAGTGTTAGAGTGTGCTCTCAAGTACGACGTTTTCCACTAGGGTGATACTCACGCCTCCGGCGTTGTCGGACCTCGTGAAGTCACTCCGGTCCGTAAGGTATTGCAGAGTCTCTGAAAAGGCTAGCGTGATCCCGGGCAAACCCCCGCTGGTGTTGTGCGATGCAACAAAGTCGATGGACAGCTGCCCGGCAACGTTCTGGCCAAAATCGACAACGAGGGTTGGAACGTCGTCACCCGCAGCCAGTCGCGCAAGCACAGCTGGGCCGGAGCCGGGGCCCGAGTCAACAAGGCTGCCCGCATTGGACACGTTACCCGCGGTGTATTGGGACAGGATGCGAGCCGGGGCGACCGTCTTGTGGGGCGGCGACCTTACATATTTGTGCCAGGTGGTGTCGTTAGAATCGAGAAATTGCTGTTGGCCGGCAGGAGACAACGCAGCCGCAGCAATTGCACACGCGGCGATGAGGGCGAGAAAGGGATGAGCCATGACAGACCACGTACGCTTCCAGAGACCAGTGCGGTTTGTGGCGATCGATGCGGTGCCGCCGGGCCCGGCCGGAGGATGAGGGTGAGGGCAGGCCATGGTAACGGGGCGACGACTTATATATAACGGCCTGGGTCTAGGAACATCGGAGTCGTCCTCCTCTTCTCCCGTCAAGGCGTTGCACACTCACGCGCGTGCGGGCGGCTAGAGACGCAGACCCGCGGTTGAGGCTGAGGGGTGATATACTATGGGGATATGACGCCGGAGCAGGAGCAGGATTGATATATTGCGTCCCGGCCAATGCAACTGTTGGAGAAATATGCGCGGGGGGGCATTCGCCGTCATGCCAGAGCCCGCAATGCGCCGCCGCAGAGACGTTGCATAAAATCGCGAATGCTAGAGGTAGGTCAGGAAGGTGACAGAAATGCGCACCTCTCGCGTAGGAACGGGAATATAGGTATTAATGGTGAATGACAGGCCGCGTACGGAGTAAAAGTCACTGTTGCTAATTAGCGTGTGAAACACTTGGGTAGTGAGATACTATGGAGCGGATGGCGGAGTCACCAGGAGGGGAAACGGAACGCGCCCCGTGGGACTGGGAGCACGGGCACTGCACCGTGCGGTGGAATGAGATGTTTGAGATACTCGTACGCTACAAATGCCAATGCAAGCGCGCGTCAGCTGGACCACGCGGTAACCTGTTCGCGATTTCATTCGTTTCGCACGCAAGCTGAACGCGCGCCGAGCTGCACACCGAGAGGTTCAGAGCAACTATGCGGTCTGAGTGCTCTGGTTGGATTCTGCTAGAATTGGTCTTTGCGACAGCAACAGTCAGGCGGAGGCCCTGCCAATGTAGACCCAAAACATGCATCTCAGCAAGCGACAGGCTAATGAGCGACGTTGACAACAAAATACTCAACGAAAGTAGAGCAGACCAAAGACAAGAAGAACAAGCAGAGGAGAGTGGGAAGGGGGATATCGCCCAGCTCCCACAATATCCGATTCTAATATATGAATCTCAAGACAATCCTAGCCGTGCTCTGTTATAGGTCTACTTCGACGTCAATGCGGCAGCAGCCTCCCCCAGTGCCTCCCGGAAAGCCTCCACAAAGTCGACACAGTCTTCGTAGGAGTTGTACAGCGGCGTCGGTGCCACGCGGATGACGCTGGGCTTCCTGTCATCGACAATGACGGAGCGGGCGAGAAGCGCGTCCATCACGGCGTCCAGAAGGCCATCGGCAAGGAGAAGACTCAACTGGGCGCCGCGCTGCGCGGGGTCCGACGGGGTGAGGATGCGGAACTCCTTGCGTGTCTCGTCAGGCAAACCATTCAGGAGGCCCTCGAGAAACCCCGTCAAGCTGACTGACTTCTTCCGCAGCACCCCCATGCCTCCGGCTTCCCGGAACACCTCGAGCGACGCACACAGGCTTGTGATGTCCAGGATGCTGGGGTTGCTGAGCTGGAAACCGGCCGCGCCGGCGACGGGGTGGAACTTCGTGGCCATCACAAAGCGCGTGGCCTTGTCGTTCCCCCACCAGCCAGCGAGCCGGTTCGTGTAGCCGGCCTCCGACTGCTCGTCGGTGATGGACCGCGTGACCTGGCTGTGGCGAGTGTGGACAAACAGGCCACCAATGCCGCCCGGCCCGCTGTTCAGGTACTTGTAGCTGCACCAGACAGCCGCATCGACGTCCCAGTCGTGCAGCCGCAGAGGCACGTTCCCAATAGCGTGGGCGAGATCCCAGACCACAAAGATTCCGTGCAGGTGCGCAAAGTTGGTGATGGTGGAGATGTCCAGCAGCTCGCCAGTGTAGTATTGGATTCCGGGCAGCAGGAGGACGGCGGTGTCCGTCGCGTGCTTGGAGATGACGGACATCACGTCGTAGGTCGTGATGGCGGCGTTCTCAGAAAACGGGGTCTCGACGGTGACCATGGATGTCTCGACGGACAGCCCGTGGTGGCGGATCTGCGTCTCGACAGCAAACTACACCCAAAAAAAAGCACGTCCTCCGTTAGCCTCATCGTCTCGTGTGTTCTCCCGTCCTCTGCGGTCACTCCGTTGCGCCCCCTCTTCCAGACCAAAGGTGCTGGCAGGCCGGGTCGCCCGCGTATGCCTCCCGGCCTCAGAAAAATCAAAAAAAATCGGCGCTGGGGTGGCCAGCACATGGCCCTGTTAAATTTACATGGTCACTGGGGAAAGCCTTGCTCTCCAAGATAATCTTGTGCCGTCCGCCGGCCTGCGGTCGGTAGAATGCAGACAGCAGGAGATGCAGATTGGCCGTTAGCGTCTGCATCGTGGCAACTTCAGACGTCTCGGCGCCCACGATAGGCGCGATCATCTCCGCAGCCTTGGCGTCCGCGTCCAGCCATGTTGGCAGCGGGCTGTCTGATAACGGCTTGAAGTGGCCCTGCACGCCCTGCGCAGCCCACGTGGCCAGGTGCTGCTGGATGCGCACCGCAGTGCGGATAGGCTGGAGGCCGAGAGAGTTGCCGCATAGGTAGACGCTCGGCTGTGTCGCTGCGGCGCCGTCATCGGGGACAGCGAGGCTTTCGCTGCGGATCTGCAACCTGCTTGGGACGGCGAACTCCCCGCGAAAGCGCCTCAGCGCGTCCTGCTGGTCGAGAGACCGAGCACGGTCCCGGTCCGACTCGGGCGAGCTCATTTGGGAGAAGAGAGCGCCGTGGGCGGGATGGTGGAGGGCCGCGAAGGGGAAAGATGAGAGTGTGCAGGGCGCAGGCAGCTCAGGACGCAGAGAGAGAACTAGCACAAAAGCTGCAAAGCCGAAGCCAGACGCAGAAAAAGCATTCGCCTTAACATCCCGAGGTGGGGTCTACTGCCCCACCGATAGCATACACGCGCAATACTCTGTACTATGAATAGCGTTTTCCACTACGAGTACGGAGTGCGATACGAACTACAGTGGCATTGCTGGCAAGTATCTCACATTACTCGTACTCGTACGGGAGTACAATATCGCCAAAACCTAATACCTAGCAAGCTCTGTTTGCTCGCCTTTCGTACACTCAACGTGCCTAGACTGGTCAAGGGAGGCGCTGACTAACTATGGCTGTGGAGTAATTACAAGTCCAGGCCCTCCAGAGGCGAGAAAACGGGTGTCGGCTCCACCGGCCTGTGCTATTTTTGTCTTTGGCTGTTTCTACGGAGTATTGCAGCATGGCTGGTAGCCCGGCCTCGTGATGGAAGCTCGGTCAACGCCTGCGAACGCCCCAACGCTCCCAACGTTCAGGTCGCAACAGCCCAATGCCAGGCCACCCCAGCGGCTCCGACGATTCCAATCCTCAACCTATGCAGCATTCCCAGACACTCGATGTTTACGGAGCACTCGAACAGAATTTCCCGTCCTCCCAACAAACTCCCGGGTCCCAGCACTTTCGAGACGGGGCCTGAAAATGCCTTCGCATCATGGGGTCGTGATAAGCAGGCCGTGCCACCAGGTCGGACTATCCCGTGGTACCTGGAATGCCAGTCCCGGCGCCATTCCGTAACAAGAGGGTAATGGAAATGCACAGGATTCCCGTTTCGATGCCAAGCACGGGGCTTGGGGTCAGCCGGCTGACTGGGCAAAGCCAGCGACGCAAGGCCGTTTTACGTACTTTTACGTACTTTGTGACTTCTTACGTACTTGCACGAAAGTTTTGACGCATCACGAGAACGCCAGCATTGGCACATTGGAGCTTTGGATTTCGTTTTCTGCGGCCCTGTTGCGTTTCCTGCAGTGCTTTGCCAGTCCAGATGTCGCCATTGGCATGGTGACCAGCAGGCCGCCGTCTCCCTAACAGCCCTAGTTTCTGCAGCCACGAAGAGGCGGTAAGACTGAGACAGGATGGACAGGGTTTGCGAGACGACGAGCACGAGCATCGTCACGGCCGAGATGCGGAAGCCGCGCAGTCGACGCAGAGCCACCGCCGACGGTGTGCACGTGGAGGCCAGCGGCGGGAAGGCAGTGGACGAGAAATTCCAGCGACCGAGGAATGACTGCTTGTACGAGTAATTGACAATTTACACAGTGTCCCTGGCATCCAGCAACTGGTTGGCAGAGCCTCGAATAGCCGGCGTGGCGGGAAATACTTGTGGGGAAGCCCAATCCCCACTGTGCGGATACGCTCGGGACCTGCAATGTCGAGCGTGCTCACCGTAATTAGGTGCAGCGTCTGTATGCTTTTTGCGGTTAGTGCCTTGGGGCGGTACTGCCAGGTACAGCACCGGCTGACCCAATGAATGGGGCAATTGAGGGCCGGTGGAAGAACATGGTGGCCGCTAACGTCCCAAGGTCCGAGACGCCAGAGACAAAATGGATGACGATACATGCGGTACTTGGATCGTGCATGCAATTGGTAGCATGGAAAATACTTCTGGAAGGTACATGCGGAGTTTAGCGGCGAGACTTGGGAGGGGGTGGCAGGTAGAGAGGAATGGCGGGCTGAAAACAGAAACGGAAGGAACCAGGCACAAGACCAGAAGAAAAGGGGCCAACAAGAAAGAAAAGACAACAGACCGCAGACGAAAGAGAAAAAAAGAGGGACAGGAGGGGCAGGAGGGACAGAAGGAGTCCGGTCCACGACGGGGCCAGTGACTCAAAATCGCCTTTGTTGTCGTCTGGTCGGCGGTGGCACTGCACGGCCTGTCGTCGTGTCCTGTTTGTCTGTTTGCCTGCTTGCTTGCTCCTGCAGTTCCTGGTGTTGATGCGCTCGTCTCGTCGACGGACTGGACACGCAAAAGTATAAGAGCCTACGTCACCGCCGAAGTCCATCACGCACATCTCCCTTCCTTCCTCTGTCAACATATTGCTATCGCCTTACTCTTGCGTCTCCGGCTATTGTCCGACCATCCACCCACCAACCGCCTTGCCACGGCACAGCCGGGCTCTAAGAACAAAGGAAAGACCGACCCAGAGCTCTCGTTCCTACCATTCCAGGCCCGAGCGACCATTACTTCGGCCATTGCCCTCGTGCTGCTCTCGTGTCCCGACCCAAGCTTCTATCCTCTCTTTTATTTTTGTTGTCATAAATTGCCCTTTTTTCCCATTTTCATTTCATCCCCAGATTCCCTCCTGGCATTCGACTTCTCCTCGTACCGTCTTATCTCGTGTAAGACCAGCGCCGCAGCTTCCTTCCCGCCTCTCTGTAAGTCCCGAGCTCCCTTGCGTTCTTCCTTATCGTCCAACCGCTCCGTCTCGTCCCTTTCTCCTGGCTTCAGCCAGACCGCCACTGTGTCACACTGCAGCTTGTCGAAGAGGGCGTTTTTGCTCAACGGCTTTGCATTGGCCTGTGAATCTGACACCAAGATCCCCGTTCCACGGCCATCCCTGTCATGTTCGGAATCGCCTTGGATCCTTCAACCCTCTTATCTTTCCACAAATAGCATGAAACTGCGCGCGCGGTCAGCAATACGGACATGGCGAATGCAGCAGCCGCTACAACCTAATCTAAACATTAAAATCGATCGCGAGGAGAGGGGAACAATTCGAGACCGCCCTTCCATCCCTTCACCCTTTCGCATCTTTCCTCTTTTGTCTATTTTTAAATGCAATCATACCAACTTCATGTGCTCCCTTAGTACGGGAGCGTTTGCCTTGCACGTACACGCCGCCACTGACAGTGACGATCTAGGACGCCTTACCTTGGCGAGAAACATCGCCCATTGTTACTTGTGCAGTCAACAAGCCGGAGACACCGTCTCAAGCAGACCAGCACCACTCGACAAAAACTTGATATCTGTGCAACCGAATTATCTCTGCCGCTTCAGTCGGCAGTTACGGGAATCCCGGCTCCCAAGGAATACACCTTCACAAAGCTCCTGAGGGTACGTAACCTGCACACTTCATTTGCGTTCATCCCGCTGCCGTGAGGAACATGTTGGCGGGTTCTTATCAGCAACACACGGGCCTGGAGCGGTGAGCTGTGAGCTGTGGTCTGTGTTTGGCTGGCGCAAGAGATAGACTTCCACCCCAAGTAGGGGGACGAGAAGGGACGAAGAAGGCACAAAAAAGATAAAAAGAAGTGGGCGGAGACCGACAGAGTGAAACCTTGCCCCCCTTTTCCGGATTTCTATCGATTGCTACCGCAAGCGCGGGCTGGACTCCGGCTTTCTCCCTGAGTCACACGAAAAGCGATGCCGGACGTCTGACGATATCGCGACCGCCATTCTGTGTCCTTGCCGTTGCAGGCAAGACAAGTGACGGCCGCGACTGCTTTTGGCTCTCCCATCTGGCGGTGGGTTGCTTGGGCAAGAAACATACATTGATATAGCAGCAGGGCCCTGACACCGGTTTGTATAAAACCGTTGTTACCGCCACCTGAGCTATCTCTCATGCTTCTCTACCGACACCCCCCCCCGGGAGCTCCTGTCGTTCGTGCCTCTTCTTTCTCCTATGGTGGTGCAATTTGAAACCGACCCTCCCATCCTGAATCCTCTCTCCCTGCATTATTCTTTGTTGTCTAGCATACCCACAACGCCCAAGATGTTGACTTTGATCACCGCTGACCTTCCGACGGACTTTCCAGAATACGTGGACTCGTTCACACCAGACGACGAAGACATGTCTTCTGCTAGTTCTACTCCGCCTCCCGCCAACAAGTTGGTCGGGAAGGTGAGAGACGAAGCCGATCGCCACCCTTCTCCCCAGCCTAGCCATATCAGCAGCTCGTCCCTGCCTAGAGCGAATGGTAATGGCCACCGCGTTCTTCGATCTGCTACGGTTGGATACGTGGCTCCCGAGTTCAAGGGCAAATCGCAGCAGATGAAAGAAGGTAAGAAAGAAGCGGTGATGTTCGCCGGTGGATTGCCCACTAGAGAATGGTCCTGTACTAACTCAGGTTTACTGGGCAGTGAGACAGACAATCAGCGGCGGCGGCTGGATTCCGGAATCTCTAGTCGACAAGCAGATCACCTGGTTCTACAACGAGCTAGGTATTGACGACGTGTATTTCCAGCTGGAGCGTGTAGACGTAATTGCCAACCACATCACTTCGCTCTATGCTGCCAGGGTTGCCGCCCATTCACGCGAAGACAAGCGCGAGGAAATTCGTCTGGACATGGAGGCCTACGACCATGCTATTTACATCGACACTAGTGAGCCCGGCAAGAGCGCCATCGCTGGCCCTCGCTATGAAACCAGGCTGGAGTCCAAGTATTTGGACGGCTCTGATCTCACTAAGAGGTTCCGCGTCGAAACCTTCCGCTCTCCAGGGGTCTTAGGCGACGCTTCCACGCCGAGGGCGTCCGTCCGATGCTATTTCGTATACCAGTGCCAGTTTGTCGACCCATCTGCTGATCCATCCGAGTCCCGTCTTGAAATTATCAGCGACCGCATGTTCCTGGCGAAGGCAACAAAGAACACTAAGCAGATATACCAAGAGATCATCGAACTAGCTGTGAGCAGGACAGGGCCTGTCATCGAGGTATTCGATATCGAGGACTCGCAAGAAAAACGACTTGTTGTGGCATTTCGCTCGAGGACTGCCCGCGGCATGTTCAGTGCACTCAGTGATCTCTACCACTATTACGGAGTCACTAGTTCTCGCAAGTACGTCGAGCAGTTTTCGAATGGCATCACCGTCATGAGCATCTACCTTCGCCCGGCCACCAACCTCGCTGGAGAGTTCCCCCCTCTCGAGCAGTCGATTCACCAAATCACCAAGGAAATCTCTCTGTTGTACTGCGTTCCGTACAACAAGCTCCACAACCTCTTTGCCTCGGGCGAGCTGAGTCTCCAAGAAGCCATCTATGGCCACTGCGTCTGGGTATTTGTTCAGCATTTCCTCAACCGTCTCGGTTCAGAATACGCTTCACTGTCAGAAGCACTTGACGAGAAGAACAACGCCCACATGCTCCTGCTTTCGAAGCTAAAGCGGCGCTTGCGAACGGAAACCTTTACGCCAGACTACATTCTTGAGATTGTTTCTTCATACCCGAACCTCGTCCGTGCTCTTTACGCTTCTTTTGCCAGTGTTCACCTCGCCGTAGGCCCGGGGTTTGAGCGCCGCGCCATTGCCCCCACGCCAACCGTGGAAGTTCTTTCGGATGCGGGGTTGAGGAGCAAGATCACAAAGGAAGTTTCGAATGAGCACGAAGAGATGGTTATGACCGCTTTCCGGGTGTTCAACAATGCCGTGCTGAAGACCAATTACTTTACGCCGACAAAGGTGGCTCTCAGTTTCCGCCTGGATCCCTCTTTCCTGCCCGAATTCGAGTATCCGCGCCGCCTTTACGGAATGTTCCTGGTTATTAGCTCCGAATCACGGGGCTTTCATCTTCGCTTCCGAGACATTGCACGCGGCGGCATTCGGATTGTCAAGTCCCGTAGCAAGGAGGCGTACAGCATTAATGCGCGCAACCTTTTTGATGAAAACTATGGGCTTGCGAGCACCCAGCAACGCAAAAACAAGGATATCCCCGAAGGCGGCTCCAAGGGCGTCATCCTTTTGGACCCTAAGCAGCAAGACAAAGCCCGCGAGGCGTTCGAAAAGTACATCGACAGCATCTTGGATCTTTTGTTGCCGGCCGAAACGCCGGGCATAAAAAACCCAATTGTCGACCTCTACGGTAAGGAAGAGATCTTGTTTATGGGCCCAGATGAAAACACTGCAGACTTGGTCGATTGGGCTACAAAGCATGCATTTGATCGCGGCGCGCATTTCTGGAAGTCTTTCTTCACCGGCAAATCCCCCACCCTAGGCGGTATTCCGCATGACGAGTACGGGATGACAACTCTCTCCGTTCGGGAATACGTGCAGGGGATTTACCGAAAGCTCAACCTCGACCCCGCTCAGGTTAAGAAGATGCAAACGGGCGGCCCTGATGGTGACCTGGGCAGCAACGAAATCCTTCTCAGCAACGAGAAGTATACGTCCATCATTGATGGCTCTGGTGTCCTCGTCGATCCCAATGGGATTGATAAGGAGGAACTCGTACGGCTAGCAAAGGGCCGCGTGATGGTCTCGCAGTTTAACTTGGCCAAGCTTTCCAAGGACGGATATCGCGTCTTGTGCGACGACACGAACATTACCCTTCCGAGTGGCGAGGCTGTTGCAAACGGTACAACCTTCCGCAACACCTATCATCTCCGCGATACGGGTATGACGGACATGTTTGTGCCTTGCGGCGGCAGACCCGAATCCATCGACCTGGTGTCTGTGAACAAAGTCATCCGAGACGGAAAGTCGATCATTCCATATGTTGTGGAAGGCGCAAATTTATTCATCACGCAAGATGCCAAAAACCGCCTTGAATCCGCAGGCTGCATTTTGATCAAGGATGCATCAGCGAACAAAGGCGGCGTAACGTCATCTTCTCTGGAGGTGCTTGCCTCTTTGTCCTTTGACGATGACAGCTTTCGTCAGCATATGTGCCACAATGACAGGGGCGAGGCCCCAGAGTTCTACAAATCCTACGTCAAAGAAGTGCAAAACAAAATCCGCGAAAATGCTCGTCTCGAGTTCGAGGCTATCTGGCGGGAGCACGAGCAGACTGGCGTCTCTCGCTCGGTTTTGTCCGATAAACTTTCTGTTGCTATAACGACCTTAGACGAAGAGCTGCAGAAGTCGGACCTCTGGGAAGACGAAAGAATTCGGCGTCATATTTTGAACGATGCTCTTCCCAAACTGCTGCTTGACAAGATTGGGCTGGATACTATCATTGGGCGTGTTCCCGATGCTTATCTGAGGGCAATTTTTGGCAGCTTTTTGGCGAGCCGTTTTGTGTACGAGTTTGGGTCATCACCGAGCCAATTTGCTTTCTTTGACTTGTGAGTATATGATGCCCCCCTTCTCTATCTTCTTTAATCCCCCCTTCCGCCCGGAAAACAGAAACACTAACTTCGGATGCAGCATGTCCAAGAGAGTGGCGCAAATTACTCAGTGAATGTAATGTTCTACGGTATTGTTCTACTTCTAACCCGTCCTCGGGTTCGAGTGAATACCACATCTCCGTGCAGGGTGTGACATTTTGGAACGGATTGCATGCTGGCATGTCGGACGAGGGAGTGAGTGGACTTCCAATATTTAGGAGGGAGCTTTCTTCCTTCTCGTGGCGAAGATGTGGGAATGAAGTTGGGAAACAAAGAGGGGAAACGGATCTGTTTAATAGACAAAATGGACAAAATGGAGTCGCCGTGCTTTATATGCACAGCTCCGGGTCCCGATAATGGAACGGCACATGACAGTTCAATAAAAAGTTGATTGATTTGTGCTTTTACTTTTTCGTGAAAGCCTTGCTGCCGTTTCGATTTTCCTACACATGTGAAGTATTGTATGCCGAGAGTAGCAATAAAGCTGGCTGCCACCGTCCTCGTTTGCCCTTATTCCTAACTACGCTGAAAATTTCCCCAGGTAACCACCTGTATCGAAACCGATGGACGTGATGTCGGGGAGGCTGATGTCCGCCAGAGTGAGGCCACCCTCCCCAGGGCCCTAGCCGAACCTTCATATCATGGGCGTAAAGAAGTCGACACAAGACACGTAGTTCTGGTTTGGTCCTGCAGCAAACCACCACCATTGTAACACCTGGATACGTGTCAGCCACTGCCTTGTCACGGACGTTTTGTAGATTCTTGAACGCACGCATTGTCCGGGAGTCGCGCATACAGTCGCGACATCAGGCATTGTTACGTTGAAATCGGTGTTGTTTGTTGGGAGCGACTTCGAATAGAATGCAGCTTCGTCTGCATACCCGCTCGGCCAAATCTTCAGTGTGCCACCAATGATTCTGTTTGTGGTTGTGTTGACAATGGAGACGTTGGCCGAGCCTCCGTGCGGAATGATAAGCTTGACTTTAAACCTTATTACTTGGCCTGGCATATATCTCTGTACCTGTCCAATGTTATCGTCGTACTGGATACCTCGACACAACCAGAGGTTGCACTTTTCCTTGTTGTAGGCCCTGTCCTTTACGGCCAGTTCCGGTAGGCCTTCGATGTGAGATGCGTTGTCTCTCGAAATCTCTCTCTGAATCGCAATCCCACACGCTCCTGCTGTAGCCCTACCGGCTTGTCGTGCTAGTGGAGACTCTACGTAGCCATGTGCTATTGCCACTGAAGCCATGGCGACGAGTCTTGGAACGAGGAGAAAAATCCTCATCATAGGCCAGACCCTCAGATTATGTCGTAGCCGGATCTTGGGGTTGCGCCATGGAGCGGGAGGCCATGGTACTCTGTCGTAGACAGTAGCGAGCCTAGTTGATAAAGGAAGCTGCTTACGGAGTCGAGGATTCAACGTTAGCGACAGCAGCGGAGAGAAACGTCGGTGGTGCTGCTAGCCCATTATAAGGCCAGCATGGTAGGAGTACCGCGTTCTTTGGCCGGTCTGTCACTCTCTCACTGCCGTAATACCACAGATGAACATTCGCCGGTTTTGCCTGTCCCATAATCGCTCGTTAATTTATCTGCTTGACAAGCAAGGGCATGATTTTGACATGCCGGCAAAACTCGTGGCTCATGGCACGCCGTCTGCTTGAGAGGTTTTGCCTATATGGTGTCTTTCCATCCGACACAGGATTTCACAACGCAATTCCATACGCAGTCCATTATATTCTGATATACAGTAATCTTTGGGTAGTTAGGTACAACGGCAGCAATGGGCATATAAGCGAAATGCTAGCCGCCGCCGAGTCACATGGATATGTTGCAGCGACAGCGGCAAAACTGGTCAGAAAAAATTATATCAAGTTACAGAGATCAATGCGACAAGAGCCCCTGAAGATCTACAGACCGTACAAAACAACGAGCAAGCCGCAGTTCCCTGGCACTTTTCGCCAAACGGGCGCCATCCTTGTGGATGGATTAAATACAGCGGTTATCTCTGTGCGGAGAGTTTTTGAAGTGTTTTTGTCAACGATTTTGCTAGTGAACGCACTGCAGCGTCGCGAACCCGTTGGACCACTTTAGGCCACCCATGACGGCAACCAGGACTGCCAGGCCGGCCAGGACGCTCGATGTACCATAGAAATAGGCGTTGCGGCGTTTCAGTCCGGAGAGCTCGGTGACCCAGGTGGACACAGTGGTCAGACAGCCGCAAAATCCGTCCTCCACACCCTGCAATACTTGACACCCAACAACGCCGCCCAGTGGAACATGGGCCAGGTCCCAAGATACGCCGAGGACGAGAGTACCGAATATGTTGACCGCAAACGTGCCTAGGGGAAAGGATGCGATACGGCCGTTGAGGTACAGTGAGAAATAGAAGCGGCCTAAGCAGCCGAGCGGAGCAAAAACCAGCGCAAAGGTCGCACTTCCCCGCCAGGTCTCTGGAGAGACACCACCACGATCGGGAGGCAGAGCGGTCAAAAGGGCGGCGCCGAGCCAAGAACCCCAGCCCAGCAAGACAACAAGACGGTCAAGTATCTTGCGCGTGAAGGGGTATGGGAGTGATGGCGTAAGAGGCTCCAGGGCAATAGCCAAGTGGGCACCGATAAACAGACCCGCCAGCGAAAGCGAGACTGTGAGGATGATGACGGCCAGGACAGCCATGAATGAGTACCCGCCGTTTCGCGACGGGTTAGACGAGGACATATCGTTTGATAACGCGAGGAAGATATCTCGAATAAAGGCAGAAAAGGACGTGAAGGAACCGCAGAAGCCGGTTGCGAGGCCAATGTATAGTGGGATGGTCTTTTTGGTTGCTAGATGGGCGCGCTTCGCAGCAGCGAGGTCGATGATTATGGCCTCAGCGGAGGCGTTGGAGCCGGGGCCGTTTTCTTCGCGATTTTTGCACGACTCATGGATCAGGTTTTCGTACGTCGGCGTGCCCCACTCGAAACGAAAAAGCATACGGTCCTCGGCGAGGAAGCCCATGACAAGGCTGCCCACAAAATTGGGCCAGATGGAGGTGAAGGAGACGGGCGTGCCGGGGTAATTTGTCAGGGCCTGCAAGCCAAGACGCGCCAGCGTGCCAAAGATGGCAAAGAAGATGAGATACGAGAGGGTGTAGATCTGCGTGGCAAGTCGTGAGACGTGGATGTGGTCCGGTTTGTATTTGTCTCCTGCTTTTTCAGCATCGCCCGGTGTCAGAGGCAAAGCAGGAGCTGCCGGGCCTACAATGGCAGACTGTCGCCTCTGCAGCTGCTCTTCCCGAGCATACTCGTGGTCTTGGCTCCGTGCTTGCTCCAGGGTATGGTGCTTGTAGACAGGACTCTCGTCCGGGTTCTCGACGGGTGGGATGGCAAGCTCATCCAGGTTCGCGAACGCATCTGGGACATCGTAATCGACGGGCCGGGTGACGGAACGGCGCCGTGCCATGCGCGCCTCGCGCTCGGCGGAAGAGTGCGACAGACGGCGACTTGTGCTAGGCGCACCCGCCGAGGACCCGGAGCCAGCGAGACTGCTGCGGCGAGTGGGTGGGCGGTTTCCGATGGCGGCGGCAGCAGCATAGGCATCTTCGTGGGTCGCAACGCGGCTGAGAGGCTCTTCGTCGGGGTTCTGCACAGGCGGCCAAGCGAACGCATCGTCCAGGTTTTCGTAGACATCGGGCGCGTCATATTCGGGGGATGGCACTGCTGGGGCACGGCGCTCGTTGCGCGACTGGCGAGACGCACGGGAGCCCATTCGGCGCAGGGCTTCGCCGCCGTTCGCCGGGCCGTCACTTTCGCCCGTTGGTGATGCTGGTATTCCCGCAGGCGGAGCGACCGATGCGCCGGCAGCCTCAGCGTCACGGCGGGGTGACATCTGTGCATCGTTTGTGCGTGGTGGCACCATTGTGATCGCACGCGCCAATGGTCTGGCGAGAGGGGGGTGGGCGTGGCATGACAGGGTAGAAGGTACAGGCCGTGGAGAAGAGGGAGTGAAGAAAGTGATGTGGTGGACCTTTCTCCTTTCGCGATGTGGTGCAAAATCCCGATTAGTCAGGCCCGACTATCGGCCTAGCTCTCGGAGCCCGCCGTGGCAGGCGCTTTCCCCGGGCTTGGCAAGTGCGGCGGGCGGTACGACATAGGTAGGTGCTTGCGAGCGCTACGCAGGTAGGCGTCGCCACTAACGAGATAACGTGCCTCCGGTGAACAATTGGCATTTCTGCGACTAATGGTGGCCCCTCCACAGCGCTATCGTTCACCTGCAGAGATACTCCTATCAGCAGCTCTTATCGGTGAGCAGCCGCACAGCGCCGCAACTGGCCGCCCCTTTCATCAACAGCCACCTGCACTGGGCTAACACCCACCCCGTGGTCGGATGACCACGGCCGCAGCCATACAAAGAGGTCGCTGGGCGCATTGCATCTGCAGCGAGCTGGAGACACCGCGGCTGTCTCCGCGGGAGGTCTGTTGACGAAGCGATTTGTGCCTGGCCATCCTGCTTTCTTCTTTCTTGTTTGTCCCCCTCTCTGCTGCTCTCACTCTTCCCCTCCTCACCTTCTTCCCTATCGCCGCCTCTCCCTCTCTGCCCTCCCCTTCTCTCCCTGCCCTTCAATTCCCCCCTCCCCTGCCCTCCGCAAGCATGTCTGCCCTCCCAAGCAACGTCCACGTCTCGACGCACCCGTGCCTCCTGGCCAAGCTGAGCCAGCTCCGGTCCAAGACGACCAGTGCCAAGGAGGTGCGGGCGCTCGTGCACGAGATCTCGCTTTTTGTCGCCTGTGAGGCCCTGGCGTCCTCGCTCCAGACAACCGCCGGCCCTAAGGTGAGTGCCTGCGTTTCTCCTCTGCCTTGCGGTCCCCCGTGAACTGACCGCCCTTCGATGGTAGGACGTGACTACGCTCGGCTATGAGTACACAACCACTCAGATCACTCCCCAGAGCATCTGTCTAGTCCCCATCCTGCGGTCTGGCCTGGGCATGGTGGACGCGCTGCAGACGCTGCTCCCCGAGCCCGTCCCCGTCCACCACCTCGGCCTGTACCGAGAGCCCAGCACGCTCGAGCCGGTCGAGTACTATAACAACCTGCCCAACCACATCGGTGATGCTGCCAGCCACAGCCCCGGCAAGCTGGCCATCATCCTCGATCCCGTCATTGCCACTGGCGGCACTTGTGCTGCGGCCATCCAGTCGCTCCGTGAGTGGGGCGTCGACCGCATCATTGTCCTCTCCGTCATCGCGGCGCTTCCCGGCACGCAGAAGGCTGCCGGCGAGTGGCCGGAGGGCGTCCAGATCTGGTGCGCGGGCATTGACAGCGAGCTCACCGACCAGGGCATGCTTCGGCCCGGCCTGGGCGACATTGGCGACCGGCTGTTCTTGACAATTGGGAAATAGATGCACGGCACACTTTAGCACTTCAAGTTTTCTCTACGCAAAGACCTAGACTCGTTTGAATGAATCACCCCTTTATCCTGGTGCATACTGCTCCTCGTCGATCAGAGTGCCCTCCTTCCATGACTCTTCGAGCCATGCCATGCTTACGACCCGTGGCTGTTTCTTTTGAATGCTCAGCCTGTATCTGACGTCTGCTGCGAGCTCTCTTACGGCACCGTTCGCGTTGTCGCTGCCAGCATCGCCGACAATCACAACGTGTGTCGTAGCTTCATTGACCAGCCCGCCCTCCACGATGCCGCCTCCGAAATGAACCCAATTTCTCAACCGCAGCAGCGCGGTTGCAGGGGCCGTGTCCGTAGCCGCAAAGTATATACGGCATCGCCGGAACACGAGACCTTTCAACGATCCTAGGTCATGGTCGTGCTCTTCCAGTTGGTCTAGAAATTCACCCTTGTTGAATGGGCCGTTGCTGCCGTTGCTGTTTCCTGTCTGCATTTCTCCAAGAATGGCCTTCAGTTCATCGACCGTGGCGTCTCGCGCAAAACTGTCCCCGAACTCGTCTGTGTTGCGGGCTGCTTTTTCACCGGAGTCTTCCGTCGCGTGGAGTAGGTGGCGCGTTTCGAGGGGAAGCAAGAACTCTCCCCCTGTTTGAGACAAGCAGTCCAGCAGCCACACTGGCCGGACAATGTTGACCTCACCGGACTTGATTAGAGAGGCCACCTTGACGACCTTTTTATCGGCAACAATGGTCATGTTTGCTGCAGCATCTGGCCGCTGGGAGATGCGGCCGCCATGTTCTTTGATCAGGGCCTCTATTTCTGCTTTGCTCCTTTTTATCGGCTTCACGGCCTCGGAGAGAACGCAGAACTCGAGGCCCGCGAAAGCTTTCTCCGCCGGCTGCACACTGGGCAACGATGCTAGAGCAAATCTGGCCACGGTATCTTCATTTCTCTTGTTCTTTCGCTCGTTTCTGCCTTGCCCCATGATGACTAGGTCCAGCTTGGCCTTCTTTGTTGGTCGCCGTTGGCGCCGGTCTTCAATTTGCATCTCCTTCCTCTCCTTAGCTTCTTCGTTGATGCGGTCGCGGAGAGCCTGGAACTGCTCTGTGTCGAGAGCGGTGTCCCAGGCGCGGTCGAGACGGAGCCGGCGAAAGCGGGGAAATCGCAGTGTCTCTCTAACGGCGAAGGAATCCGATGGCGACACACTGGACGCTTTCACCGAAATGACGATGGAATCTTTTGGCCTGATCCATACGTCTGGCTTCTCAAACTGGCCCCTCTCTCCGCCGGCGAGCTCGACATATTCGGAGGGTGGGTTGGCGCTGTCCCAGTCAACCCATTTGCCTTCTGTCAAGTGCCTGATCTCTGCATAGTCCTCAGCTTTGAAACCGCCTCCGACTTTGAAAAAGCTGAGGCACTTTTCGGGGTTGGCGCCCGTGTCGATGTGGTTTTGGCCTACGCGGAGGCCGCACAGGAAGCTCGAGAGGGTGCCTCCTCGATGGCCCGAGCCGAAATAGCCTCCGACAATAACGCAGTCTAGAGACTCTCCAAATTCGGTCATATACTCTGGCTTGACTTTGATCCAGTCGTCGTTGCGACTGTTCAGCCGGTACATTGAGCGAGGGTTCTTCAGGACCAGCCCTTCTGAGGAGTCTGCCACAATTTGTCGAAGCATCGGCTCAATCACATCTGGCGACGTGGCCTTCTCGTTCGGGTGGACTTCAAGCCTCCGCGATACGCCGACAACAGCCCTGTCTAGTGCTCGGTGTCGGTCGCGAAGCGTGTAGCGGGTGAGTGGTTGGTCGTTGAGGTAGAGAATATCGAAGACCCGGAACAGTGGCCGCGGGGCTGTGCTGTCGTGCGGGTTATTCTGGGCGCCGATTGCCGCCGTTTTTAGCGTGCCGAAGGCGACAATTTTGTCGATTTTGGGGTCCCAGGTGATCATCTCGCCATCGAGAATCAGGTTGCGCACACCCTCGGCAAAGGCGCCTTTCAAGTGCTGCGTCAGAGCCGACCTCTTGTTCTCCAGGCCGTCGCCGTAAAGATCGGTATAGTCCTTCGCCTTCCGCGACCAGAAGCAGAAACGCCTCCCGCCAAGCACCTCATCGTCCTCGATCATGTGCATCTGCATCCGCTCTCCGTCGAGCTTCTCCTCGATCCAAAACTCCCTGTCGTCTGCGGTGGGGCCTAGCTTCTCAACCATGTTTTGGAAGGAGGCGGGCATTTGAAATTGGGCCAGCTGCGGCTGAAAGCACTGCATGAGGGCAACACCGGTGTCATCTTGCTCCAGGCGGACCTGTGGGTCGTAGAGCTCCCAGCATACGCGACGTAGACTCGAAGAGACGTTGAAGAGGGCCTCACCGTCTGGGTGCCAGAGGTTGAGGATCGTCCTTTCGCTGGCGCCTACCTTCATCTGCTTGAGAATAATGCGGATGAGCCAGGTCATCTCTTCGGGGTTCATGTGTTCGTAGAAGGTCTCGAAGATGGGGAGTTGTTCGACCTCGCCGCTCGCCTCGGTCAGCCTGTCTAATAGCGAGTTAACCTGGCCAATACGCAGGTCGCCCACATCCGTCCGCAGCGGCCGCTTGGCAAGCACCTCGTAGCAGCGCCCAGCAAAGTCACCAGCCATGCGGCTGGCCATCGTCTGGCCGGGAAGCTTCCAGTGGAGCAGGCTGTAGCCGTCCTCGGAGTTTTTATCGATTTTCATGAGCTTAACCAAAAGCTTGCCTATGGTGTTTTCTTTGAGGCCGTACACGCTGCGATCACGGTCCTTGTCTGGTAGAATCAGCCGTAACGCGGGATAGAAGTCGTCTCCGACTTCCGTCCGCCAGCGTGAGATAAATCGTAAGATCACGGCTCGCCGTTGCTCGTGGGGCGACAGCCGGGACGAGCCAGGCCCAAAGCCCATCTTGGCGCGCGCCGGCCCCCGAGCAGCAGGTTGTGTCTTGACCTCGCTCAGAGGGTTGAAGAGGCTGCGGAAAAGCTCCGAGAAGAGCAGCGTGACGGAGTGGTTGTGCGGCCGGTTCGGGTATCTGCGCAGGCGACAGTGTTAATAGTGTCAACGGTAAGCATCTGCCATCATCCTCGTCGGGCCGAGAAGGCGCTGACCTTTCATCGGCTTCAGCTATGCCAGACTGCAGGTCGCCCCCGTACTGGAGCGCATCTTCAGTCCGCGCCTCCTCGTCGGGCGACTGCTCTCTCTTGATGCGTGGCTCGCTCATGGCTGCGCAGGGGTTAGGTCATGATGCTTCCCGGTCGTTGGTATCGTGCTGCGGTTTGTGTGGAGGAAGGCCGCCGACATAAGCCAACGCGTCGTTGGCAACTGCCACCAGACTGCCTCCAGACGCCAGTTCACGTGACTGTACTCAGCTACTGGCGTGTTTACTAAATGCTGTGCTGGCCAGCAGTGCCTAGCTGTTTGTTTAGCATTTAGCGGACTGCGTGGCTCTCAGTCAGTCTCTTGTCGGCCTTCGGCGCCCAATGCCAGCAGCCAAAACGGCTGTGAAGCACGAAAGGCATTAGTCGTATCTTACCTTACCTTTAGCGTCACCTGCGGCTAGGCGCCCACAGCGGCGAGAGACGGCGCCTTTGTCCTCCGTTCCCAACATCACCCGATTTGGCAATCATGACATCACGAAAGCATCACCCAATGCCACGTCTTGACTACAGCGCACGCTTGGTAGCTGGTACGAGCTCGGCGGAGGGCCTGGTGTGAACGGGGGGTTGAGCGCGCAGATACGGAAGCAATCATCTACAATTGGCGCTCTGGAGTGGACACATCGAGCATCGCCAGCTTGCGGCGTCATCGGCCTGAGAGCATCATCAGCTCTGCGCAGCGACTGCCCAAGCGACCTGGATGCACTAGGTTCGGCAGCGGTCTGTCGCCACGCCGCAAAGGGTGGCCCTGTGCTCTCCCCCGCTTTGGCATTCTCGCTCTGACCAGTCGTCATCGCTTGCCAGGGCTCGCTGCCGATCTTGGCCTTGAGGCACGCGTACGCTATTTCATTCGTGATACTCCCTCGCTCGTCATGGCCATCAGTGCCATCTGCACGCACATACGAGTACTCTGTACATTGCACTAGCGTGCGTATTATAACGTTCCGTGCTCTCAAAGAACGCTGCCAGATGTGCATTGTTTGGCCTTTCTGCATGACGTAAACCACTTTCTGCGTGCCACGGTCCGTTGAGAAGGGCGTGTTGAAAACTCTATAAAGCCATCGAGCTGGGCCGCGGCCTTCTGCCCTGGCCGTGAGCGAGCATTACTTTTGTGACACTGTTCTGCACGGCTCTGCTCTATGTGATATCGATATAGCCCCAGCACACATCCTCCGCCCCCTTGTTTTGCCCTGACCAGACCCAATTGTCTTCCTATATCGCATCTACTTCCCTACAAGATGTCTGCGGGTCGTGTAAACCGGCCGACGAATGTCAGGCAGCGGGACGAGGACATCGACCGCAAGCTGCAGCTCTACGGCATTGCCAGCGCCTTCCAGAATGGTAAGATGCCATCCAACGACCAAATCGACGCAACTCTAAACAGCTTCATCGCGTCCAAGGCTCTCGCTAGCCCGTCCAACGAGCTCTCTGTCGAGGGACGTGCATTGGTCGCCGACTTCCGCGACGTCGTGAACCAGGCCAAGCTTCTGTTGTTGTCCAAGAACCAGGGCAACCTGCTGCAGGACTTCATCTGGAAGACCAGCCGTTTCAACTACAGCAGCATCGATGTCCCTGGTGGCCCACTCTCTAAGGACGGCGTGAAGCAAGACGGAGACCGTGCCCTCGAGGGCATCAAGACTTTAGGCAACCTGATCATTACCAATGGCCAGTTTCGCAAGCTTCGTAAGTTTCGGTCTTCCTGTTCCCGCTCTATAGGCCTTGCCGGCCCAGTAGCTAACTGCTCGTTCCACTGCTGCAGTCAAGGACTCCTCGGTTCTGTTCCGGGACATCCTTGCCGACTCCGCAGCTAAGGCGTCGTCCAAAGTGCGACCATCTGACGAGGTGCTGGCTCAGATTGATGAGCCCGCCCTGGACAACACTTGGCATGATGCTCCGGATATTTCCAAGGAGAAGGTGAAAAAGCAGACGCAGGGCTTCTACAAGAAAAACAAGGCGGCCGATGCCCCTGAAGGACTCGCAGTTAGTACGTCGACGGGCGATGTCCAGAGAGCTGGAGAGCTTCAAGACGCCGCGCAGGAGGCCGCCCAGAACAAGACTGCTGAGTACCGCGAGCGCACCAAGGACTACCTCCAGTCGAAGATGCCACAGGAGCGCAGGGACCAGTTTGTTTGGCGTCTCAAGGCAAGTGGATGACGGGCGCTTTCCAGCCTATTTTCTTTTTGGGTACATCCGCTAACTCCAAGCAGAAAATGATCATCGAGTGCCAGCAGCACCCCGACTATCAGCAGGCCATCCAGACGTTGTTAGATCTTGCTGAGCGATACCACGGTCATGCCAAGAATACCACGTCGAAGGCTGCTGATGTCGTCCAAAATACCAGAGGTGAATTATCGGAGTCCGAGACAGACCTGAAGACGCTGATTGAGCGCTTTGCCAACGGAACATCCACGGACAACCTTCGAAGCTCTGTCAACGAAGTCTACACGTTAGCGGACAATGATACCGAACTGCAGTCGTGGTTTGGGCAGGTCAACCGCTTCCTGCGCCGCTGCCTTCAGGAGAAGGGCTATGTTCTCGAAGATGCGTCTACCGACGAGTGGAACAAACTGTACGACCATGGTAGATATCTCCTGCGGGATAAATACGGGCCACAAGTAGACAACGTCTCCGACCAGGTCAAGTTCCTGGCCGACCAGTTTGACAAAGACCCTCAGAACCAGGCATTCGGCAAGTCTGTCAAGAAGCTCTTCACCAACCTAGGCAATGACAAGAACGGCAAGCCGACGTTTAAGCCTCACCTCGTCAAAGACTTGACCAACGTCATTCTCCCGGCTGCCCTTGGAAGCATTGCCTACATTCCGATTCCCCGGATCGAATACACTGACTCCCACGTCGATGCTGTTATCGATAACCTGGTTTTAGAGAGCGACAACTTCACACCCAACGTGCTAGAGATCTACAACAACAACTACGTGTCGTGGGGCCGCAAGCTTGCCACAGTCGGAAAGAACAGGCACTCTGTCCAGGTCAACGTCTCGGGCATCCAGATGGATCTTCGCAATGTCAGCTACTACGTCAAGAAGAAAGAGGGTTTCCCTTCTCTCACGGACCTTGGAATCTTCAGCGTCTTCCTGGCTGGCCAGGGCTTTAGTTTCAAGCTCCGCCTCAGCACCGCAGACCCTAGTAATCGACAGCACTTCTTCAAGGTTGACAAGGTCGATGTGGACATCGATCACTTGAAGATCACTCTGCACACGTCCCGCCATAAGCTGTTGTTCACCCTCTTCAAGCCCATCCTCTTACGGACAATGCGCCCGGTTCTTCAGAAGGTTCTGGAGAAAGCCATTCGAGACAATTTCAACGAATGGGACGCCACTTTGTATGGGATCAAGCAGGACGCCGATCGTGCTGCGAGGAAAGCCGAGGCAGAGAGCGATTTTGACAGCACCGTGCCTGACTCCTACAGCCGCTTATTCGCCGCTGCTCGGAAGCGCTTCAACAACTCGAGGGAGAGAAAGAAGGAGGAGGCCTCTAAGAAGGCCGCCAAAGCCAAGAAGGCCCTGGACGACAAAAAACTCAACATTGCCTTTACTAGGGAGGACAGTATTTTCCCCAACATCAATCTGCCTGGTGGCTTTAGCTCCAAGGCAACCGAGTACAGAGAGCTGGCCCGCAAGGGTGACGCTTGGCAGAGCCCAGTCTTCACGCTTGGGTCGGCTGGCACGAGTAAGGACATCCCCCAGCCGCCGAGGGTGAAGAACAAGGAAGCCCCTGTCACAAATGGTAATTGGACGAACAACGTGAACGGTGTGGGCGGCGTGAGCGGCGTGAACGGCGTGGACGGAGCCAATGGCTACCACGGCAGCAGCGGCTACCACGGCACTGATGTCAATGAAACTGGTGCTACCCGTGCCCCGGATAACTATATAACCAGTCCGGAAGCAACAACGTTGACGTCCGCCACTGTCCCGGCGTCTAACGTGCCGAGAACCATAGCTGGCGGCCTGACCGGGGTCTCTGTCCCCACCTATGAAACCCCGTCCTCGGTGACAGGAGCAACGCGTGATGGGGTTTCGAGGGCTACCGGCGCCGTGTCTTCGGTGTCCGGCCGTCCGATTTAAGCAACGGATCGAATGATCGTCACAGCTGGATAGATACCCTACTTTGGAAGGTGAATGAAATAAGGAGGAATACTCTCGGTAAGTTGCCTGTTGGTGATTCTGGACGTTTGGCAAAAATGTTTGTATTTAAAGAACAATTTATTATTTCTGCTCTTTATTTTAGCTACACTCTGCCTCATCCACTCCTGATTTTGCTTCCACTCGCTAAATTCTCCCTCGGTCCCGGCTTCAAGGGAAACACACAGCCTATGACTGCTGGAAAATCATGATAGAGAGAAGTAATGTCCTTTAGTTAGTGCTGGATAACTGTAACGTAATTTCTGCGGCTGTTTTCTAATCATCGGGCCATCTGCTGTCTTGCACGCCTAGTTTCCATTGGAGTGAGTTGTCTAGCCGGCCCGTTTTATACTGAACGAGGGCCTTTTCTACGCAAGGTAGTGAAGCTTCACCCTGGCGGGTATACATCGACAAATCTCTTGAAGCCATAAGACTTTTCCATGTGACTATGCGTTGGCAGAGTGTGCCCCCATGCTTTCTGTTTTCCGTAGTCAGCTTGTGGCATTATTCTCGGCTTATATTAATATGCAGGGTCCTGCCCTCGATGGAAAAGGGCCAGTTATAAGAAACATGTGCTACGCCGTCTGTTGATGCACCGACCCGTTCGCCGTAGCCCATCTAGGAAGACCGCCATAACGCCATAAAATGCAACCTCTTCTCTTCGCAAAGGTAAGATAGATAAAAAAACCTTCAACATGCCGCTTCTCACCCGGCTGAAAGATGCACATAGGCCAAGCTATGCAGACTCGTCGTCTGTTTCTAGGCCTCGGTACTTCATCTCCAAGACCCATTTCTTATCAAAATCGATACCGCGTCGGATCTTGGTGCCGGCCTTCTTCCACACTGCAGCGCCAAGGCCAATGTCGGCAACAAACAACCTCCAATCTTGGGCTGGGTCATCCGCAGCCGTCGCCTTGCCCGCTGTCGGGTCTCCAATCTCAGCAGCCGCCATGGCTTCTAACAAGCCTCTCTTGGGCGCGCCTAGGGCAACGACATATCGAGGACGCACATACAACCTCGCGCCGTCAATGATACTGACATCGCCGGAACTGGGGTCGATCCCGGTGGGAACATCTATTGCCAGGACAAACGCCTCGTTTCGATTGGCCCACTCGATCAACTCATAGACTGTGGCTTGGTCTCCCGTTCGTAGCTCGTCAAAGGACACTGCTAGGCCGAGAAGAGCATCGATGATTAGTGTAACGGCCGGAGCTGTGGCAGTCACGGCGCTACGTGGTGTATCGATAGTGAGCGTGGGAATGGTCGCTTTCCTGAGATGTTCAAACAGGTCGCTTTTGCTATAGATACGCCCGCCAAAGTTCCGATAAAGCCGGATCTGCTGGCGAAGGTCTTCCAAGAGTTCGCGCTCCCCTCGCTCGACACCGACAACGCACAGGAGAACGTTGGCACCTTTATTTCGCAGATGCCGACCGCCTGCTACAGCCCTTGTACCGGACTTATTATTGCCTGCCAGGATCACGATTGTCGGAGGTGGCGCGTTGGGGCCTTGGACAGCGGAGGACACGTTGCCGTGTTTGTCGGCCTGCCCAGTGCGGATCTTGATCGCCGGATCGGTAAGAGCCTCCAGAACCACTTCTGCAATCCCACGGCCGGCGTTTTCCGCCATCATATCCTCAGTCAGGCCTAGCTCGTTGTGTGCAATGTTCTCAAGATTGAGCATTTGCAAGGCCGAAACAGTTTCGAGACGCCGCTCCGAAGGTAGGACGTAAAAAGTCTGAGTGGTAGAAAATGGAAAGGTAACCTGCTGAGTTTGAACAGTGTTTGTTGTGCCTTGGTTAGTGCCGCTGTGTTGATTGAACCGGGAGGCTGGAGGGCGTGAACTCACAGCGACGGAATTGACTCTTGACGGCCCTTGACCAACAGTGCCGGCACTAGCTTTCCGTGACTGCGACCTCCGGGTGGCCGATACCTTGCTCTCGCCTCGGCGCGAGCTTTGCCGGCTTCCTAGTTCTCGGCCGCTTAGGCGCTCCCCACCGCCCGTCCCGCCGGCGCCTGTTCCACCACCAGCGCCTGCATCATCAGCCTCGCTGTTCCAGAAATCCTGCGACACTGTTTGCGGCTCTTTTGTGAGGGTCTTTGGTGTGGTTACAGCCGGCGGTAGATCTAGCACGTTTTCTGAATAGTGCAGGTTTTTGCCTCCTGCAGTTCCTGGCTTCGGTGCTGGTTTTCGGTTGTGCGTGACTAGGCGGTCGGCGTCATCGATCTGGTCATCCTTACGCATCTGATCAAACAGTGTCCGCTTGTCGAACTTTGCCAAACTTTCCTCAAAATCAAAATCCCCCATCTCTTGCACGTCTGTGACGTCCTCTGACGCCCACCCATTGTCCTGGCTGGGCTGCTGGCGTCGCCGACCGCTCTTCTTAAGAGAGTTGAAAGGCTGAAAAGACGCAGTGCTCTGCAGCATGGGTGTTTCCCTCCAACCTTTTCCCCTTCCGGCCTGCTTTGGGCGTTCCGCTGGTGTCGGATCCACGCTCTCGTTGACTTGGCTACTCTTGCCGCTGCGCTGTTGCCGCTGGCGCCGCCGAGACTTTGGTGTTCCGTCCAGCCGTGCGGTGTGCGGTGTGGACCCTGAATTACCAGTAGGTTCTTCTACAGCGGCGTGCTCCGTATTCGTAATGTCGACAATGGCCGGCTCACTGCTAAAGGGAGGCAGGAAGTCCACGGCAGCCGATCGCGTAGCCACAGGAGTAGCATTCCGTGATGTATCTTGGATGCGGACGCTGAGGACCGTATGCGGAGGCGGTGGAAGGTCGGCGTCCTCGGCTGCGGCATGGCGAGTTTGACTTGGGGGTCGGCGCTGGCCAGGGCCAGACTCGGGCTTCCCTGGGCGGGGCTTGAAAGAGAGGATGGCAGGGTCGCCGAGCACGGGCGCCGATGTCGCGACTTGCGGTCCAGGTGCGGGAGCTGATGGTGGCGCATACGATCCCCCTGGGCCCTTGCTGGCGTCGAAAATCTCCACGATGTTCGTAGGGTCAACGACGATGTGCGGGTGCCACGTGTGGTGGTTGAGAGACCAGACTGTCGCATGTCAGTATACCGCAGGCCGCGCGAGGCCGACAGAAGACGGCAAAGAAAGACAACAAAGGCAAGAAAATTCGGGACACACCGTTGCTGAGCGTCAAGCTCTGGCCGGCCTCTACGCCTGTCACCGATCCGTGAAGTCGCTCGGGGGGGTTGCGCAGCTCCACCACCACGACCATCTGCAAGAACTCGCTCGCCATGGCTGTGCGTGATTGACTGGCGGCTTGCGACAAGCAGAATGTGCGTCCCGTCCGTGGCGACTGGGCTGCAGAGAGGCGCACGAGCAGCTAGCTGATGAAGTTGTTCGCAAAAAAAGGGGGGGGAGCGGCCAGAGGAGAGAAATTGGCCAGGCCTGTTCTGGTACTGGTACATGGTTGCGAGGTTGCATGCCTTCTCTCCAGTTGTCGGGTCAGTTTTCGAGTCCACTGGAGAGAAACTTATCGATTAGCACCGTATATCGACAGTGTATGCACGGTAGGGGCTCCTTGCACCGCATTTTCGTGAATGCCAGCGGGGTAGGTCAGAGAATAAATACGCCCATAATATAACTGTTAATACTCCGAGTAGCTACAAGCTTCCGAAGCTGCTGGACGACAACAATGCTCTGCAGACAAGAATTCTAAATTAATGGTCTTTTTATCGGTCTACTTAAACTCAAGGATGCTAGAACAGGCAGTAAGATGAGTTGATGGGGCTGTCGCTACATGCTAGTGTACGCAAAACTCCCCTCATGAGAAAACAAGAAAAACAATATCGGAACGCTGCCCATCACCACCCGTTGTATCCCCAGCCGGTTTAACCTGTACCGTAAGCCGCTCTCGCCGTCTTTTGCGCAAGGGGCGCTTGCTGGTCCAGTTTAACAGAGGACTTGTTGGTGAATGCCAAAATTGACGAGTCCCCCCCTTTGCCCTTTAGGGCTGACTCGGCACTGGACAGCTTGCCGTAGAAACCCACCACTTTGGGATGGGCCATGACTTTGTGCTTCTCGAACCTCAGCACTTGAAGGCCGTGTTTTGTTGTAGCACGGCTGAGAGCCACGTATGCCTGGCCCTTTTCAAAAACACGCCCAAGATCCACCTTGACGCGTTCCAGCGTCTGGCCCTGGGCCTTGTGGATCGAGAGCGCCCATGCCAGAATCAAGGGTAGCTGGGTGCGGGATGCTTGGACGAATCCGTTTGGTAGCTCCGACTTCCACTCTTCTGGGCGAATGAGAATCCCGCGCGTAGCTCCACCTATGCCATGAAACAGGACATAAGGGTAGAGACGGCCGCCGCCGCCACTGCCCGCCGTCCCGTCGTTGTTGTTGTTGTTGAGGTAACTGTTTAAGATCTTGGTCCGTTTCTTGGTTTCAGGGTCTACTAACGCGGTGTCGACGTCGAGCATTGTATACTCGTTCTCTGTCATGAACTTTTCCACGGTCCCGAGAGACCCGTTGACTAGAGTCTCGTCCATATTCTTGATGAGCATGACCTGAGCGCCAACGCGCAGGTCTAGCATTTTCGGCGCCATCATGTTCTGAAGCAATTTATCACGTAAAGCAGGCTCGCCTGTGTCTAGTGCTTCGTAGTGATAGGATTTTCCTTTCAGTCCTTTGAGTCGCCGTTCGTTGGAGTTCTCCACCTCCTGTCTCGTGGGGAATCTGGATTATGAAGAGGGCATGGTTAGCCAACTTTGTCTGACAAGAGCTATACGCAAAACGATGGACATGCGCGGCGTACAATTCGGTGACCTCCAAGCCGTCATTAAACTGGAGAGGCCTGGCTAGTGACTTGAATATATGCACAGTCTGGTCGCTGATACGACCTAGGCGCATCTCGTTTAGCATCCGTGCAAACTCTGTTCAGGATAAAAAATCGTTAGTTGCCATTCGTCGTACAGGGATAAAAAAGATTGCGAACGAACCTGGGTCTTTTTGACGGAATACTTCGGTTAGGCCGATGGTGTGGTCGATGGAAGTTGCCCATGTGGAAGCCTCGAATGCGAATTTAACATCCCGCTTTTCGCGATCGGGAACCGGTGGCAGTTGGAAGAAGTCGCCCGTCAAAACAAGCTGAATGCCGCCCCACGGGCGGCCATTTTTGCGGATAGTGCGACCAATTTGGGACAGCTTGTCGAAGAGATCTCCGTCGACCATCGACACTTCGTCAATGACAAGCGTCTTGGTCTTGAGCCAGCGGTTTCTCGCCTTTTGGTTTTGGCGGATCTTCCTAATGAGCGTTTGGGCGTCTTCTTTGCCAAGGCCAATGCCAGCAAAGCTGTGCAGCGTCATGCCGCCGATGTTACAGGCAGCTAATCCGGTCGAGGCGGTGACGCCGAGTTGCTCTGGCTCCTTTGCGTATTTCGTCCGCAGGTCATCGATGATGGCTCTCATCAAAACAGACTTGCCCGTTCCTGCAGGACCAGTAAAAAAAACACTGGCCTTCTTGAAGCACACCAGATTCTTGACATGCTGCTGCTCGTTACTCAGGGTCAAGGGCCCAGAAGGCTTTGGTAGTGACGTGACTTCGTTGATCAAATCGCGTGAGTTTTTCGCATCAAGCCGGCTGCCGTCGCCGCTGCCGTCAACAGGCATCAGTCTCCTAGACTGATCTTTTAGCTGCTTCTTCTGCGCCTTGACCGCACTGGCGCTTGGATCCCATATAGTGGCGGCTATCGGTTTGGGCGCAGGCGTGGCAGAGACGTTGCGTGCCTCCTCCTGCGGCGCCCTCAACCAGGTCTTTGGCAGTCCACGCTTCTTAGCAACTGGGAGGGGAGAGGCTGAGACGCCACCGTCGGGCGAGCTGCGCTTGACGGAAACACGACTGCCGTCTGACCGCTGGGCATCAGACGGATGAAGGTGCGGGGGCGAGAACGACGGCAACGAAAAGGCTGAAGCGAAGCTGGTATTTGCTGCTGCAAGTTCGGCTGCAGGCTCTGGCGGAAGGGCACACGGGGTCTGAAGATCAAGGCCGAGATTCTCGTCGTCGGTAAAATCTTCGAGAGAAACGCCAAAGGCCATCAAGTCGTTCTCATCGGCCTGCTGCAGCCCAACCGCGGCGGCCTGTGGCGGGGTGGCCATGGGCGGCTCCTCGGCGAATGAGTCCGATTTGCCGCACAGCGTCACGAAGCCGCTGATGCTGGCACTGCTTGTGGCATGCGTTGTGTTCGGTGAGCGAGACTGAAGAGGTTTTGCTGAGGCCGTCGGCCGGGGCTTCGGCGGATTGAAGGCGGCCGTGTGCTTGTAGGTTGATGCCTGAGACGTGCCGGCCAAGGGCCGTTTGTAGTAGTCGGCAATGGAGGTATCGCGAGGGCTGCTGGACGGGAATAACGTCTTCTTGAGATCGGAGGGCGGCGCCGGCCTCGGCCCTGCAGCGGTGGCGGGGGCCGAGCTGCCGGTCGGGATGCGAGCCTCGTAGCTCTTGTTCGCCTTTTTCAACATTGGCGTTGTCAAAGGCGACACGGCACTTGCTTTCCGGGAGCCAGAGGCGGCGAGAGCGGCAACTGTGACAGAAGCAACGGCAGTCCGCCGTACTGTTTCTGCTGCTGCTGCAAGTCGGAGAGGCAAGACGCAGGACACGCCCGTCGTCATGCAGACAGTCAATTGGAGGGACGGGAGGGACAGGTGTGCGTTTTTGTTGCTGTTGTTCGGCGGGCACTGAGAATTCACAAGAATTGAAGGGCCGTGGTGCAAAGCGCGTCGCGTCTTTTCGGCGCCCCGCCAAAAGTCTGTTTGGCAGGGATGGGGAGGCACCTGAGCACGTGCCATAATCCACGTGATATTACGCGGTGGGCCGCTCAGCTCCATTCTCCAGCCTCTTGCGAGATTGGCAGCAATATTGCAATCTTCCCCTTTCTCTGGTGCCATTCTCGTCTGCGGCTGCAGGCATTGGCCTTTGCAATGCTGGTGGCACTCGCCAGTGCCCATGAGCACTACGACGTACGAGTACGGACACACAGAGTGGAAATCCGCCTGGTATTCGGGCAGGCAAATCGTGGGGGTCGCCTGCACAGCAGCAGCATTGGGCTGGAAGCAGCACCGACGACGCCTCGATGCGACGAGCGCCTCGCCAGGTTTCTTGCCGTTCGCGCGGCCAGCAGGCTGCGCTGCATTCGTTCTGGGTGGGCACGTGGACCAACGTGCAGTTCACCTTGCGGAGGCCCCGGGTCGCGTGACGGCGTTCCTGCAACCCAACGGCGGCGACCCAACGTCGCAGCGTCGCACAGCGGCAGCGCCCATCCAGCTGCGCTCTGCATTGTCCTGCCGTGCAGAGACGGCGAGCCCTTGTCTCGTCCTGCAGCGGGCGTCGGTGAGGGAATCGGGTAAAACGGCGCTCCGATCCGTCAGCCTGCAGACATGGCTGCAGGTCGCCATGCGGCTGCCGACCGAGTCGCGGCGGCCGGTTGTCGGCCACGGACAGCGGGCAGCAGACACCGGACAACGGACGGCGGGCAACGGATGGCTTGAAAGGTAGCGAAGGGGGCGCCTAAAGCGACCTGTTTTGGGTCCCCGCGCTGGTGGACCTCTGCAGCGCAACGCGGAGACACAGATGGAGCATGCTGGTTCCGCCTCGTAAGACAGGGCCATGCTGCCAAGACGACAAGACAAGTCTGGAAGGCATTGCGTCGGGCCTGTGGCACCCGCAACCAGCTGTTTTCGCATCGCACCCTGCGCCCTGCGGGTCTCTGCTGCATGGCGCTCGCGTGGGCCTCTGGCTTGCCACCAGGCGCTTGGCCTGCTTGGCCCACTGGCTTGGGTTGGCATATAGCTCCTTGGCCGGGAGCCTGGCGTGGCTTGGCTGGACTGGCAACGCGTCGCGCAGCCGACACGGGGTATTGTACGGAGTATTACGCTGTGACGCCCCCGTATCGCTTGTCGTAATTCACGCAGAATCGAGATAAGTCTGGCTCCGCGCGGCTTGGGCCAACCGCGCCTGCAGAAATAGCCAAACTACTCGACAGCCGAACCCCCGGCAGCCTGCCGTCGCGCCCTTACGTCGTAGCATCGGGACGATTACTTGATTACTTGATTACTGTCCAAAAAGTCCCTCAGGCCAACGCAGGTCGCGGCCCGTCATCACGAGTAGCACACTTGACGGGTAGCCCAGAGCCGGACTGTGCAATTAACAGTGCACCTCATCTTGCCTACTCGTACGAGTAGTGCTGTGCTCTGTTGCCCTCACACCCTAGTAAAGGCTGCTGCTCTGAAGGCCGGAATCCAGGGCGCAAGGGAGGAAAATAGCGGGATGTGTATACGGAGTACCTCGCAGCAGCGCCCCAGCCCATGCCCCAACCCATGCATGCCAGTAGCCCGCCCCAACCAATCGCCGTATACCAAACTGGCGCTACTACGGTGAGGATGAGATAGGTCGGCACTCCGGGAAAGCGCAATGGGTCCCTGCTGCACCTTCCTAGCGCGCCCATCCCAGCGTAATCCCGGCCCGTCCAATCTCAGCGCCGTCGTTTTTTCTCGCCTTCCGTCGCAATTATTGTTTTCTGCTTCCTTTTTCTCCCCCATCTCGCCCTTTTCGTTGCGTCGTATCTCCCTCCCCTTTCCTCCTCCGCCCTTTGCCCTCCAGCTTCGCTTCTGTTGCCTTTCTCTTCAGCCCTCGTCCCTAGGCTGGCTCTCCCTTCCCGCCCTCGTGCATATATTAGTTGTCTTTCCCCAAGCGTCTTTTTCTCTTACGTCACATGAAAATGGCTCTCTAGTTTAACTACTACACTTCCCAATTCCATACTCTATATCTCACGGTCGTCTCTCTCTCTCTCTTCCTTTTGTTCCTTTCTTCTCAGCTTTCTCTCTGCCTGCTCCACCCCGCCCCCAGCCGGCCCCTCCGGCTCCCCGCTTCGACGATCCCGCGCCGGTATAGATCATCGCTTCTGTTTGCGGCCCTGAATGTCTCGATCGCATCATCGTCGCCGGTCCGAGTCAATTGATTGGGGCGCCGACCGCCGGTTCTCCTCTGGCCCGATTGCCGCTGCCCGCCTCGCCTCCGTACGTTCCGGCTCTGGTCTTGTTGCGCTCACCGTCTCCGCTTTCGGCTCCGACCCAGCCGTTCCGCAGACCACAACATCGTGAGCCCCGTCGCCTCCAGTTTCGGCCTCGAGCGGCACTGCGTTTCTCCGCATCCTCCCTCCTATCCTTCCCCCCCCTTGTGCTTTCTCGCCGCCTTCACGATGGCGTGGGACCACCTCTCCATCACCAAGCCTCACTTGGTGTACATCATCCTGGGCGGCTTCACCTCGCTCTTCATGCTCTGTTCGTCCATCATCAAGGAGCGCATCTACATCGGCGAGGCCACGATTGCCACCATCTGCGGCCTGATCTTCGGCCCCCATGCCGCCGACCTGATCGACCCCGAGTCCTGGGGCAACGTCGACACCATCACAATCGAATTCTCCCGCATTGTCCTCGTCGTCCAGTGCTTTGCCGTCGGCGTCGAGCTGCCCAAGTTCTATATGGAGCGCCACTGGAAGTCCGTCATCTTCCTGCTTCTCCCTGTCATGACCTTTGGCTGGCTCATCACCTCCCTCTTCATCTGGTGGATGGTTCCGCCGCTCGACTGGCTCGACAGTCTCGTCATTGCCGCCTGTGTCACTGCCACCGACCCTGTCCTGGCCTCGTCTGTCGTTGGCAAGGGCAAGTTTGCTAAGAGAGTCCCTAAGCATTTGCGCGATCTCCTCTCTGCTGAATCCGGCTGCAACGACGGCATGGCCTTCCCCTTTATCTACCTATCTCTCTACCTCATCCAGGACAACCGCAACGCTGGCGAGGTTTCCTTCCACTGGATCGTCTACACCATCCTCTACGAGTGCGTATTCGGTGCCATCTATGGCTTCTTGATCGGTTACATTGCCCGCCACGGCATCAAGTTTGCTGAGCGTCATGATTTGATCGATCGCGAGAGCTTCCTGGTGTTCTACTTCGTTCTTGCCCTCTTCTGTGCTGGCTCGGGGAGCATTCTGGGCGTCGACGACCTGCTCGTCGGCTTCTCCGCCGGCGTTGGCTTCTCCAACGACGGCTGGTTCGGCCACAAGACCGAAGAATCGCACGTGTCCAACGTCATCGATTTGCTGCTCAATTTGGCCTACTTCGTGTACCTCGGCACCATCATCCCCTGGGAGATGTTCAACGACACGTCCATTGGCCTGTCTGCGTGGCGCCTCACCATCATTGCGATATTCGTCATTCTCTTCCGCCGCATCCCCATCATGATGGCCCTGAAGCCGCTCATTCCAGACATCAAAACGTGGCGTGAGGCTCTCTTTGCCGGCCACTTTGGCCCCATCGGTGTCGGTGCCATCTTTGTGGCGATCATGGCGAGGGCGGAGCTAGAGCACGACTCACCCGTACCCCTGTCCCAGTTACCGCCGCCTGATTCTCCGCATTATACGCTTTTAACACTGGTCTGGCCCATAGTAACATTCCTGGTTATAGCATCCATTATCGTGCACGGCTCTTCCATTGCCGTTTTCACCCTGGGCAAGCGCATCAACACTCTGACCATCACCATGTCCTACACCACCGCGCCAGAGGACGGGCCGTCGTGGATGAATCGTCTTCCTCGCATCTCATCTCAGTCTCGCTCGCAAGCCCGTACCATGTCGGATACCGATTTGGACGACCTGAAGATGCCAAGCGTTCCCCCCGGAACCCTGCTGCCCATCGGTATACCTGGCCAGTTCTTGCGTCGCATGAAGGAAGAGGACGGGCCAAGCAAGCAAGGTAGCCGAGCTTCATCCCGTGTGAGCCGTCGCCGGAGAAAGAAGTGGGACGACGGCATTGGTCCTGGTGGCCCTATTAGCCAGTCTGCCATCTATCCTCAGCGCCGCACGCCCGATGCTCTCCTCTCAAGTCCTCCTCTGCAGGGGGAGCCCTCCGCAGCTGACGAACCAGAAGAACCTTCCCAGGGCTCGGGACAGACCATTGTCGCCGAAGAGGAAGGCCGCCACGAAAACAGAGATGAGGAGAGCCGGTATTGGCAGGGGCAGAGACGTTCATCCGACGGTGCCGAGAGCTCACCATCACCTACCACCAGCCCTAGGTTGAATGTCTATGATGAGGGTGATAACATCATTATAGAGAATGAACAGGGCGAGGTCCTTGCTGTCGAACCTACCCGGTCTGACCAGTCGCCTGCCGTGGGTGCCGACACCGAGAAACTCAAAGAAAAACTAACTCCTGAGGCACTGAAGGCTGAAACGGGTTCCTCTGTCTGGACATACGATGCCATCAAGAAGAGGATCGGCCACTGGAAGAACGAAGAGGTTCGGAAACGAAAGGAGAAGGAGAAGGACCGCAGACACGAACCTGCTCGGGCTTACCAGTTTGGAAATACGGTATGTATTTTTGTGTCGAAGAACCCGCTTATACATCTCATCTTTCTAACCCTTTTTGCTGCATTCTAGATCATTGTTGAAGACGAGGACGGAGAAGTTGTCAAGAAGTATGAGCTGCCGCCGCAAAGGACCGATAAAGACGGCGGCTCTAGTGATGTTGTCTCTCAAAGCCTGAAGTACATGGGCATGGGTGGCTTAATCAAACCATCGGAGAAGGCAAATGAGCAAGAAGACGAAGATAAGCCTGCTGACAACGAGGTCGATCCCATAACAAGAGTGTCTAGCAAACCTGGTGGCATGCCGAGCTGGATCAACTTTGGAAGAGCCGCCACTGGCGAGCCGTCGACCCAGAGGCAGAGGAAAAAGAGCGTGGCTGAAGTACAGGAAGAGGAAGACGACCGTCACATTCGTTTTACGATTGGTGGTGTGGGCCAGCGTATGACCAAGGAAGGATTTATCAAGGAGATGCAGAAACTTGACCAGAGCACCCGGCGGGAAGTGGTCGACATGTCGAGCGCATCTCACACTATCAAAACACTGGCGAAGCAAGACTTTCCGCTTCCAGGCATCGTCGTATCTCATCCGGACAGAGGCACGGCGGGCGAATCGTCAGCAGCAGCAGCTGCTGCTGCTCCTGCAACGTCGGATAGACGTGGCCGCGGAAAAGATGGTGGCGGCAACGATTCGAGTAGCAGTGATGAGAACTCGGGCCGTCGCTCGTCCAGCTCCCATCTTGAAATTGCACCATCGTCTCGACGTGGGCGTACGGCAGCAGTCGCTTCTGACACCGTCGACGTCCCCGAAACTGCGGTTGAGCGGCGTCGCCGCCTAGCCGTCCTGCAGAGCGTCGATGACGACGATAGTGATGATGGTAACGACGAGACAAGAGAAACCCCCGCTGAACGCCGTCGAAGAGAAGCCGCCCTTGGCATGTCTAGCCAACAGGCTGAAGACAGCGACAGCGACGACGACGACACCCCGAGAGTGCCTCCGGCTCGACGGGGCATCCGTTTTGCGGACAACCCAGAGAGAAGGCAGGCCTGAGCTCTTCTAGGAGCTATATAGGCGATGGTGGGTTGAAGCTGTTTTATTTTCATATAATTTGCATTTGATATTGCGGATCTTAGAGCCGTTAATTGGAGGTGCGTCTTGTACGCGGAAATGGATTGAAGGTGATGGATCATGAGACTGCTGAATTTTAGCATTGCCTGAGCTATTTTTTTTCTGCAATTTTTTGGTTGATAGCCACGCATATACTTTCAAAAAAGGGAACGAGAAGATAGAGAAAATAGCAAAGGTAGAGGGATTTTTCGCATCTTTATATAAGGACAATCGGAATGTTTGTCTTGGGTAATACAATCAAACCGGAGTTAGCGACGCGGTGACTTGAATATTACTATTAGGAGTATTAAGGAGTAAAATGACGTCTGATGTGTCACGTGCCCTTTGACCGGGGTAAAAATTTTGCGAAAATAGCTCCCGGATCAAATTTTGAATCTCCAAGGTTTCCCACTTCATAATCGTTACTACAAGCGACCACGCCAATCCACCACAGCCACCTACGACCTCGCCGCCCGCGTCAAGCCAATAACCGCAAAACACAAATATAACAGTCACGATGGTCCAGTTAGTCGAAGTCGAGGACGAGGACTTCCAGCAGCGCCAGCCGGGGCCTGAGGAAGAGGAAGATTTCACCGACACCGGTATGTGTAGACAAATTCTACGACAAGGCAGAGGGCGGACGGCGGAAAGAAGAGCGGGGCTAGCATTCTGACAGACGGTTTTGCCGACAAACAGACTCGGAGATTTCCACAGACTCGGATTACGACCCGAGCCGCGAATCGTTCGGGGAGCGGCTGTATGCGCTGCGCGACATCATCCCGCCGACCACCCGCGGCTGGTTCTACAGCAACTATCAATTCGGCAACCGCGTTGTGCGCACTACCTTAACTTTTCTTGGCCGTGCCGCCTGGACCATCTCCGTGAGCGCTCTGCTCGTGGGTATTCCCTTTGCTCTGTCCTGGGCCGAGGAGCAAAACATCCTAGCCATGGAGCAGGAGCAGCGGATGCGGGAGATGGGCAGCGAGCTGCTGACGGCCGGCTCTGGCGAGAGACAAGAAGGCGGCGACACCGCCGCCCAAATCGGTGCAGCACTGGGCGGGTCGGGCGCACGGCCGGCGCTGTAGCGATAAGGATGATAAACGAAGGACAAACGCGACACAAACGACGACGGCGGCAACGAGTAGCAGGCGTGAGGGAAAATAATATGCACCTGGATGGAGAACATAAATATACGAAATGTGCCAGAAAAGGTCATAAAACGAACGAAAGAGGGCGAATCTCGAGCGATATGAATGGAACTAGCGTGGGGTGCGAAATTCCAAATGCGGAACGACAGACACTTGCGGGCTGCGTCGTGTAAGACCTGTGGGGGACCAGAGGCATCTCGGTTTCGTTCAACGTCTTTCAGCTTCTCTCCTGTCTACCACCGTGTCGGCAAGACGGTTACTGTCGTGCTCACATCTTGCCCACTTTCCTGAAACTAGCACCGTGGTCTTACTGGGTTATGCATTATTTACATCATTGGTCTATAGAGGGCGGTTTGGCCCTTTTGTTTTGCTCTACTGGTTTATGTATTCACCCTTCTTTACAACCGGTTACCGCATCTTTTATATCTCTCTTCTCTCAATGTTTTGTTCACGACTGGCGTATTACGCGGGATGTACTTGTACATATTAGAGACAGACTAGTAATTGCATGTCCTGGTCTATAAAAAATGGCTGCATGTTAAAACTAAGAAGGAAAACCCGTCCAATCTTCCCCATGCATTTTACACGAGCAAAGTCGGGATGGTGCTTGAATAACGTCGTTTACAGCAATATGCACTTTTTGGTTCTCCATTTTACTATCATTGTAAACGTAACTGGCATTGTATGTCCATTAATCAGAACGAGCGTTGTGATACCTCCCGAGCCGGGTCTATATAAGTGTGGGTGGTGCGGTTATGATAGGTTGTGATCTTAAACCTGAACGGCAAATACAAAAACGTAAGTGATAAACATATATTAAAGGAAACAGATAATTTAGCCGGGCATGAAGAGTGGCGCTTTGAAAATGTGTTTGCGTGCGAGAGGGGGTGATAAATGCGAAGAGAGGGGCGACAGCTGAAAATTGGAAGGCATCGAAGGCTCGAAAGCCGGCTCTCGAGCCAGAATTGGAGACGAAAGCAGACAAAACAATACAGCGTACCTTCGTGACAAATCCCAAAACATTTCCGTAGCATCGATAACGCCATAATATTGTAGTGTTTTTAACCTTTTTACTTTCTTTCTGTAGCGGTTGCGCTGTGCTTCAATCTAGTGTGCCGCACCGGGGGGGGGTGTGTCGAGATCCAAGGCTGTTACGGCTGCACGCTGCCTCGCACTGTCTGTCACCAGGTTGGTAAAATATTTCAAGGCCACCTCACTCTCGGCCTTGATCTTTAGCGTGTCTTCTCTGCGTGTGCCGAGTTGGTCCACAGACCGGTTCAGTCCATCGCGGATGGAGTCGGCAGGGTAGCGCAGCACCTTCCGGACAGTGCCTGCGATGCGGCTGGAATTGTAGTGCACATAGTCAATGTCAGCTAGGCGCGACGAGATCTTGTGTGATAGCCGGTGCGGTAGAGACTGCGGAATCTGCGATAAAATGTAGCCGGTGGCAGCAATGGCGGCGAGAACGATGCCCGGCACCAGCAGGCGACGTGTGCTATTGCTTCCCATCAACTTCACAGCGGAGAAAGCGTGGTCCATCCATCCCTGGGCGCCAATCATCCGGCTAGCTAGTGCCGTGGCAACCGTCAGTGCCATTCCGGTACCGGCAACCTTCTCCTGGCGCTGTAAGAGTGTGGACAAATCCACAAAGTCCAGGAACTCGGTCGGGACGTCAAGTTGGCGCGCTAGCTCGTCTCTGCGCCGGCGGAACATAAATTCGGGCCGGAAGTTAAGGTCGGCGTACTCGTTGCCGAGGTGGAGGATACCCAACTGCTTGAGTGTGTTCACACCGCCCACAGCCTTCACCCGCGCACTCTCTTCGCACTCAGCCACGGATGCAGAGATCTGCGAGAACATTGCCTGCTTGATGTCTTCGGCATACTGGAATGCAGAGAAGAGGCCGGGGTACGGCACACCCAAGTTCTCATCGCCGGCGTGCGCGATGGAGAACCCAATGACGGCCCGACTATGATCGTAGATGTCTTTGCAGGTCTGTTCAATGATCTGCTCGGCTTCCGTGGCGACCTCAGTCTTCGCCTTTTTGTTGGATTCTAGCAGTGGTTCAATCTCATTCAGTTCATCGCTGACACGGACGATTTCTGCTTGCGCAACCTCGGTATTCACCGTAGCGAGCGCGTTGACGTCGTTCAAAATATTGAAAAGGTAGTTCTTTGCCGGTGCCAGCTTGGAATGTGCCCGCTTCTCCAAAACAAAGCGGCGCAGAGACTGTTCCATGCTTTCGAAGTCACGGAGCTTTTCTTTGCCCTTGCCCTTGCCCGTCGGATCGTCGTCGCCGTCCCCGCCTCCACCGCCCGATGAGCTTCCGCTCCCTCCCCCGCCAGAACCACCAGGTCCGCCAGGAGGTACAGGAGGCGGCGCCATGGGAATGGCATTGCTTGATACGAAGTGAACCAGTTCAGATGCTTCTTTATGAGTCTGTGGGCTAAGGCCGGAAACCTGGTCGAGAATCATCTTCCTGCACCGGTCCTGGTCCCGGATGGCGTCAAAGCCGTTCACAACAAAGAAGAAGTAAGCCTTTTCGGCGGCAGCAGCACTGATAAACTCGGTCGCGGTAAGTGTAAAGTGGTTGGCAGCGGACACAACGAAGACGACAACGTCGATCTCCTCCTGTCGAGCAAACACAGCGGTGGTCTTGGTGGTGTCCGAATTTAGGCCCGGTGCATCAATGAGGGCAATGTCGACAATGCCGTTGCTTAGGAGAGACTCGTCGATGGCCCGCACATCCTTCACATATACCTTGCACTGCATGTACGTCGAGTTGTCGGTAACAATCTTGTCCAGCTCCTCTAGCGAAAAAACGTCGTACGTAGACTCGTCGTTCCGGTTGTAGATGACGTCCATATGGACTGCATGAACTTCTTCGACGCCGCTGTTTTCGCTGGCGTCCAGGACCTCGCAGAAGATGCTCGTGCAAGGCTGCTGGTCCTCGGGCAAGATCTTCCTTCGCAGGAGAGCGTTGCAGAATGTTGATTTGCCTGCGTTCAGGTCGCCCGTGATAAGGACCTTGCTCGATATGTCCTCAATGCGCTCTCGTAGGGCCTGAAGATGCTTGATGCTTGATCGAATCTTTTCGTCCAGCAGCGACGCGATTGACCCCTTCTCTAGAGAATGGACCAGTTCGGCCTGGTGCAGGCCGCCGAGCTTCAGGTCAAGTTTCAGAACCGAGAACTCCTGTGCAATCTGCGGGGTGACGAGGCGCGGCTCCGCCACTGACGACCGTGCTTCGGCAGCTTTGCTGGACTCTGCGGGCGTGTTGTCTTCGAGGGCTGTGTAGGACCGGCGCAGCGGACCTCGGTCAGGGCGGTCAGCCGATGGTGCGGTAGCCGTGGCGATAAGGTCTCCGACGGTCGTGTGGGCGTGCTGTAGCCCCGGGCGAGTCAGAGATGGCGGCGGCAACGGCGCAGTAGCACTGATGCGCTGCACAGTCGGATAATGCGCTGGCCATGACGTGTTTGTCGCTTGCAGCCCCTTCAGCAACTCCACGACCTGGCTGATAGACTTCCCGAGTGCGACGCGGTGCTGGTTGTACCACATCTGGTGGACTGCACCAGCCTGCAGCCGGCGGTTGGCATCAACGCCCGCCGCAGAAGACGATGAGGTTGCCGAGTATAAGTGGCGGTTATCGTGGACAGCGGAGTCCCAGGCGAACGACGAGTTCATCATCGAGCGGATGTCGTCGTCGCCGGCGGAGCTGCCACCATAGCCGGAGTCCTTGTCGAGGAGGGACTGCAAATGCGCCGCATGTTCCGATTTCGAGCCCGAGCCGACCGTCATATAACCAGGGCGCGAGGCCTGCGGCGCGAGGCCGCCGACATCGTCGCCGGCGCTGGCGTCGTGCTCACCGACTGTTGCCGGCTCTCCATTGGGGGATTTCCCCTTGTTTGGGCGTGCTTTCTGGCTCATTGCGTTGATGGCGTAGCCATGGAATTGAAAGGAATTCGAGGAAGAGAACGGTTCGCTCGACTTCAGATCTCTGTCGGCGCTGCAATTTTCGTCATTTGGGGGTGGTTCGGTTGAGGTGGGAGCGTGCGATTTCTCGACTGACGGAGGAGGCAAAATTTCCGAGCGAGCCACATCCGGCGAGAGGAGCGCTGATTGGTCCAGCCACAAGGCCGCGTTGGTTGGTATTGGCAGAGCATGGAGTGGAAACAGTGACGCAGTAGCAGGCGCAAGGGGCAGCGACGAGCGGACTGCCCGAGTTTCGCCTCTTCCCGTTGGAGCAGGAGCGACTGGAGAGTCTAATATACGCATCCGATTCCTTTTTTTGCGCTCTGTTTCTCGGGTTCTTTAAAAGCTCTGCCTGCCTTTCTTCCCCCGAGTCAGCTCCGTCCCAACGCTCGTCAGCGAGCGCACAGCACAAAGGAGGCCATCGTTAGCGCCCCTCGCCAAGAGACAGCAGCTGGCGGCCGTAGCCTCTCTCCCTGGGCGACAAGCTGCTGCCTTATCTTCTCCCGCATCGCAACTACAACACATTCGACGGCGGCGACGGCGACCCTGCGATCTCTGATTTCCAACCAACTGATAAGAGTTACAGGCGTATTTCTATCCGCCTCCTCTTGCCTCTGCTTTTGCTCCAGCCTGACTGCTTCTCGAGGAGAAGCCGAGGCCGAAACCATGAATGTGAGGAATCACTTCAAAACGATTGCCTGCGGCCGGAGGGTGCAAGCAGGCCTGCCCCTGAAAGCCTACCGCTAACAATGGTGCTTTGCGCTTCTTTACATAGGTCCTCGAATGGGCATTCGGAAAGCGCATCACGCCGGCCGAGCGCCTGCGCAAGAACCAGCGCATGCTCGATAAAGCCATCCGCGAACTCGACCAGCAGCGGGTCAAGCTAGAGAAGCAGGAGAAAGCACTCGTTGCGCAGATTAGGCAGAGCGCCCAGAAGGGCCAGATGGGAGCATGCAAGATCCAGGCGAAAGACCTAGTGCGCACGAGAAGGTCAGCCGGTCCGGTGCTAAGAGCGCAGAGCCAGAGCCTTGACGACGACGGCAAACCCCATGCTAACACTCTACTTATACCAGATACGTCGAGAAGTTTTACGGCATGCGGAGCCAGCTGCAGAAGATTTCCCTCCGGCTCCAGGTAGGCACACCGGCACGGCGTTCTCGGCCGATTGGCGCGCAACGCTAACTGCCTTTTCCCTAGACATACCGGACGAATGAGCAGATGATGCAGGCCATGAAGGGAGCCACGATGGCACTCGGCAGCATGAACCGCACGATGAACCTCCCCTCCCTCCAACGCATTGCCATGGAGTTTGAGCGCGAAAACGACATTATGGAGCAGAGGCAAGAGATGATGGACGACGCCATTGACGACGCCATGGACGTCGGCGTCGAAGAGGAGGGCGATGAGGTTGTCGAGCAGGTGCTGGAGGAGATTGGTGTCGACCTGACCCAGGCTGTACGTTGGACGAGCAGCGGCATCATCGCCGTCCGCTTCAAGCACATACCCCCCTCTTTTTCTCCTCTACCCCGGTTTCATTTACAGCGGACATGACAGGCTAACAGTGACCAATGTCTAGCTCGGAGACGCACCTCAGGGTTTACAATCGGCGACGGTGCCAGAAGGAAAGATTGCACAGGCCGTGGGCGGTGGCGGCAGCGGCGGCGGCGGAGATGCGGGCGACGATGACCTCCAGGCTCGCCTGGATAGTTTACGACGGTAGTGCCCGACTGAGGCCTTGTCGGAGGTGACCAGGTCTCTCGGGTCGCGTGTCATTGGAGGGCGATATAGCCAGGCAATAGTCGGCGGGCTGTATTGTGTGTTTCTCAGGGTTTTCCGCGTGTACTCTTTTCTCGTTTCGTTTCATCGAGGCTCTGTCCGCCCCCTCGTCATCCCCGGTTCCTCTTTCTATCTTACATAGACACAACGCACAATGCTCGCTTGATCTCGTGCTGTGGTGACGGGCGGCCTGCGGGATGCTCTTCTGCAAAACAATGCCGTTAACTGCGAGGACGCCTAAGGCCCCATATTCTGCCCAACAGGCCGGAGCGCCGCACCTTTCCCTTCTCCCGCGCTGCTCCCTAAGCGCTACCGTCGTTCTGCATCGCGCATCTCAACCCCATAGGCCGGTCCCAACCACACCAAGTGCTGCGCCCCGTTTTGTCCTAGAAGCACCGGATGCCTTCGGGCATCCCATTTACCAGCTTTGGCGGCGTTGTCCGCCGTGGTTTTTGTGCGGACCGCTTGGTATATGGTGTGTTTCAACAGGCGAAGGAGGAACCGCATTGTTGACACACAAGTAAACACTACAGCTGTTCAGCGCCACGATAGGCTGCTCTCTGCTGGCAGCTTACGAAAAAATTCACAAGGCAGACGCAGAAGAGGGCCTTCAGGCGCAACAGCCAGAGTTGACAGTCCTATCAGGCATTATCGGCGTCTGCTCGTCCTTCTTTTTCTCACTCCGTACAGATAACTTCCGTCTTATCGACTTGGTAAGATGGTTTCAATTTCCCCGTGTTCCTGCCGCGTGGTAGTTTCTTCTGCTGTCGCCCACTAAGTGTCTGGTTCGCGTGCGCTTTGTCTCACCTGTCTCAGGCGCCTATTTCTTCCCTCGTTCCTTCCCTCCGTTCCCTCCGCCCCGTCTAATATATTACATCATCCTCCCAGCGAGTCACAGGACCCCTCCTCCCCTTCCTTCCGCTAGCCTTTCCCCACTGTCTTCCACGACCACCGAAACAAGCGTTGCCTCCCTTACTGCACCAAGCCCAAGCTGGCCGTTACCTCCATCAGCGGCTCAAAACCCCAGAAACCACAACCTACACGAACAACAGGCATCGCAGCATCACCTACACACACGACGATCGCCACCGCTTGAAACGGCGCGTGGACTTCTGCATTCTCCTCACAAGCATACGTCTACATCGTTTGCTTTTCTGCATTTTGATACATCGCTTTTGCATCACTTCCTGGAGCTGCTTTGCGCAAGGACGACCAACCTCAGCTGCCTCTGCGTGTCGGATTTCGCCTCCTCCGTCATTGCTCACGCCTATCCCCCTCTCTCTCCCGCCTGAACAATTCCTCTATCGTCGAATTGCCCAGAGGTTTTCCCCTCTTCACCGCCACAGCTTCTTTCCATTTGCGCATAGACAGTTCCTGTGTGTCCGGGCGAGACATACACAGGACAAACCTCCTCACGACAGCCCTCTGGCCAATCTCAGCCGCCCACCAAGCTGGCAGGCAACAAGCGACGCAGTCTCTCCTCGCAAGGAGGCCTGCTTAACAGGATGTTTGGTGGAAATTCGTCTGCATCCCTCAAGTCCGAGAGTGCGATTGATGACACAAGCAGCGGCGGCGACGGCAGCGCCCCTGGACCCGGCAGTGCCGGTGGTGCCAGCGGCGCCAGAAAAAATAGCAACAAATCGCCGTCGCCGGAGTCCAGCCCAGATAAGACGTCATCTGTAGCACCGATTCCAACCACCGAGAAGTCTACGAGCACCGAACGGCGAGCTGGAAGCAGCAACAGTAGTCCCCCAACGTCCGGCAGCTCCACAGAGCAAAAAAAGCGCCGCGGTAGCGGTGTCAGCAGCCGCGCCAGCAGCCTCTTAGCATCTGCTAAGAACTCCCTCAACTTCTCTCAAGTTGGCCGGACTAGCAGCGACGGATCGTCGTCGAACCAGACCCCGCTGCAAAAGCTCGGCAAGCAGGACGCTGCGCTTGCTGTTCCCCAGGGACAGCACAACAACTCGGCCGGCGAATCCCTACCCGGGCCAAGGTCTACATTCCGCGTTGGCGTATGGGAAGACAGAAACAAGAAGTGCCGGCGGACGATGGAGGACACGCACGCCTTTCTGTACAATTTCCTACGCACGCCGGCCCCTGCCTCCACCGGTGCAGACAAGGACAGCACGAGATCGATCAAGTCATCATCTGACAGTAGCGGAATAGATGCCGCTGTTTCCAGTGCTGGTAACAGCGGTGCAGACCTGATTGGAGACCCGCTCGAGACGGACAACGGTTACTTTGCTATCTTTGACGGGCACGCCGGAACGTTTGCGGCCGACTGGTGTGGGAAGAAGCTGCACCTGATTCTCGAAGAGATCATCCGCAAAAATCCCAATGCGCCCATACCCGAACTACTCGACCAGACCTTCACGTCCGTCGACGCCCAGCTCGAAAAGCTGCCTCTCAAGAACAGCGGTTGCACGGCTGCTATTGCCGTGCTGCGGTGGGAGGATAGAGTGCCTAGCAATCAGTCTGCCACCGGGTCTCAGGGCATCGCCATGGCTGCTGCCGCAAAGGCCAGCGAAGATGTGGCGCCCAAGACAGACGACAAGGCAGCTAACACCGGCAGCAGTACCACGATCTCGTCTCGTGCTACAACAGACGTGGAGACTGCCCATGCCAGGCTAAAACCAAACGCCCTCCGGCAGCGCGTTTTATACACGGCGAATGTCGGCGATGCACGTCTCATCCTCTGCCGGTCCGGAAAAGCCCTCCGTCTGTCGTATGACCACAAAGGCAGCGATGAGATTGAAGGGCGTCGCATCGCGAATGCTGGCGGCCTGATCCTCAACAATCGCGTAAACGGCGTTCTTGCTGTCACCCGGGCGCTCGGTGACACATACATCAAGGACCTTGTCACTGGCCACCCTTACACCACGGAGACGGTGATACAACCGGAACTTGATGAATTCATGATCATTGCCTGCGATGGGGTGCGTACTTCCAGCTCTCTTTTTTCTTCCACTATATAGATTGGTGTGACGCTAACTACAAGCACAGCTTTGGGATGTCTGTAGCGATCAAGACGCAGTGAATCTTGTCCGCAATGTTCCAGATCCCGTGGCAGCTGCGAAGATGTTGGTGGACCACGCTCTTGCTCATTTTAGCACAGATAATCTGTCGTGCATGATTGTCCGCTTCGACAAGGAGGCTTTGGTGGAAACACAAAAGAACCACGATGGCCTAATTGGCGTAGAGGGCGACGAGGCAGGCTCGGGCACCAAGCCTAGCGAAGCCGACAAGATTGTCAGTAACATTAAGCAAAAGATCGCCGAGGGGGGCACGCCAGCCATCGGCGTGTCCGCCAGCAACAGTGGCCGCGGTCATGACTCGACGGCAGCCCCGGCTGGCGAGGACACTTTCAAGCGCACGGCGATCGAGGGCTCGGTGGAGGAAGAGCCGGTATCTACTAGCGATAGCTCGCCAGAGAGTACCCTGGAGGAATCAGTCCTAGTCAGCAACACGGAAGAGCCTGTCGAGAGTGTTGTAGAACCCGCTGTTCCGGGCGAGTCCAAGTCATGACACGCGCAGGCCGGCAAACGAGTCGGATCCAGCCTGAGGCAGGCAAATGGGCGTTGGGGACAAAGCGGCATCACAGGGGAGAAGGGGGCGAGATCGAAGAGCCGGAGCATTGTTGCACAAGTGGACGGGGGACTTAGGCGAAGAAACATGCGGAGAAAATATTGTTGATGCAAAGGCATTGAATTTCTTGTTTATGGCCGTTACTTATGTTTAACTATTTTTTCGCCTCGCTTTCTATGCCGGTTTACCACGTTCCAAAAATTTATCATATCCAAGGCGCACCAGTCTCAACGTCCTCGGCAGCCTCGGCCGTGACATGCCCTCTACTTCTATTATAGGTTATCCTCCTCCCTTTTCGACCTCTTCGACTCTTCTGCTTCCCCATTTTGTCCCGTCTTCAGTGCCGTGCCCAACCCACTCGCATATTCCCGAAGTCAGACATCGGTCTACGACTAATACAACGGCGATGCAGTCCACTCCGTACACTATGCTTATTTTCCTAATCTTCTGCCCCTCTTTCCCTGCGCGGTCAAAGCGGATGGAGGAATGGGTCTGTGAGGTCGCATCAGCACGCCTGTCACCGTGCCTCCTTGCACAACAGAGACTGGGAATAGGCTGTTTCATGCAAGAGTCGCAACGTCTGCCGCACCTGGTTGGCGAACGTTGATCGCTCGGCACAGCGCAAGGAAGGCAATAGATCTTGTTTTCCTTGGTCGCCTTCTTCCTCTCCCAATTCCTGCACGCCCGCTAGACAGCCTAACGGCTCGTTTGGCGGTCATTGCGTTTCCGAGATCCTCTGGTTTGAGCGGTCGTTCGCAGGCAGCCACGGCCGTTTGTTTGTGTCTAAATCTGTGGCTGCAGAAGTCAAGCCGTTCGCTCCAAGAATGTCAGAGGGTGACAAAATACTGCGTAAATCCCGACTGCGGAAGTATATACGCAGTGAGACCACCACTGCACACAATATAGAGAAGTAAAAAGGGGGTGGACGCTAAAAGTCAACGGTGCTGCTGGAAGAACGATCGAGTATGATATCGGCCTCCTATTTCAGTCCAGAGGGACGGGGCGTCTCCAACCGCAAGCTCGGATTGGGCGCATAGAGAAATGTGTGGGTCTGAAACGGAAACCACGATGGGCCGGGGGCCCGCACTAGCCCGCGAATAGTCGAGAGCACTAGGGAAGGGGGGAGGAAAGTCCCTCCTTCCCCCTGGAGCGTGCTTTGTGCGTGCGCGTGTACTCCGTAAAAAATATACCAAGCCAAATTAAAATAAAAATAAAAATAAAAATAAACCCAGGGTATGGGGAGGAAACAGGAAAGACCGACAGTCGGGCCAGAAGCATCGCTCAGGGGTTCGGTTTGGACCTTCCTCGAAGCAAAGATTCTCCCTTTCCCGCGCCTGCTCAGGACTGGGCTCTCTATACTACCTCTCTCTGATTTTCCATTTCTATCTTTGACCGTGATTTTGACCTTTGTTTCTGTTTCTTGTTTTTCTCTGTCTTTCTTTTACCTCGTGTACGTCTAATCATTTTCTGATCCTGCGCCCGCTCTCCTCGCCCTGCGCGTCCCGCACGCTCTCCCAGGAATGTGCCTGTGGCGTCTGTGTGTTGCCCTTGGAGGTGCGCCCAGGTCTCGCTAAAAAAAAAAGAAACAGCTTTGGCGTTTCTGTCGTCTTGCTGTCGTCTTTTCCACATTCCCTGTTTCATTCTGTTCTCTTGTCAATCTTGACTCCTATTCTTTTCATATTTGCTTCTTCCGCCTCTCGCACAGCGTCGGCTCGCCCTCCAGGACATGCGAACCCGTTGGCGCCCCTGTCCAGCTCGGCTCTTGGTGGATGCGTATCCTGCCTGAGCGACTCCTAATAATTCACTCCCATTTTTCTCGGCCAAAATTGCTCGACGAATTCGAAGCCCCTTACTCAAGTTCCCTACCCGTCGTCGTCGCGAAACACTCCCCTTCTAAACTGCACCCGTGTGCCGCAGTGTCGTATCAATTGATACGCGACCTGACGCTGGTCTCCGCACTGGAGCAGTTTCTGTTCCTTCGTCCGATCCTATCCCTTGCCTGAGCTTCTCTCGGCGTGTTGAACCTGCTGAGATACACACAAACACGCGCATTCCAAAAACACGCGTTTTTTTTCTTTGTTGGTCGGCTGTGAAAAGGCGCTTGCGCTCAGCTGAGCGCCCCCGGCAGTTATGTCGCTGAACGGGCTGGACGACGCGGCTGTCAAGGAGGCTCATGAGGTTGCTGTCTCCGAGCCTGGAGGATGGTAAATCGGCCCCGTATCCTGGAAAATAACAGAAAACCGGCGGGCCATTGCGCGGACAAACAAACCGGCTACGCAATGGCGCCCCTAAGCAATTCATTGAGCCTCTGCTAACCTGTATGTTTTCCTCCCCACAGGTTCCTTCTAAAGTATGCAAGCCGTGACGAGGTCGGCCTGCTTGGACGAGGCAGCGGCGGCATTGTTGAGATCCGGAACGCCATCGCCCAGTACGACGAAGCGTCCCCCCTTTACGGCTTCTTGAAATACAGGCGGAGAAACCTTATCATCAAATACCTGCCAGAAAACTGCTCCCGGCTGGTACAAGGTTAGCCTTCCAATCCATGCAAGAAACCGCCCCTCAGTGAACACTGTTCTAATCGACCCGTGTTGCAAACCTGCTCAGCGCGTGTCACTGTCCACTTCAATGCCGTCTGTGAGCGGTTTGCGCCGTACAACACAACCTTTTCGATTACTGCCGCGAAGGAGCTCAAAGACACAAAGCTGTCCGCCGCCTGCTCGCTCCACACTGCCTCCAGCTCCACGTCGTCTTCAACTAGCTCGCTGCGGAGAAGGCGGCTGATGGAGATTGCCGAGGAGGAAGAAGAAGAGCAACGAGCCACAAAGCGACAGTCAGTTGTGAAGGAGGAAGACCATCCAGTAACACAAGATGGGTTGGCTCCGGCGACACCTCCGTCACAGCAGACAGCTTCGCCGCCAGTGACCTTGAACTCGCAGCTGGCAAAATCACCGAACGAGTCGCAATTCGCAGGCACCGTTGAGCCGCCATCTTTTACTGGCGTAGAGCGCCCTTCATCTCCCGCCAAATCTCTCGATGCCCGTCGCCTTTCGTCTCAGTTGACTCGCCCGGAGATGTACAGCTACTCGTCCTACACTTATGGCAAGCCAAAGGTAAAGCTTGCCCCCCGGCCATCGCTAGACGTCTCAGGACGGCCGCGTACTTCCGCTGGTACTGGTAGCTACAGACCAGTATCTGCCATCCCAGCCGGGTTCAAACTCTTTTCTAAGGGGTCCAGAAGAGGCAAGGCCGATAGCAGATCTGCGGGAAACTCGGCACAGCCGATCGATGAAGAGAAAACAGATGTGAACTCTCTGTCCACTGCCGATATCGCATCTATTCCTGTGCCTGCAACCCCCGCAGACACATTGGACGTGAAGCGACCACACACCAGCGCCGGCAGACCTACTTCTAGCTCGGGAGTATCCGTCAGATCCGTTGCCACGACCGCCGCAGCTACTTCGACCAGACAAAACACGATGACGCCAGAAAAGGCCCGCCTTATGAAGGCGATGAAGCTACGAGAGAAGAAAAAGAAAATGAGCATCCAGCCGCCTCTGCCCATTCCTACAGTCGATGTCATTGAGGCCCCCACGGAGTCAGAGTCAAGAGATGCTCCGGAGTTTGATGGGCCATCTGACAGCGCCTCTGCTACGGGTGTTTCCTTCACCGGCAGCTTCGATGGTCGGCCGGGCTCCAGCGGTGAACTAGGTTCAAGCAATCATTTCACCTCCAATGCCGGCTCTGCCGACTCTGCAATCGATGTCGGGCTGTCCGCGATTGACCAGGCATCTATAGACACACACACGACAGATTCTCACCCAGCATCTCCCCTAGCTATGTCGTCAGAAATTGGTGACTCCACGAAAGCTTCATCACTGTCTGAGTCTACCGACGAGACCATTCAGGCATTACACGATCTCAAGTCGGAGATAAATACTGGTGACCACGATGTGGTGGGCGAGACTAATGATGGTGTGGTATCAACGATATCCAGTGGGGTTATAGAAAGCAGCGAGATAAATGACGAGGATGTTGGGGAGCAAGAACCCGCTTTCGACAAAATCAATGCGGACGAGCAGTTTGAGGAATCTCAAAGCAAAGATCCTGCGAACATTGAGAACGTCCCTGAAATGCCAAAAGAGGAGGGGGAGGCCAAAGTAGCACCACTTGATACGCAGTCCATTTCAGATACTGTCCAGGAACTCGAAACCGAGACCACTGACTCGAGCCGCCCGGCTACGTCGACCACTTCGGAGCTTACGGCCCATCCAGAACACGAGACTCCGAGTGCTTCAACTACTGTCATCCCCACCATTGCCGTGCCAGAGTTGAGAGACAGCCAATCGACTATAGGACTAGAGAGCAACGATGCCGCATCGATTGATACCAAACGTGCCCGACGGAGAGCACTAGTTGAGCCCATTCGCACAGACCTAAGCAGCCCCCTAGAGAAGGAAGCGGTCCGCTCCGATGCCCATCTGTCAGACGACGAAGAGCTTATGGAAGAGTTGCAGTCTGCAACTGTGCAAGAGGCCAAACCTATGACCGTGTCAAAGTCTCCCATTAACCCGGTCTTTCCTAGCACAAGCCCTTCAAAGCAGCCGCGTATTGTCGGCGATGGAAATATCAGCCGCGTCGTGCGCACCGTCTCCAACCCCATCCGGGGCCCCTTATTAGTTCCGGGAGACTCGACGGCGAGTTCGGCGCGCTCTGTCTCATCCGGTGCCGCTTTCTTGCACAAAATGGCACAGCAAAACTCGGCGAATCTGGCTCCTAAAAAGTCAACCATCGGCTCAAGTATCTCCCAACGAATAAAGGCGTTGGAGAAACTATCCGCGAGCGCCCCTGGGCCGGTTGCTGAGACCCCAGCGCGTGTGGAACGGCCAACTTCTGCCTTTTTCTCTGTACGAAAGCCTAGCGGCCGAGATCCATCTAAATCGCCTTTGATTGCCGAACGAGCCTCATCCCTAACCAGAGATAAAACGCCATCGCCACCGACATCGCGAGAGTCATCGCCCGAGGTGCCCAAACTAACGCCGCGTGACCGATCGGGGTCTATGGCTAGCCGACTCTCCCTGTTCGAAGGAGGCAACCTGCCCAGAGGAAGGCCCGAGTCTGTCCAAGTCAGGGCTAGAATTATTCGAGATCCCATGCAGCCTTTCCCCAAGATGCCTGACTCACATTACGATCCTTTGGAACCGAGCCACTTAGATCTCAAACAATCCCCACTTGTTGTCGACCATCAAAAGGCAATGTCGGTACCTATTTCGGCTTTCATGTCAGCATTAACACACTCGTTAGCCGCAGAACCAGCTGTAGAGCCAACCCAAAAGAGAGAAAGTATTCAGGAGCGACGGATGTCAAAGGAAAAGCGGAGGTCACAATCACAGGATAGGTCAACAGCAGCGGATGATTCTGAAAACACCCGACCCCGCCGTAGGTCCTCCTTGTCGATTGTCAAGGACTTCATCAAGGAGCGTCGCGGATCGGTGTTAGCCACACGTTCCCAGTCAACTGACAACCTCAATATTAACAATCTTGTCTCCCCGGCGTCTCTTCCGACTCCTTCAAAATCGCCATCACGCCCACCTTCCGTGCACACCACTCATGGACTGGCACGGCGTCTCAGCATATCGAGCCGACGCTCAACAAGCAAGGACCGGGACATTAGCACGCCACCGCCACTCAACACTCCGCTGTCTCCGGCACTGATGACGGAGACGAGCGGCTCCGGTGACGAAAGCAAATCATTCACCAGCGAGTTCGGCCATAAAAAGACTGGCTCCGGAAGCAAAAACCGAGCTTCTCGATTCATGCGAAGACTATCCAGCTCTCTCAGCACCGGCCGCAAGACGACAACCCCAACGATTTCGCCGACTGTTGCTGAAGAAGAGGAGGTATTCAGCCCAATCCCACCATCGCGAGGCAGCTCCGCTGCCCTGCAGCCCAGCATCGTTTCATATATTGGCGATGTCAATGTCCAGTTTCCCGACAATTTGCTCTGGAAGCGCCGGACAATGTGCCTCGACTCTCAGGGTTTCCTGATTCTCAGCACAGGCAATGGCGTCACTGCCGCCGCAACGGCCGCATCGATCGCCAACGGTGACAGGCCGGCCGGCGCTATCAAGCGTTACCATCTTAGTGATTTTCGGCTACCGTACATTCCGGAGATGGAGCTCCAAGAGCTCCCAAATAGTGTGTGCCTGGATTTTGTCGATGGTTCCGGTTTGCAGATCGCCTGCGAAGACCGGGCCGGTCAGTTAAACGTCCTTCAAAGTAAGTAGTTATTCAATGCTGTCATGTTGCGACATTACTTCGTCATATCCCTACTAACTCGTTTTCCTTACAAGTTCTCCAGGAGGCTCATCAGAACCACACGTCTTTTGGACAGTGAGAGGTTTGACTCACTGTGAAGCAATCGATTTTGCCAGCACACTTCCGAATTATAGAAAAGCCGAAAAGTAAAGCTTTCTAGTACTTATTGTCTGCATCCGACTCTTGCCGTTCACTCCCATTCACATTTATTTCTTTTGTCACAAACAATATAGTCACCTCACACGATTCAATTCACAATTAGTCCCAACGACACATTTCTTTTCCCACTTTTCCCCATTTTATTGTTCTATGTAACATGCTACCGTATGGTACGCTTGTGGTTCGGTTACCTAGCAAGCTTATTGATGGCTTAGCTATCGTCCTACCGCAGGGCCAGGAGACTCGTTACCGAAGTTTGTGAGCATTCCCCAACGGCAAAGAAGCGTTAAGCCTTCCTTTGCAACGGAATGATTTATTATTTGGCCTGTTAGGTCATTTTTTTCTTGGATCTTTTTTGTACATACACAGATGACGGCCAGTACTTTGCGGCTGACGGCTTTTTTTTCAAATCGATACCCTTCCCCAGAGAAAAGATTGATTTCTTGATAATTTTTATTTTGTTGTGGTGCTCGTTACTTTACCAATGGTTGCATTTATCACGGAATATTTGTATAAAGTCGGCCATCTTTTGTCTTACCCGTTATGTGAGCGTCATCGAGTCTACACAACTACGCTCATGCCGAAATGTTAAATATGAGCCACATGCTAGTATTCATGGTTTGGTGTATTGAGATTAGCATAATAATGCGACTGGGTCCCACGTCAGATAACAAACCAAGCCTCCGCTGTAGTTGGGTTGTCGGTATGATGATGGTTTAAACCCGACAGGCCGCAGCCCGCCCTTGTTATCTGCGCAAACATGCCTTTAACATATCGTGTGTTGCTAGAACATGGTGTAGCTGGGGTATCGGGGGTGTAACAATAGTTTTGAAAGCCAGGTGGAATCTCGAGGTTTTAAAGGCCGAGTCTATTTATGGTTGAGTAAACAATAGTAGTTATTCACGTTCTCGCTTTCTTCCGTACTGTTAACAATGCCCGTGGTTCACGTCTCTTCGGCTACTTCTCCTCTTGCCTTTGTTTATGATGTAATAGTTATTGGGTTTTGGGGGAGATTTCTGTTTTATTTTTTGTTTTCATTTATTTGGTTTGGTATTGTTTTGGAAGTAATACAGACAAGCCAGTTCCGTTTGCAATGGGGAAATTATTTATCCCTCCCCCGTCTTTCCCCATTTTGGCTATCTTCGGTTCGTTTCTTCCCTTTCCCATTGAAAAAACACATTCTATCCACCACCATCCGTAAATACAACCTCCATTTTCACGAATATTCCCCTTCACTATACCAACCCTCTCCCGGTTACCCGCAACTGTGTGAATGAGATCAAACCTAGCAGTGCAGTCTATATGGCCTGAAGACCTCATATAAAGTAGCACTATCAAGCTTATAAATTTCTGGTACTGCCGATGTATCTCGTTGAAACCTCAACTACCTTTCTCAAAGCGGCCTGAAGGGCCACAGTATAACTAACATATTGCCGACACCGTCGATTGCCCCTATTTGCCTCAAACAAGGCTATAAAGCTGGTACCGAAAACGTTTGAAAAAATTGCATCCCTTATCGTGTCCCTCCGGCCACGAAATAATAATGTGGCCTAGGATCTGAACTTGAATCCCGACCCAGGAAAATGTATAACATTACAAAACACCCTTTCCTTCAAAAACTGTTGATAACAAACGCCGGCTAACGCTCGTGACAAAAAAAAACAAAATAACAGAAAGGCTTACCGCAAACCAATCCGCCTGACAAAAGACCAAAGAAAGCGAGCGACATAAAAGCCGCTCAAGCCGGAGTATCCAAGTTACTTCGGGAAGAAAACAGCACTAAAAACAACAAAGAAAAACATCTATACTCTCTTTTACACCCCCTACTTAAAACCCATTGCCGTCCATAGCCATAAAATCAAGCAGATCCATGCCAGCTACATTGACGCCCTCGGCTGTCATGGCAACAGTGGAATCGGCCATGTTTTGGAAGAAGGCCGGGCCCGCTGGAAGATACCACATTTCGTTGTTGTTCCAGTCCGTGGCATCAGGGAAGACGGTATCACCAAGCGAATTATCTAGACCAACCATAGCGGCTGGTGTGGATGGATTGAGTACTGATGCTGTCCCTGATGGATAGGGGAAGTTGCCCGCAGTTGAATCGAAGGGTGTTGCAGAAATGTTGGCTGGAGTGCTAGAACGTTCCATACCTACAAGACGAGTGTGTTAGCGACACTTGCTATCCAGCGAACTAGAAGATGAGAAGAGACGCGGTAGTTCGACGATCGACTTACCAGGTAAACCCGTCTTCAGCCAACTCGGGTCGCCGTTAACAAATGGAGGCGCGGATGATGCAAGGCCCTGCCCGTACGCATGGCGAGATGCGTGTCCGTTAACCCCTGAGCTTGCTTCGGCGTACGGCTCAGGGCTTCGGCCTTCTGCCGACTGGGGCGCCATGGCAGACGCTGGCAACGACGGTGCGTGGATAAATCGGTTGCGCAGACGACTTGTCAGGGATTCCAAGAGGTCGGCAAATCGAGTCCCGAGGTGTACGTCATCGACAACACAGTTGCGAAGGGCATCCACAGTGCGATCCATAAGAGTGATGGAGATTTCGACGTCTGCCTTGGGGGCGCCAAGAGCAAAGGTTTTTAGCAAAAACATGGCCCCGCTGATAATACGGAAATAAGTTCGCACTGGTGCATGTTTGAGATAACCACCCGGGAGGAGGCCATCAACAACTGTTTTGAGTAGGCTGCGGGAGCCGTCCACGACTTCCTTGACGTACGCTTGATCAACCGCCGTGACGCCTCCTAGCCGGCCGAGAGGAAGCTTGCCGTAATAGTTCTGTGTCTGTGGCGAGAGCTGCGGCGCTGCGCTTCCTGAGGTGTTGCCAGCACCAGCGCCCGCTGTGTTGCCCGCGTTGGTTGTGCACCGTTCAACAACTGCCTGCAGGGAAAGAGAGTTGATATATATGCGGACGTATTCATATTCTATGCTGAGAATATGGCGAATGAAAGTAGGAAGCTTGAAGCGCTCAAATTCTTTCCACCAGTCTCGCAGCAAGGGCTGGAAATCCTTGAGCAGTTCCGTGTACTTGCCGCTCTGGATGATCTCTGTCGTGTGCTGTCGGGAACGGAACAGCTTCTCGTTGCCGGTATGCATGGCGTTACTTATTCCAGCCCAACAGTGGATAATTTGATCATCAAGCTCTAAATCAGGAATATAGTTAAACGCATTGGACACAGACGAGAGGTTGGTTCCTGGTGTCTGACCTTCAACGGAGGAGTTTGGGCGTTTTTTGGATGCGGCTGGGTCCTTTTTCCGAAGGCTCTCCGGAACCATGCTGGTCCAACCAAGACGACCAGCTAGCTGTGTGAGGTAGATAAGAAGCAAACGTTTGATGCGGTATGCCCGAAGGCGGTAGGTCTCCTCTTCATACTCCGGACGCTCGATGCCTCCGGCAGCGAGCAATTCGTCGATGTCGTCGAACACGCCTAGCTCGTAGGCCAGCCCCATAGCCGTGCTCAGCAGCATCCAGCACATGCGGTCGCTTCGCCAGGCGGGCTCTAGCCAGCTGTCGATTCGCTTGCCGCCGACGCCGCCAACACCTGCGGGGCGTGAATCACCATCCTCGCTGGTAACCGGGCCCACTCGATCATATGACGAAAGCAGAAGCTCGTCAGTGACATCGGCGGGGGGAAAGTGCAATGCACGCGGATGCCACTCGGTTAAGATCATCAGGGACTCGATCGTTCCAAGGGTGCGGAGACTACCCTTACGTAGTCCACGCCATGGCGCTGTGCTGGAAGTTTGCGACTCATCGGCACCCGAGCCGCAGAAACCGCCGCCGAATGCCTCTTGGCCCCAGACCACGCGCTCTATCATGCCCCTGAGGTAGGTCCACAGCTGTTCGTGAATGGCGTGCGACCGGCAGCTGGCACCTGGACCGACAAGCGACTTATACCGCGACGATATTGTCAGCAACGTGACCGCGAGGATTGGCTCCTCAGTCAATAGCGTGACGTGAGACGCTGGGTTGTTGAATGTCGGCGGCGAAATGGGAGTCAATGGGGACAGGAACTTGTAGTAGCTTCGGAGGAGGAGAGGGTGCGAGTCAGCAACCGCGGACACAAGTAACGGGATTTCTCCTTGTTTTCCTAGCTTGGATGGCAAACTCACTAATCGATGTACTCAATTGCCTCCTGGGCGGTGAACCATCCTGCACGGACGAATCGGAATCTTGCCCACAACTTGAGAGCCTCCGCATAGCCTGGCTGGTTAACCGGGTCGGGCCGGACGAGTTCAGGGTCGATGGCCTGTTCGTTGCGCGACGCGGTGCGGCCGGGTTGATTGGCGCCATACGCACCGCCGTTCGAGCCGAAGAACTCTGTCCTAAGAGCGCTCTGGCTCGGCGGCAGGGCAAAGTTGTTCTGAGATGGTCCTGCCACCCGACCGTCGTTGACCTCGTCGTGCTTCGTGTGGGGGCTGTCGGACAAGACGGAATGTTAGCATTTCCTCGGCTGGTCTTCCAAGGAACGCCCTTTATTACTGAGAAACTTGAAAAGCGACGACGAACCTGTCTGTGGCGGCCTTGTACAGTAGGTCCAGCGCATCGTGCGGACCGTAGACCTCGCGGCGCATGACGGTCTGTGCCTCGAAATTCTCGAGCGGCGTGTTGGGCTCGTCGGCAGCAGAGATGCTGTCCGTCTTCCGCGACGCCGAGTTGCCGCTGCGCGAGGATGGATCGTCGGGTTGGGGGCGACGGAGAGGATGGGTGCGGACGTTGGCCAGGCCAGGCACTAGCGGCGCATCGTTGAAGATGTTCCCGTCGAGAAGCGACGATCCCCCGGACTCGTCCGCGTGCAGCTTCCGACGGCCGTTGCGCACAATGTAATCATCGCCGTCGATGCCGCCCTCCTCGGTCTTACGCTTTCTCCTCGTAGCACTGAAGTAGCACTCCTTGCTCTCGCGCCGACACCGAACGCACGGCGGGTCGTGCGGGTTGTCAACCGAGCCCAGGTCGCACCGCACCTTGCGCCGGCGACAGGGTATACATGCTTGGTAGACGCGCTTGTGGCCTGGCAGCAGCTGCTGGGAGTCCTGTGGCAGGGCAGAGGACGAGAACGAGGGCGACCGTTCGGACGGCGACGGCTGGCTGTGGGCGTCGTCCAGCGCATGCGACGGGCGCGACAGGCCGTAATTGGACATTGCCACGGTCGGCGCGCCGATGGAATCGGATGCTAGGGCTCGCCTATCGCAGGGCGTGGGCGTGGGCGATATTGGGGCTTGGACAGGCTGTCTGGGTTGTGTCGGGATTAGATGGTTTCTGTCGGTTTGCGACGGGTTTGGCGTGAAGATCGGTGGATGGGAGAGGAAGAAGAAAAAGCGGCGATGGGCAAATAATAGTGGGAAGGGCGAGGTAGAAATGGTGGGTCTGCGGCTGGGGCGGACTGCGTGCTGCCTGGCCTGCTGGTGCTGCAGGCGGGCGGCGGGCGGGACACACTACTCCGTACAGAGCGCCGTTTTCGAGGGCGGGATGGGCGAATGGGCGGCGCTAGCGGGATTTCTGACAGGGGGGAGAATCTTCGCAGAAGGTGGTGCAGAACGAAGACTCAGGCATGGGAGAATTGGAGAAAGCTTGGAAATCAAAAGCGAATGTGCGAAATGAAGGCGGCCAGCAAAAGGGCAAACTAAGAGAAAAGGGGAGCGGCCCGGGACTGGCATTTGCGGTTTTGAGCTCGGTAGTCACATGGCCTGGCCGTGCCAGCCATTGGGAAGGAGCGGGGGAGCTCTCCACGTCTGTTCCTGTTGGCGCCCCTGCCCTGGGTCAGACGGCACGATCGTTCCTGCTCCTCGTCGGAGAGGCAGTATGGAATATGGAATATGGAATATGGAATATGGAATATGGAAGGAACGATGGGACGGGGTGGAAGCACCGGGGAGCAGACTGCCTTTGCAGGTGCACTCTCTACGGAGATCTTACCCCTGCTGCATGAGGACAGGAATGTCGCTCACGACAACGTCTCTCAAACGGTGCGCATGGGGTCACATGGATACCAAAGGAGCCCGTGTGTGCTTGTTGGTAGCGTATCTTAGCTGCACGCACCCTATCTCCACTATACGCGACAGCCTCCTCGCCTTCGCCGCTTCTAAGATACTAAGATACTCGTGCGCATCCCGAGTTGCACCCAAGGGGAAGGCGCAGCCGTCGCGACTCACAGCCGGTTTGCGGACAGCGGAGTCATTCCTCCTCAGCACAGTGCGGCCAGTGACGAGCTGCGCTCTCTCAACAGCAAGGCTCAGGACTGCCGAAGTCGGAACTCTCGTTGGGACGACAAGGCTGAGTGATGTGAGATAGCTTGTTCCACTCTGCACGGCATCGCAGGCGACAGACCGGAGGTGGGTACAGTCACACAGTTCTGGCTGCCTCATTGCTGGCAAGATGCTAGACGCCGTATGCGTGTATGCGAAAGAAGATGGCTAACTCCCTATTAAGCGATTTCACTCGAGAGACGCGGGGAGCGAACTACGGGAGTGCTCGACGCGCTTGGCAGGAACGCTCCTCGCGGTGCTGTGCACCTTCCTTTGCTGGTGTTTTGCTGTGCTGTTTTGAAGCAGTTTCCTGTTCCTTCTTCCTTGCGGCCCTCTTTCTTCAGTTTCCATTTCTAGTGCAAAATTAAGACCAAACGAAAACAATGCAATGCACAAAAAATAGCAACGCCAGTCCTCACGCTTCGTTTTCCAGTGCTTTATGGCAGCGCCACAACGCCGTCACGCCTCAAACAATCGATTCTCCAAGCTCTTGCCCCCAGCCTATAACCAGCCAGGCCGGTTTCAGCCACAGACTTGCCGTTAGTGCGTTCTGGCCAGGCAGAGAGAGACCAGCGTGAGGAGGGAGGGGGTTGCACAGTCCAGTCGCAGCGGAATAGCGTGGAATAGCGCGGCAGGGAGAGACAGGAAAGGGGCCACACAGCGGCAAGATAGAATGAAGGGGAAGGGAAAAATGGGGCGCAAGCCGACCAAGGTCGCGCCGCCAGGACCGCAGGAGGTGCGCAAGTCCATCCGGATTCTCACGCGCAAGGAAGTGCTTCACGACGACGACGACGACCAGAAGCAGCCACAGCCACAGCAACAGCAGCAGAAAACCCAGCAGCAGCAGAAGCGCCAGAAGCAGACGCAGAAGCAGCATAGCAGCAGGCCGCCCGTCTCTGGTAAGTTCGTTTTGGCTGATTTGTTTGTCGTGCGCCTGGGATCGCAGACTTCCTTTGTTTCGTGTTCTTTTCTTGTCGTGCATTGACCCAGCTCGTTTTGCGGGTTTTGCATCGTCTGTATTTTTCTGCACTCGTCTTCCTGTCCTAGGTGTGCTGCGAGCCTTGCGCCTCTTGGCTGTACTCCATAGAGGAGGCCGAGCTTGCAAAGAGTTTTCAATTCACTGTTCAGAGGAGAGGCGAAAGACGCGAGACCCAGTGGGCACGGCGCAAAGCTCGGGCTGGGGCAAGCGACCCAGAAATGGAATTGCGTCTTCCGTTGCACCTCAGATCTCACTCTTGTTGTCTTTGTTCTATTTGCTTTGCCCCTTTTTTTCGCTCTTGCTTTCTACTATTTTCGTGGTCTTCCCGAAAACCAAGAAAGCTGACAGCTGACGTGCTCCTCGTCTAGTCCCCTATACCACCCTCGAAATCGCTTTTCCACCGACCACGATGATTGTCGAAGTACGAAAAACAAGTCCTCTCCCTTTCCGGCGTCGACCGCTTGAATTGATATGACTGGAAACTGACACTTGGGATCTGAATTTAGCGCCGCGTCAAGCTCATCACCGAGCAGCACAATATGTTCGTCTTCACCGAACCCCCCTTGCTGGAGCAGAAGCAAAAGAAAGAGGAGAGACGAGATAGTGGTGGCATGCTCCAAGATGGAAAGACACGAGATCGGCTTGGCTGACATAACAATGCGTCTCCACGATGCAGCCCGAAGCCTCCACAGATGGAAGGCTACCCGATGAAGGAATGGACCGTGGAGGTTTACATCCTCGACGAGGCGGGCAAGGAAAAACCGGCACGGTGTTTCCAAAAGGTTGTCTACAACCTGCACCCGTCGTTTGAGAACCCCATACAGAGTAGGTCCCTGCACGCCGAGGGTCTGAGAACCGGAGGACGGGGGTCCGAAGCGACCAGAGCTGCCAGCTAACCATGGCAGCTTTCCATGAACCGCCCTTCAAGTGCACAAACGAGGGCTGGGGCGAGTTCGAGATGACCATCGACTGCTACACGACTGAAAAGGGCGGCAAGCAGTCCATCCTCCACGACCTCAACTTTGCCAACGCCACGTACGAGAACATCCACACCGTCCAGTTCAAGAACCCGTCCCAGGCTCTCCAGGCCATCCTGCGCGAAACGGGCCCGCTGCCCACCGATGAGGACCGCAAGGCCCGCAAGGTCCAGGACGCCACCACGAAGAAGAAGAAGACATTCGACCTGGAGAAAATGGCCGATGTTATCCCACGGCTCAGCGAAGATGATCTGCTGCATATTATCCAGCTGATCCACGACAACAAGAGCGACGACACATACATCTTGAACAACCCAGACGGTGCGCTTGCCTTGCCTTTTCTTCCCGGCCAATACTTTCCGTTTGGTGACTAACGTCGTTTTGTGCTGGACAGCGGGAGAGTTCTCAATTGACCTGTATACCATGCCGGACAACCTCTGCCGGGAAATGTGGGACTTTTTGGTACGTATCTGTTCCTGGCTGCGGCAGGCCTGCCTCTGGTTTCGACATGATTTGCACTCTGCAGGCTTCTGACACCTGCCCTTCTAGCTTCAATCTCCGGAAGGCCATCGGCTTCGATAGTTTTGGCGGTCGCTTGGCCACGCTCTCTGCTCTTTGACCCTTATTTTACTTTCGCTGCGCTGTCCCCTTTTCAAGTCTTCTCATCTCAGTATGTCTTTTCCCGCTTCTGAGCACTTCGGCGCATTGCACTAGCAGAAGAAAACGAATGCAATCAAGCGGGTAGCTTTGCTGACAGGCCAGTCTGATCATTTCGAGTGCTTTAAAAAAGAACAGGAGCTCTGGTTGGGTTGCTCGGTTTATTGGTTTGCTTCATACGTGTCTTACGGAATCTGGTTCCTGTGGGACGGAGCCGGCGGTGGGGTTTTACGGGAGCTTATTTTCTTGCTTGGTTTTCTTGCTTCTTGGTTTCTGTGATTTTGTGCTTCGGAGATTTTTGAGGGTCTCTTTCTCGGCCTGCCTCTGTCCGCTGCCTTCAAGCACGCCAGTTACTATTATAGGAATTGTGGGAAGCATTTTTCTTCTTGTCGTTTTGCTCTTGGCAGTTGAACGGCATAGGAGAAAAGGGAAGGCAAGACGGGGGGTGGGGTGTAAAGGCTAAGACAAAACATTCTAGAGAAGAATGAAGAATTAATGCATCAAGGCCCCTGAATATCTCGACGTTCAAAGGGACAAACGCGGCCAGACAACACCGGCTCACAACGATCAGGTGTGTAGCGGCGTCCCTTGCCTATTCAGGTACTCGCAGGCGACTCTTTGGCCGCTTCTCTGTCCTGGTGTTTTATTTTTTTTTGCATTTCGGTTTCCAATCTTTTTAGAAATTTGCTTTGGTTGTATTCACCAACTATGTAAGCCAAGTTACGGGATCTTGTTCTTTTTCCTTATTCTCTTTCGCGTCCCTTGAGTCAATGTTCTGTGTCCTTTTTCCTTTTCCTTTTCCACCATTCCATCATTCCTCCTCCCCTGACAGGCTACGACACAAAAGAATAGACGAGGAGAGGCCATCAAAACAGTTTGTTGTTATAAGCTGGCATGGGCTCGTCGCCATTCGCGAATAATTCTCGTATCTCGTGGTTCTCTTTATTGTCTTCTCTTCTCTTCTAAGCGCTGTAGCCAGTCAAAGAAAACCTGCTACGGCCCCGTCACTTGACCAGGCTCCGTATAAATTTCCTCCACACAAAAGAATCCCAGGGAAGGTAACGGGTTGTAAATCGAGGACGTGTTGGGGGAAGGGGAAGTGCATGAGAGGGTTTATGCTAAGAACTATAAAAGCGTTGCAATGGTTGTCGCTGCTATGTTGCTGTGCTTCTGTGCTGCTGTGTTAGTGTGTTCGGGTGTGCAAAAGTGTGCAAAGTTGGTGTTGTGTCGGGGAGTCGGTGGTGAAGCAGGGGAAAGCAGGAGGGATGGATATGTTGAAGAAGATGGTAGCGCAGCTGAGGGCAGAGAGAAGTTTGAGGCGGCTTTCCGTGTGTTGACCAGTTTTTTCTTTGTTTTGCTTCTTCTAAAAAGGCGTACCGCATGATGCCGAAATCGTCTATGAGTCCTTGGCCGCCTCAGAAGCCTCCTCCTCCTTCTTCTCTTCCTCCTTGGTCTCCTCCTCCTTTGCCTCTTCTGCTTCTTCCTCGTTGTCGTCATCGTCGTCGTCGCCGCCTGCGGCCTCGATTGCGGCACCGTTGTCGGTCTGCGCCTTGATGAAAGCGTCCTTGAAGAGGTTGGCATCTGTGATAGACACGAGGTTAGTGGGTGATCCCTGAGTCTCTCAGAAGGAGTGTCACGTACTGTCAGAGTTGGCAAAGCGGATGGCCAAGGTGACGGCCTCCGGCTCGCCCTCGCTCACGTCGGCGGCCGTGTTCCAGACCCAGCTGCGGTCGGAGCCGACGTTGGGCGACAGTTTCATGTCAGGCAGGACTGGGATTGAGAGTTAGAAAGGGGGAAAAGGTGTCATGAACAGACCGAGTGGGAAGGACAAACGTGCCGTAGTGGTTGGCGCAAACCTTGAGGGTCTTGTCCCGACGCATGACCAGGCGGGTCTTGCCGTTCTCCTTGTGCTTCAGCAGACGCACGTCGCCCGTGCCGCGCTCCTTCCACTCGCTGGTGTCCCGGACAAATTTGAAGAGCTTGGCGCGCATCTTGAACGCCTGCTCCTCCGACTCCTCGTTGGTCTTGACGTCGACCTTCTCCGTCAACCGGATGACGGGCTCAAAGTGGACGTCCTCGGACTCGGGAACTTGGTCCTCCTGGTAAAAGGTCAGCGGCGTTGATTAAAAGGGCTGTGGGGGGTGGGGAGGGGGGGCCCGTCAGGTGCACTCACTTCCGCGGCCGCGGCAGCAGCCTCGCGCTGCGCCTTGTTGCTGCCGGAGACATCGCCGCGATCCTCGTCTTCGTCCTTCTTCTCCTTCTTGGCGCCGCCGCCGAACATGGAAAACACGGCCGACGAGGTGACGGGCTTCTCCTCGGTGGTCTGCCAAACAAGAGCGGTTGATCAGTTATTGTATTCGTTAAATGGTAAGACGTGGTGCCACCAGAGCTGGCGCGAAGGAGCTCGTCGCAAAAGACAAGCCAGAACAACGCCTACCTGAGGGACCTCCTTCTCGGTGCCTTCGGCGCTCGACATGGTGGCTGATGTAGAGATGGGGTGGTCTTCGAGAGGGAACAGAGAAGAGAGAAACAAGAGCTGTGAGTTGACCGAGACCGCGAAGCTGTGGTCGATCGTGTGCGAGGTTTGATGTTTGGAAGTATGGAAAAAAGCGATGCTGCCTAAGAGAGCTGCCGTTAATATCCAATGCGACCAGGCTGCCCTAAATACGGGTTTTGCAAATGAGGTTGGGCGTGCAAAGGGACGTCCGACGAACAGAGGGTGGGTGGCGGCTCACTTTTTTTTCCGTCTGTGTCGGTTGGTTTGTGATTTTTTCGGTTCAACTTTTTTTCGCTGTTGTTGTTGGTTGTCCGGGGAAGTTAAAATTGTAGAGGGAAACGACCCCTCCTTCCCCTCCTAGTCTGGACAAAGTCAACAACGGCGCCCAAAACCGCACCAGCAGCAATTCAGTGCTAAGCCATTGTCAGATATTACGCCAGGCAGGGAAAGGGGGCCCAAGGTACCTAGGCACACGGAAGCCTAGTGACGCTCGGCCAATGAAATCGCTGGCCTGTTTCCGCCACCGCTATTTACGATGTTCTCTGAAGGGAAGGAATCACATCCTCTGCGTCCGCATCATACTACGTCTGCGTCGGATACGATGCGTCTTCTGGCGTGGCCGCAGGCATAGGGTGAATTTGTTGCAGCATTGCAAGATACGCATCGTCAGGCACTTGGCATCAAAATGTCAACTAGCAAAACGATTTAGGTTTTCCCAATTGTCTGGATATATGGAATGGAAAACACCCTGCTCGAAATCCTGTAACGCCTTCCAAGAGAAAGGAAAAGAACGAAATAGAAACTGAGATATATGCCGCGTAAAGAAACCGATGGGGACCAAGAAGGCCGAAAAATAAGAAGGAGAATGCTGCCTTAGGGTCAGCCGCGTGCGAGTTGTATGCATGCATGCGCGAACGGCAAAGTAGACTGAACGGAGAGAAGAGGCAAACAACAACGACAATGGCATCCGCGGCAGCACCAACAATAAAACATTAACGCGCAGTTTCGTTTCCTCTCGCAAAACATCGGTTACTTGACGTGCTTCTTGAACGCAAGCAGGTCGGCCAGACTGCCCAGCGGGCAGCCGTGCTTCAGGAAGTCGTGCTCCAAGAGCTCCCGTGCCGATGCCCGGCTCGTCACGTCGACACAGAGACAGACAGACAGGAATGCCTTAAGCTCCTTGCTGAGCTTCTCAGGCTTCTTCAGGCGCGGTGTCCCGTTGGTAGCGATCAAATACAGCGCCTTCAAAGGCTCCTCGTTAAGGTAGGGAGGCTCAGATTCGATCATCTCAATTGCCATGATGCCCAGAGACCAGATGTCGACCTTGGGGCCATACTCCTTTTGTTTGACAACCTCAGGAGCCATCCAGTACGGGGTGCCAACCATGGTCGCACGCTTCTTCTTAGTATCGGTGAGTTTGGCGCAGAAGCCAAAATCGGCTGCGTCATTGGGTCAGTTTTTTGACTTGTCACTTGTGTTCACCTATGCACTATCCTGGTCCACTCACTAATTTTGACGTTTCCCCGGGCATCCAGCAGAACGTTGTCGCTCTTGATATCACGGTGAATGATGTCTTGGGAGTGGAGGTGTTGAAGTCCGCGGCAAGTCTATACGGACTTTCGTTAGCATACAGAGCTCAGACAAATGGATTGGGCGAGAATAGAGAGCGTACCTCAAGACAAATGGTCGAGATCTGGTCTTCGGTGATCACCGGGTTGTTGTCGATGACATCCGTCAGGGCACCACCCTCCATATACTCCATCACCACCCACAGCTCGGAGAAGTTGTTCCGGAGGAAGGCATCGAGGAAGTTTACAATGTTGCGGTGTTTGCTGTCCTTCATCACCATGATCTCGTTGACGATCAGCTCCTTTCTGGGCTGGTGAGCGAGATCCATCTGCTTGATGGCTACCTGGGCTCTTGCGCCCTGTTCGCGAAGAATAGTGCGTGCAATTGGCGATACGGCGCTCTCCTTGACCTTCGCAACGTACACGGAACCGGATGCACCTTGGCCGATCTTCTTTTGCTTCGAGTACGACAGGTTCGGATCATCCTTGGACACGGCCTCCTTGAGCCGGGCCATTACTTCGTTCTCCGTCATAGTCGACAGGCGCACATCCTGCTTCCGCTCTGGGGGGGGCTTTGCGGTCAGGGCAGCTTCGGCAGCCTTGACACCGTCGCTCTGCTGCGCAACCTTAGGGCCAACATTTAGCGGCTTCACAGGCGCTGGCAGGCGGGATGGTGGCTGGCCCTGCTGCTGGCCGTTGGTGCGCGGCGCTCCGACAGCAGTCTGGCCGCCGTTAGGGTAGCGCTGGGCAGGCGAAGCTGAGGCTTGCTGCTGGTCGGGCCGCATCTGCATGCGAGGACCCTGGCCAGGCTGCCCTGCTGGCGGATCTCGTGACATCGACGATGAGCTTGTCTGTGTCGCCAGTCCAGGGCGCGCAACACCACTGGCGCCCGCACTAGAGGGAGGCGCTGGGGCAGGCCGCTGGGCACGCAGGCTGGCTGGCTGACCCGGCTTAGGGGCAGGAGGGGGCGCTCGGCTGGGATTGAAGCGGTCTGCCGAGGGACCCGAGGAACCGCCGGAGTAGCCACCGATCTCTTGCTGGGCCAAAGGCGTCTTTGTCTTTGGCAACGATGCATTATAGGCCTCCAGCTCCCTGCGGTTCTGCTCTTCCATCTCCATCATCCGCTGCCGTTGTGCCGCCTCGTACTGCTGTTGTTGCTGCTGCTGCTGCTGCTGCTTTTGGCGAAGCAGATCCTCTTGGGTGGTGCCGCTGTTCACATAGTTGCTGGCCATGCTCTGCATCTGCTGCCGCTGTTGCTGAGACTCAGTAGGCGACGGGCGGCGCGGAGCACCGGATCCTGCCTGGCCCGGCGCCGCAGACGTGTAGTTGTTGCTAGGACTGCGGGTTTGCATCGTCTGTTGCATCGTCTGCGGAGGCTGGATAGGGCGAGGCGGCGCGACAGATGTGCCGCTAGCGTAACCCAGCTGCTTGTTCTGCATGTTGCTGGCTGGCGGCGTCGGGGTCAAGCTAGAATACTGGTTGGGGTTCTCGGCGCGCTTGGTAAGGTCGGAGTAGAAATCCAAGACCTCAAATACGGCCTGCGGGTTCCGTTCGTAGTCCTCCTTTGTGATGGCAGATGAATTGAGCAGTTTGGACCACTCCGGCGGCAGGCCGACAAACTCGCCCGTCTTTGGGTCGAAGCCCACATGGACGGCATGCGAGAAGTTGGTCGGGTTGCTCACACCACCCATGCCGGGGCAGCGTGCATAGATGAAATCAATCCATTCGTACAGATCGTCGTCGCTCTTCACGCGGATCTGGAGGGTCCTTACAGAACCGTCGTCGTCGCCTGGGCTCGTCGAAGATCCGTTGGAATGGCGCTTAATTTCGAAAATGGTACCAGCAGCTTCGACGCGACCAACGTTGATAACATCCTTGAGGAAAAGCGTATAAGAAACCTTGCCGCCCTCAACCTTATGGAAGTCGAGAGCCTCCTTTCGCAGGACAAGGAACTTTTGCTTCCATGGCTGGATAAAGTTCTTGCTCTCTTTCACCTGGGCAATGCCTTCTTTGATCACAGCAACACCTCCTTGGCCATCGACATTGGAGTTCTGCCGGCCCAGGGGCAGAGAAATGGTCGAGCCAGAGTACTGTGAAGAGCCCGACCGCTGAATGGGCGAGCTGATCGTCAGACCGGACAAATTGGACTGTATGCTGGACGTGGGCGTTAGATTAAGGCGTGGTCTGTCCGTAGGCGGGCGAGGTGCGGGCCCAGGGTTCATGAACTGCCCGGTGGTGTAGATGCTAGGGATGTTGGTCAGTCGTATGAAATTATACGCAGAGTCAAGCAGGAACCGGCAAAAGCAGTAAGACTGCAGACATCGGTCAGTAGACGGCTCACCTGTTTTGCGTGGCCATGGTGAATGAGGGGGTATATGCTAGCAACGGTAAAAAAAGGCCTGCGGCAAGGTTGAGCAGGAGAGGACAATTTCAACTTGCGGCCACAAGAACAGCCCGCGGTCACCTTTCAAGGTGCGAAGGCGCAGTTCAAGCTGAGAAGGGAGATGGCGGAGGGGCTATACCAGAGAAAGAGTTAGCCCTGAAGCGAGGTCTGACAGAGGAGATGTCTACTCCTGCAGCGAGAACAGGAGAACCGACCTCTCTTTGCAGTATATAATTTTTGCGTATCGAAGAGACGAGTCTGGAAGACGAATCCGCCAGGGGAAATATTGGCAGCAGGGAATGGAGGCTAAGCCTGTCTCACCAACATGAAAATACAAAATGAAAAAGCGAATCCTTATCGCCAAGAAAAGCGCGCACAAAAAATTCGTGGGGAGACTGGAAAGAATTGAGAGTGAGGGACGAAGGAATAGGAGGAGAACGGAGGCCGGCCGTTACGATGGAGAGATGCGAGGTTGGTCGGCGACAGAGGGGGCGCTTTGAACTGTCTGAGTCGATGACTGCGTGGCGGCCGTCTAGAAGATATCAAGGCGGCATTGGTAGTAGGCAGACGAAGGACAGAGAATCACGAAAGCGAACAGAGGCGAGAAGCTGTGAAGACGGAGGTCGAGACGACGGGCGATGAAAGGAGGTGAGGGGAAGGCGGTGGGAGACGAGGCGGCGTGCAGAACGTCGGCTGCTGGGCTCGCTGCTGGGCTCTGTGCGGACGAGAACGTCGACGGGATCACGCAGGCACCGACTCGCTCGTCTGGGGCTGCTTTGTTTCTTCCTGGCTTGGGAAGGGTGAGGCTGTTGGGAAGCAAACAGACAAAGAAAGCGGCAGGGCGTCGATGCGGAAGGAGGGAGAAAGAAAAGGCAGGCAACCAGCCGACCGAACGGAGAAAGAGCCGTATGCCACGGTCTTTCCGCAGTAAGATATCTCTTTGTGGGCGTGTTGTGGGTGTTGTGGGTGTGTTGGTGGGCGGTGGAGTGGCAGCGGTGGCAGCGTGGCAGCGGCGGTGGAAACGGTGGTGTGCGTGAGCGCAGCCGGTGGAGTGAAAGGAGAGGAGGGGGGCCAGGCGAGAGGAGCAAGACGGCGACAGGGGCTGTCGGCTGGTGAAGCACACAACCCACGAGCAGGGGTCCCAGTGGAAGAGGGTGGGCGGTGGATGGCGGAAGGCGGTTGCGGGCGTCAAGCTAGCGGCCAGCAGCAATATGCCTATGTGAAGCCCACGTCCCTAGCGCTGTTGCTAGCTCTCCAGTACCTCAACTGTTCGTTGCCCCCTGGTTACAGGTGGCCGCCGGACGGCGACAGAGAGCCTTGCGCGCGTTGGCGGGCGTTGCGGTGAAGGGTCGCTGCCAGTGAAACAGGGTCCCAACAGAGAGGGGTGGTGGGTGCCCGTTAGCGCGCTACTTCCGGGTGCCTGTCCCGGTCCTCCGTTTCGCCGCGCTGACCGCGACGCCAGAGAAGTACCTCGTTATGCGGCAGGCGGGGCAGGGCGCAAAGGACACAAAGGGGAGGTGGGGCAGGCGCTGGCTTTCCAAGGCTCCTTCCCCCTTGGACTGGTCTGGGACCTGGCATCGCTGTTTTGTGTTCCCTCCTGGGCGACAAGCTGGGAATGTATCTTAATTAATACGTCGTAGCAGCGTGAGGAAGCCACGATGCACAGGGAAGGGGCAAGGAATTAGCGGGGTGAAAGGCGCGAACAGCCATGAAACATCTTGCACTGCAGTTGTCGCCGGTGGCCCTGGTGCGGCCCAACCGATTGCCCGATTCGGCAGGCTTGCGCATGTCTCCATTCATGTGAAATGGATTGTTTCGATTCGGCTGGGCTGCTGTGTTTCCTCGCGCGGTCCCTGTCAACGTGCATTCCTAATCTGGCCTGTCCCGCCTGTTGTCGACAGAGCAAGATGCCTCCCGTCGTAAGCCAAGCCTACGGCCGCTATCACAAGCTGCTCTAAATCACAGAACGCTAAAACCGGTGCCGACGAGCCGCATCTTCATGTCGAGTGCCTTCGTCTATCCTCCCTTTCTCACCTTTCTTCTCTGACGGCTGCTTGCGCGTTTCCTCTGCCTCTTTTCCCCAGCCTCCGTCTTCATGCCTTCTCGCAGAATGCGTTTCATCTCCGCTTCTCCCGTTGGATCAAGCGCTGAGCGATCGTTTCTCTCGTTTCTCCCATCTCTCCAACAAGCATGCTGCCGCTCTTCCATTCGCGTTGCCGCTGCCCTGTGCTGCTGCCCGATGATTGCCCATATGCCATTCGTGCGGCAGAATCCGCCTATTTTCCGCCATGGGAATGGATGCATTCTCGTCTGAACAGCTGCCCCCCTTAATATCTTTGGCTCTTCCATGTCTTATGCATCAACCACTATTTCCCTAGTGATACAAGGAGCCGGACACAGGCACGTCTCTATGTGCGGGTTGGACAGCTTCGGCGTCAGCGCCCATGAAAAAATAACCATATCAAATACTGGCTGTCCATCCTCGGGCCAGCCGGGTCCCTTCGCATCATGTAGCGGGACGCGGGTGACAATGCGAGGGACAGCGTTGCGCAGACCGAGCAGCATGGCAAGCCATGCAGGCCGTGCATGCGCTCTCTGCATTGCAATTTAGCCGCACCGCACAACAGGGGCAAAGGGGCTTGCCCCGTGAGCCTCGACACTACTGGGTGGCAGGGCAATTTGACAGAAACTCTGCGGCTGAGCGATCGAAAACCAAGAAGTGTGCACAGCATGGGGGATTTCCAACGGAGAAACTCCAAGATTCGGAAAAAAGAAGGCTTCTCGGGCTGCTGGGTTGCCTCAGGACATGGCGCCTCCAATCTGCGGATCGGTTACAGATTGCCTTCGCTCCGCCGCCCCTGTCCGTCAGAGTAGAGGATACGCTGTGGCTCGCTGGCGGATTGGCCTGGCCGTGCTCCAGAACCTCAGATTGCCGCTGATAAAAACGGCCGTGTGTTCCTCTCTCTGCAATGATCCGCGCCCCATTGCATCAGAGTCGTACGATTATGGCAGCTTGCAGATTCTGCATGCCAGAAAGGGACCCGAAGAATGCATCGAGGAGGCAACGGAGAATGGCCATGGCACACGAACACCGAAGCTCACAGAGCACACAAAACCGGCGAGGCTGTGCAGGAACTTTCGCCTTCTTTTCTGCATGCTTTTCTGCAACTTCTGCATCAACCCCCCCCCCCCCCCCCTGGTGTTTGGCTTTTGTCGGCTTGCGTTTTGAATGGCAGACAGCGCCAGGGGGAGGGTAAGCAGTTCAGGACAAGAAGATCTGAGGCAGATAGGGAAAAGAAGCAGAAGCAGAAGAAGATCCGACAGATCCCACCTGCGCTCGTTTCTTGGCATCCTAAGCCGGACTACAGTAAAGACAGCCGATCCCGGACGTGTACTCCGTCCTTGGCACGACCGGCCGGAGTAGAATTCGAAGTCGAAGGCGTGGCCGACGTAATTGAGGCGCGCGCGCTGCGTATGTCGCTGCTCACTGAGCCTGGGCTCCGTTGAAATTCCCAACTAAATACGCCGTAAAGAGTAAATGGGTCATGTAAAAGGGCCACCACGGAGACGGACCCTAGACCAACAACGCAGCAGGAAAACCCAACATCTCGATGCAGCTGAAATATGAACATGAGCTAAAAAAAAGGCCTCAAACACAATATACGCGTGCTTCTGTTTTTCTCTCTATGAAATGCCTTGCCCCCTGTTTTCGCTCTCGCTAACTTCACACATGAGATCTATTCGTATGTTTCTCTTCTTTAGCGAACGGGCAGCTCCGCCTCCTGCGTCTCGAATGCCGGCAGCTCCGCCTGAATGTCCTTCCACGTCTTGCTGCCCTTGACTAGAGCCTGGATGGCTTCGAGGATGGCGGTTTCGGAGGCGCGCACCTGGCGCGTCGAGTCGCGCTCGCGCAGCGTCACGGAGCCGTCTTTGATCGTCTCGAAGTCGATGGTGACGCCAAATGGAGTGCCCAGCTCGTCGTTGCGGCTGTAGCGCTTGCCGATGCTGGCCGTCGAGTCGTCGACGCGGCTGGCCACGCCCAGCGCCCGCAGCTTCTGCGACAGGTCGCGGACAATTGGCTTGAACTCGTCCTTGGACGAGAGGGGGACGATGAGCACCTTGGTTGGCGCGACGGCCGGCGAGAACGAAATGACCTGGGCCGCCAGTTAGCAAAAATGAAGAGAAAAAATGGGGACGAGGGACGAGCAGAAAAGTATTGAGGGAAAGAAATAAAATACGTACACCACGCGCTTCATCGCCGCCCTCGGCGCCGCGCGACCAGTAGTTGTGCTCCAGCAGCGAGTACAAAATGCGGCCGATACCAAACGACGGCTCGATGACGTTGGGCGTGAACTCGCGCACGTTCTCTGTCCGCTTGGTGAACTCGATCGTCAGAAGGTCGCTCGTCAACTCGACCTTGCCGCCGGTCACACCGACCACGTCGACCGCGATGGTGCCCTTCTCCTTGAGCTCCTTAGAGAGCGTCTCGAGGCTATCCTGCGCGAGGCCCAGCAGCGCCGTCTCGACCGCCTTGGCGTCCTTCTTGAAGCGTGGGCCGAATTTCTTCTTGTCGATCTCCACGCTCCACTCCTCGACCACCTTTGGCGTGTCCAGGCGCTGGCGGACGATCAGCGGCGCGCCCGTCTTCTTGGCGTGCACCGTCAGGTCGTAGGCGCTGCGGTCGGCGCAGCCGACGCACTCAACCCAGCCGGACGACGTCAGCAGCTCGGCGTCCCAGCAGTCGGCGGCATAGTGGGCCATCTCGTTGGCCATGTGCTGGCGGAAGCGGATCTTGGTCTGGTCGACGCCGATCTTCTCGAGGAACAGGTGGATGCGCGCCAGGAAGTAGCCGAGCGTCTCGTTGTCGACGACGCCGTCGCGCACGGCGGCGCCGATGGGCAGCGTGCGCGGCGTTGTCTTGCCGGACAGCTGGGTGTGCCGGTCGAGCAGGACGAGCTTGATGTTCTCGATCTCGTGGAAGCGGTGGTGCTTCTTGCCGCCCTCCGGGTCGACAAAGTGCTCGATCTCGGCCATGAGGAACTCACGCACGCGCAGCAGGCCGGCGCGCGGCGAGATCTCGTTGCGGTACGACTTGCCAATGGACGCCGACGCAAAGGGCATGGCCTGCATATTGAACTCGAGCAGCTTGGCGAAGTTGAGAAACTGGCCCTGGGCCGTCTCGGGCCGCAAGTAGCCCTGGAGGCCGCCGCTGGGGCCGATCTGGGTGCCGAACATGAGGTTGAACGCGACGGGCGGCTCGGGCTGGATGCCTGTGGCCGGATTGCGCAGGTCGAACTTCTTGATCAGGCCGCCGAGCTGCTCGCCGTTGTAGTTGTCGATCTGAGCTAGCGTCGACTCGTACTCCTGCACGACGGCGTCGTCCAGGCGCACGGCCTCCTGGCCCTTACCCTTGAGCTTCTTCTTCTTCTTGGGATCCTCGACCTTGGTGTCGTCTTCGATCTTGTGGCCGCGGGCCTCCTTGTCGCCCTTGAGACGCTGCTCGAGGATCTCCTCGACAAAGTGATCGGCGCGGAAGATCTCGCCGCTCTTGGGGTCCTTGCACATCCAGTCGGCGAACTTGTCGACGTGGCCGCTGGTCTTGAGCACCTCGTGCGGGGTCAGCACTGTGCAGTCGACCTCGAGCATGTCCTCCTCGAGGATGAAGTGCTTGCGCCACACGTCGATGATGTTGGCCTGCAGCGCGCAGCCCGGCGGGCCGTAGTCATAGAGGCCAGAGACGCCGCCGTAGATCTCAAACGACGGCGTGTAGAACAGGCGCCGGCGCAGTAGCGAGTCTAGGAGCTGCTTGTCGAGGGGCTGGCCCTTGAGGGTGGTGGCCGTGGTGGTCATGGTGGCGGCGGGCGTCGGCCGGCTCTTCTTATTATTCGGGCTCTTCGGCGGCGCGTCCGGGAGGGCAGGGGGGGTTGAAGTGGTGCCAATGGCTCGTCGAGTGTGAAGTATGTGCCGTTGGCGAGGCTCTGAGTTGTGGTGGCACTCGAGGGTGTTGGCAACGACGAGGCTGAAAGAAGACCTTGGTTTTGGAAAGACGGGGGGGGAAGCGAAATGTCCAAGACCAGCCTGTGCAGAGTAGAGACGTCGAAGGGCAAACGACCGCATCAATTGATCGGGCTTCTGGTTGTGTTGTTGTTTGTCGGCTCGGTGAGTCAGGTCGACCTGTTCCAAATAAAGAACGTTTTGGCTGTGACTCGTCTAATTTTTTTTTTCTATTTTACCCTCCGGCTTCTTTCTCTGCGCTTCTCTTCTTCCCCTAAAACCTTGCCGCTGGCTCTGTAGCTGCAAAGCTCTGGCTGTCTCGCCCCTCGCAATAGAGGGGTACGAGCGCTGTCGGCCGCTCGCTGCCCACGGAACAACAAAACTCCGTATCAGGAAGGACCCGACGCCGACCTGGCCCCAAAATATCCTATATTTACACGGACTTCAGCGCTCGCGAAGGACGTTATAATTAATCAAGCTCCAATTGGTGTGTACATCCAGGCTGGTGTACTTTAATGATGAACGGGGCCGAAAAAATCCCGATTCTATTTCTTACATATGAGCCTCTCCTCACTGTTTTCTATGTGCTGTCGAAAAAGCAACCAGGTCGAGCAATAAGGCTGGTGTCATATATCCCAAGAAGGCCGCTGCCCAGTGATGAATCCTCTTTCCAAACGCCATTGACAACAAAAACAGTAAGGCAAGAAAGGGCAAGACGGTGCAACCAACAACAAAAGAAAGCAATTCACTAAAAGGAACACCCAACCAGATCACCACCCCATGGGCCTTCACCGTGCACCACATGCGTTCTCTAGCTTGCCCAGCCGAAGCGTCATTAAACCATTATATGCAATGTCTCTCCTAGTTCAGTTTCTGGCCGCAAGGGCAGCGGCCTTTTGCTTCTCCTTGACCATCACAGTCGAATAACTGGGGCGGTTAGTTCATCAGTTGGTTGCCAGGCGCGGGCAAGGAGCAAAAAAAACCACCAGGGATCAGACTTACGCAACGATGCCGGCAACAGCAATCAAAACACCCAGGACGGACTTGTCACCAACGGATCTACCGGAGGTGGCCCAGCCCAGAGCAATGATGGTACAGGTCTTTAGATGGCCCACAACCGTACTTGATACCGGGCCGGTCTGGGCAATGATGAAGAATTGGGAAATGTTGATCAGCGCAGCGAAGGCGCCGGACTGAAGAAAGAGTCAGCTATACTGGCATAAAGATCCTGATCGTGAGGGGAACTCCATTGACATACCATCAAAATCATCACCCAGCGGCTGACGGGAACCGTGCTCCAAGTCGGGAAAGTGTCGATAAACGGAATCACGTAGAGTAGCAGGAAAGCCGATACGGGGGCCTGGTTGAACAGCAGCTGCATGCTGGACATTTGCAGCTTGCGGTGGTAGCTGGCAATCCAGACGGTGTACAGAGACGAGGCGAAGATGCCGGAGAAGGCGAAGATTATGCCAAGCGTCGAGGTGGTCTTGACATTGGCGTCGGCCGTGGGGAGCGAGTCGTAGTACGACACGATACCGACGCCGAGACAAGCCGGCACGAGGGCAGCCAGGGCGGCGCGCGGCAGCGTGGCACGGTACAGGATGTAGTTCATGGCGGCCACCGTCGGCGTGAGCAGGATCCGCGCTACCTGGTAAAAGGTCACGGAGGAGAACGCAAGGGACAAGTTGGGCAGGATGACGTTGAGGGCCATAGCGACCGACAGCGGCAGGATCTGGCTGACCGTGGCCCGGCGCGGCAGGAAAAAGGCGAATCTAGGCCGCGACAGGATGAAGAGCGTCAACCAGGTTATGGTGAAGTGGAAGGCGGCAAAGGTCAGCTGCGCGAGTTTGAGGGACGGGTCGGAGAAGATGGCTTTGTTGGTGAAGACCTGTTTCCGCCCGAGTCAGTAAGGGGAAGCCGCACGAGAGAGACGAGTACCCGTGCTCGGGCCCGAAGAACGACTTACAATGCCAATGGTGGCCAGAGTGTTGATGCTGGTCCACAGCACCGTGCCAACCCAGGTGGGCTTTGCCGGCTCCGGCTTCTCGCTGGCCTGGGGCAGCAGCTCAGCGCTCTCCTGCTCATCGCCCATCTCCATCTCTTCCGGAGTCTTGAGTGCGCGCCCGCTCTCGTCGGAGTGCTGCTGGTCTAACCGCGCTAACTTCTCGTTCTCGTCGCGCATCTCGATGTCGGTAGAGGCGGAAGCCCCGGAGGCGCCCTCGGCGCGGTCGTGGTCAGCGGCCATCGTGAGGGATGCTAGGGAAGACGAGTTTGTCGAGATTTCCCCAAAGTGCCGGTTATGAGAGTAATCAAGAAGCGGGCTGTTGGGACTGGAAGAGCAAAAGGCGATAAAAAATGGCGGAAGAATAGAAGTTGACAGCGACCGCGAAAGAAGAGATGCTAAATCAGCTGGGTCACTCAGCGCAACCGAACCCCAAAAGAAACCAGATAAGCCTGAGACCTCCGAGTTGGGCGGAGGCAAAGGGATATGGAAAGGTGGTTGGTTTTCCAAAAGGGCCAAAAGCTTGTCGTCAAAGAAAGACAGAGTACAGGGGAAAAGAGAGGGTCAAGAGAAAGACGACTGGCATGCAAAAGGGAGAACGAAGGGGAGGCGTAATTAAGATGCCAGACGGAAAAAAGGAGAGGAGACAAAAAGAACGACGCTCGAGCCTGAGGAGGGCGGGTCTGGCGAAAAAAAGTACCCGATACATCCAAGGGCTGAAGATGGCTCAGTCTCGGGAGAGGCTCTCGAGAGGGATGGGTGGGCGTGGGACGCTAGCGCCCGGCAGGGAAAAGGGATTACGAGCAATTTCTGTTACGCTGAACCCGCCGCGCAAGGGGCTCTGTAAACGCGTCGGCAGAAGTACACGGAACCTGCTAGTCGAGGTGCTGAATCTGCGACTCGTGTTGCGTCAGCACCAGCCGTCGGGGCAAGCACGAGTTGTACGAGGTAGCGAAGGGGAAGGGGCGAGGGAGGGAGCAGACAAAGATGCGCGGCGGGGGCGGCTTGCTGGTTTTCCCAGCAGACGGGCGGCTGGCATTTTTGACAGCACGGTGTTGCGCCCCTATTTTGACGCAATGAGTTCCTATTAATTCCTGGCGCCAGAGGGCGCCGCCGGTTTGGTCAGGAAGCAATGGTCTCAATTTTATCTGAAGATCCATGGCGACAAACACAGCGACAAGCACAGATGCCTCCTCCTCTGACAGACAAAGATGACAACGCTGTCTGGTGCCTGTTTCTCCTGCCCTGGCCTGCGTAAGCATGACGCTCGCCGCGTAATGGCGAGGTCTCAGGGGACAGAAAAGTGGCACGTTGGCCTGGCCATGAACGCGTCTCGCTGCAAACAGAGCGAAAAGTCCAATATGTTTCAGCGGCGTATTTTAATGGAGTCGATGGGACCCAGCGCCATGCTTCTTGGTAATAAGAGCTAGCGCGTCCTCTGTATTACTCGTACAGGCAATATTGCGTCTTTCCTCGACGGTGCAAGAGGCTCGGCAGAGATATCTTACTCTACGGAGTACTATCATGCTGGGCAGCTGCGATACGAGCTTTTTTGAACTCGTAATTCAACTGTCGACTACTCCGTAGGGAGTAGGACTCTGCATACGGTGCAATACTTATTATTCCTGCGCTGCGACTTACCACCTCCCCACCGCGACGTGTCTTGAACCAGTATCCCCCTGTTGATGGATTGCCGTACACTAGTCCAAATGCAGACGGAATAGGGGCGTTCGACAGGGGTGCGGCAGAAATTGAATATGGGTCCTCAGCAATAGCTTTGGCTGGGTGAAGAAAAGAGGACGACGACAGGAACGAAGAAACGTGAAGAGAGTCGGGACCGCCTAAAAGGAAGGCACTGGGCGGTTGCAGGTCCCGGACGACTTTTTGGCGAACACTGTGCGAAGTTTGCGATCTGAAGCGGCCCCGCGAGTGTCCTCGTGTCCGCTCCACGTGAGGGAACGAGTCCTGCGCTTTGCACTCGTACTGCGCATGTACACCTCGTATTGGGGCAAGGACGAAGCTGTGACTACTCGTAGTCAGCAGCCCCTATTTGCAGATAAGATGTAAATACGGGCAGCGCCCTCGTCGTGCAGCATGCTAAGATAGGCAGGGTCGCTAGATAACGATTCCCGGTTCAACGCCAATATTTGCAGATTTTTTGGCTGGTCCTCCGTTAGCTGTTTCCTGTTTGAGCCAGGCCAAGCTTTTCCCGCCTTTTCGCTCCTGCGCGGTGGCTTTTAACTATTTTATTCAGGGTTATATTTTTTGCAGCCCATTTTATTTTATTGGGCCTACCTGCATTGTGTCGGTGAGGACGCCCCGGTTCAGACCAGGAAAATGTGCACCGTGGAGGGCAGGAAGAAAAAGGACGAAGAGGATCAAGGTACGAGACAGTGGGCGCGCTGATCGCAGGCCATCTCTATCAAACCCCACCACCCAAAACCAGGTTTTGTGCTGAAAACGGCCGCAAACGACCCTCGTCTTAAATTATAGGTTGATACCAATTTGTGTGACTCCGTATCTGACGACTTCTGTGCTGACTGGAATGTAAGATACGTCCGGGTCCTTCTGATGGATGTCTATCTGTCTGCAGCCCTCCTTCCGCCATACAACCGATGCTCCAGCAGCGGTCGCAGAGCTCTCTCTACTTCGTCCAAGGCCATCATTTTCCCATGCCCCCTTCTCCCGGCTCCAGCCTGTCGGTGCCACAGCCGGCCCTGTGTAAATTGCAGCTTGCAGGATATCTTATTGCTCGTAAATTATCACACGCCCAAGTACACACGGCCAGAAACGAGCAATTCGCATCGCACATTGTCTCGGGCTGTTTCGCTGTCCGTCTGTCTCGCTAGTCCGCATCCTCCCTCTGTTTCTTTTTTTTGTCGTCCTGCTCTTGTCTCGCCGTCCCGTTTTCATCTCATCCTCCCGGCTTGCCTTCCCATGCATTTTTTCTATTTCTGCTTTCGGCTAGAGCAACATGCCTCCCAGCGCCGTGTAATAGACGCTGCCCGACTCCGTAGCCCGCCACAGGCTTCTATTACCGCCCGCCCGCCAGGGCTGCCAAGTGTGGTCGAGTTTAATTACGTTTCTTTCCTTTTTCCGCACCCTGAACGAGGCTGAAAAAATTATCGGGAAAAAGGGTGACATTCGATGGTACAGCGGGACAGCACATTACTTTAATTCGCAGGCCCTTCAGATTCGAGCAAGGTATCTTAATGGCGTGTCACTCGTGTCCTACTCGTGTCCTACTCGTGTCCTACTCGTGCCCGCTGCTCGTAATGCGCTTGGTTGCCATCCCGGGCCTTGTGCTGCGTGTTCTTCGTTTCCTATAAGAGCCCACGAGGAGAGAAAGTGCATGAACGATGTCTTCCTTCCTTCCCCTTCTGTCTCTTCGCTGCGACCGTGAACTAAGTGGGTTCCGGTAGCCAGTCCTCGCCATTGGTGTGCCTGGCACGCCGGTATTCCTCGTAGTGCGCCGGCAGCCACACTCGCCTCCTCGTAATAGAATAATTATAGCACTTCGTAAAAGGGGTTCGCCCCTCTGCCCCTCGTCGATCGCGCCTTTGTGCCTGTTGTGGGTGCTTCTCACCATCTCGCCCGCCACCGCAAGCCATACGTGTTCCGTTCTTGGGTCTGCGCGTATTAGTCGGTTTCTCGAAGGGGCGGCTAGTGTGGTGCCAACGCGAACGATGGCGAGTATTATTAAGATAAGATACCTGTGATTTACGAGTAGTAGTGTCCATGGGCTAGTATCTTACTGTGCCCTTCGTTCCTTCCGTAGCTTGGGACCTCCCTTTTTTCAGCGCTGCGTCTTCTTTATAGCCCATTCCTGTCCTCTCTTGGCCTCGTTTCCACCCCCTTTTCCCCTTTTTTCATCTCGTTTTCCCAGCTCGGTTTTGCCTCCGTTCTCTCGTCGACCGTTTTCTTGCTGTCTGTTTTCCTGTTCCCGTCTCTCGTCTCCTCCCAGTCCCTCGTTTTGCCCGTCTTGGACGCCTTATTCCGTAGACTTCCAGCGTGCGCACAGGCTTCGGCGTTCTTGCCCAGGTTCGTCATTTCAGCCCACTCGGTGGATTGAGACAGGGTGTCGTGGAGCCATGCGCCCTCGCCCTTCCGTCTGCAGCGGCGCTCCAGTGTCGCCCAGCCCTTCCCCCTAAGATACTAACGGCTCTTCCTCTTCGCTGTCTTCAGCTGCTTTCATAGACACCCCCCCACGACAGAGACCAGAACCCACAATTCTGCCCCTGCCTCCAAAAGCCAAATCCCCCTGACAAAATTCACCGCGGCCGCCCCGCCTTACTTGTCCCCCATCGCAGCTTCCTCCCTGCTTTTCTCCTTTCCTTCTACATCCTCAACCGACCAATTCTTTGCATCGCCAACTTTGGACGAACCTCTCAAGTTTGACAGGCACGACATCCCGACACAATGGCTTCCGCTTTGTACTCCAATGGCCAGGACTGTAAGTTTCTCCCCCTTCCGTTCGTCTCTGGTCTCCTTCCTAGGGACCTGCCCGTTTTCCCCTTTTACCCCTCCAATTCTTCGTAAACGTAGCGATAAACTGACCCTCACCGCTTCTCCCCAGCTGGCCGCCGCGTGAACTTCTTCGAGGAGTTCGGCGTCTGGAAGGACGCCCCGGTCCTGAAAGGCAGCACCGAATTTGAGCCTCTCCCCGATGTCAAGAACATTATGATCACGGGCGGCGCCGGCTTCATGTACGTCTGCTCCCGACCTTTGTGCCGTCCCGCCTTCGGGGGCGATCATTGTGGCAGCAACGACGATGTCTGCGGCCACCACCACCGATTCCCAAATCCATTGCTGACCCTGTTCCTCCCAGTGCCTGCTGGCTCGTCCGCCACCTCACCCTCACTTACCCTCATGCGTACAACATTGTCTCCTTTGACAAGCTGGACTACTGCGCTTCGCTCAACAACACCCGCGCCCTGAACGACAAGCGCAACTTCACCTTCTACCAGGGCGACATCACTAACCCCTCCGAGGTTGTTGACTGCCTGGAGCGCTACAACATCGACACCATCTTCCACTTTGCCGCTCAGTCTCACGTCGACCTCAGCTTCGGCAACTCTTACGGCTTCACCCACACCAACGTCTATGGCACCCATGTCCTGCTCGAGGGTGCCAAGAAGGTCGGCATCAAGCGTTTCATCCATGTCTCCACTGACGAAGTGTACGGCGAGGTCAAGGACGACGACGATGACCTGCTGGAGACGAGCATCCTGGCCCCCACCAACCCCTACGCTGCCAGCAAGGCCGCCGCCGAGATGCTTGTCCACTCGTACATGAAGAGCTTCAAGCTGCCGGCCATCATCGTGCGCAGCAACAACGTCTATGGCCCGCACCAGTACCCTGAGAGTATGTCCTTATAGATCCATGAGTAAAGCTTTGACGAAGTAAAGGCGATTTACTAACAACATTGCAGAGGTCATCCCCAAGTTCACTTGCCTGCTAAACCGAGGCGAGCCCGTCGTCCTGCACGGTGATGGCAGCCCAACCCGCCGCTACCTGTTTGCCGGCGACGCTGCCGACGCCTTCGACACAATTTTGCACCGCGGTGAGATCGGCCAGATCTACAACGTCGGCTCGTACGACGAGATCTCTAACCTGGAGCTGTGCAGCCACCTGCTGAAGCAGGTCGGCATTGAGCATAAAACGACCGAGGAATTCAAGAAGTGGGTCAAGTACACCCACGATCGGCCGTTCAACGACCACCGCTATGCCGTGGACGGCACCAAGCTGCGCCAGCTCGGCTGGGAGCAGAAAACCAGCTTCGCCGATGGCCTGAAAACCACCGTCGATTGGTACAAGAAGTTCGGCGAACAGTGGTGGGGCAACATCAGCAAGGTGCTTAGCCCCTTCCCCACGGTCGTTGACCGCCTGGTGATGTCCGACAAGGAGCCTGTCACGGACACCCCGCAGCCTGCTGAGGGCAAGGCCGTCCCCAACGGCATTTCTGAGAAGCTTGCCTCCGCTTAAGCCGGAGATTCGAAGTCACGGCCGATGCACTTTTGAGAGTTCGTTTCGAGGGAGGAGCAGGCGAGCATAGCAATCGGACTCTTTCTGTGTGAACAGCAGCCCGTTAGCTTGCCCTCGGAGCGACGATGTTGGCGCTGCTTGCGCTCGCCCGCTTTTGTAAGCACAACTAGACAAGAAGTTAGGGTGGTCCCCGTAGTAGTCGCCAACGGAAGAAGATGAAACGATGAGATGAGATCAGGCGAGACGCGGCAGGTTGATTCGGGTTGGGAGATTGTCGGATCTTTTGGGTATACCATAATTGGGTTAAAGAGGAGGGTTCGTCGCTTTTTGTTCGATACGAACGGCTTCTTTTCTGGATAGCAGCAAATCTTGGTTCTAGATCTTTTTTTGATTCCTTGATTTTTTTTTTGATTCTGAATTTTAAATATAGAACTATTTGGCCTATGCCAGCAGAGAACCACCATGGGGAAAGAGAGAGAAGTGGGGAATGGGACACAGAAGCAGCCGAAACGAATAGAACAGGAGACGACACTATATTATTTGTCGAGCCGCCTGACTTTCTGGGAGGAAAGAATACACGCATCTGCCGTCCGTTAAGCGTGGCACGGACGGCAACAAGTTCTGAGTTGTCTGTCCAGGTCCTTCTATGATAGGGCAGACAGCTTTTGCGCGGTTCCTACCAGCCGGAGAGAGGAGGAGCAGATGTGTTCCCGTAGAACAAAGACGGGACGGTGCCGTGTTCTGGTGAACCCGTCTTGCACCCGCCACGGCGCGCTAACCTGCTCATTGTGATCTTTTTGCGGGCTGCGGCTTTTCGGGCGGGATTTGTCCACGGCGTGAGATAGGTTAATCCAATTTGGGTAACCCGCCGTTGTGTTTCCCCCCCTTCTTGTGTATATTATGCACGGCAGCAAACATCATGGGAGTATTATGAAGCCATCCCATGTCAGGGTAGGACCTCTACTCGTACAGGTACATCGCCGCATGTCAAATATCGTGCGCGCAGCATGCCACCGGTGAACAGGAGGATCCTGCTAGTGCTCCGTACACAGTACCACCGTTCCCTTTGCGCCGGTCCTTTTATGAAACGGGACGATGCAAAGCTGGCCGCGCAATGTTCTCCGGCGGCCTTGTTCCTAGGAACCAAAAGTGCTTGCTGGCCTGACCGAAGCTAAAGATATCAAAGAGGACAGGACCACCGAGAGACGGGCAGACTCGGCGGCGCAGTTCCTTTGGGCAGAACCCGCTCGGTTGTCCGGCCGGCGGAAAGATGCAAGAACACAGCAAGGTCCCGTCCCTGCTGCGGAACTGCAACCCGCAATATGCAGTCGCCATTTAGTCAGGCCTGACAAGCGCTACATGCGAGCGGCCGTAGTGCTGCCTTTTCTTCTTCTCTTCTTCTCGTCTTCCACTCCCTTCCCTCTAGAACCATATGTTTTGTTCTGCGGTACGAGATTAATATAGAACAACCATAAATCGGTAAGATATCTTGCCTCTCTCTTTGTTCTTTCTCGTCTTTGCTGTCTAAACCCTGCCGCTCTTTACGTATTCTCCGCGTCAAAGCCTATTCTTGTTGGTGCGACTACTGCCTACCTCCGGCCCGACGTGTCAACAGGTGAGACATCGATGGCATAGAGAGTGAGGGAGGGAAAGCAACGACACAAGAGAAAGTCGCACTCCCACACATACGAATACGAAAATAGAATGCCTCGTTTTCCTAATAGGGCCTTTTTTGTTTTGCGCACGGTTTCTTTTTCTTGTTCTTTTTTATTTTCGTTTTTCTTGTGTTTTTGCTCGGCGCCAATCCCGCGTTTTGCATTTTATGCTGTCTCTTCTCACGAGCTATTTTTGTTTCTCCCCACCCATTTGCCCCCCGTTTCGTCTGTTCTTTTGTCGCCGTTTCTTGTTTCCGCGTCCCGTTTTTCTTCCTGCTGCTCGTGCTCCGCTGGCACTGCCTGCACACTGGGAGCGCTGGAACCGCGTCCGTCCACTTGTCGGCTGATCCGCCTTGGCTCCCGCCGTGCGCTGTCGATCTCCACGAGGGCGTGCTCGGTCTTTTTTGTTCTCTTCTCTTCTCTTCTAGTGAACGTTTGCCTCTTCCGTGCCTTCTGTGCTTGAACTCTTGTGCCCCCTCGTGCGCATCATTTCCCCCTTACTGGTGTTCTCCTCTCAGCGCCCGTTATCGTCGATTGATGTGTCATATTTTCTCTCTTAGCATCAACCGAGAACCGCAGTCGAACCGCGTCTAGCAAGGCCAGGCCCGCCCGGGTTTCGTCCGTCTGTTCGCGTGTTTCCAAGCCTTGTTTTACCAGTAAGATACGATGGCCTCCTCTGTGCATCGTAAGATATTTCACTCGGACGGGGCCAGGTGCAGAAGACGACCAGATACGTGTCCGAGTAATACACGTTCCTGCGCAATGCATCACGCCTGCTCCACACTGCATAGTAGTGCAGACTCCATACATGCCACATTGCAGGTCACCCCTATGCAGGTTGCACCTTCCGGCTGCCCCGTTTGGGTTTGCTGGGTTTGCTGGGTTTGCTGGGTTTCTCTCCCATTCGCTCTGCATAGTGCGTCTGCATGTTCCAGGGAGGCGACATCTCCCAGCTGGCACTTGTCTCCTGCCTGAACTTTGTTGGCTTTTTCCTGTCTTGCTGCTTCTCCACGAAGCAGCAACTCTGCCCCTCCGTGCCTTCTCGAAATACGCTTTCTTGGGCCCAACGTACGCGTTGCTCCATTCGGAAAGAAACATCGACGTATCTCCCCTCCCCCCACAAGGCAAGCGGTCCCAGGAAACCAGAAGAACCGTTTTGCCGTTTGATGAAGCCTTTCTCTCTGCACTAGCCTACGGGGGTGCTCTCGTCCTCTCTAGCGCATCCACCTCACGGAGTACGCGCAGAATAGTTCTCACCAGGGACAAGCTCCCGACAACCTTAGCGCAGCGACGGGGAGATGTGCAGTCAGTATTATGGCGCAGGGGCGCATCGGCCCAGGGGCACACACCGGCGGAAAGACCAGGCCAAAAGCAATACCCAGCGCGCGTCGGACTAATAATATGGGGGCCTGGGCCGGGGGGACGGCTGGCTGGCTAGTCCGCTTTGCTTCCTAGCGTCCCCAGCAACGACTGCCCGGGGAGAGCATACCACTTTCAGGGGATTGCTCCGTGTGCTGCCAGTGGGGGCCAGACCAAGCCTCGGGGAAGTGAGCAAGGGAAGGAGCCGGGAGACGAGGGAGGGAGCGAGGGGATCGGGGGGGAGGGGGGAGGAAACAAGCGAGAATAGTGGGCGAGAGAAGGGGGGGAAGAGACGAGCGAAGAATTATGCCGAGAGACGAAGACCGACGGCGCAAGATACGTACAAGTACGTCGTAGATCCAGGTTTATCCAGGTTGAAAAGAAAAGGAGAGGTTTGGTGCGTGCCCCTTTGCTCTTTCCTCGTGCAGCGTCCCAAGACGGCAGCCTCACGTATTGATGTAAGATACATATTCCGATTACTGAGTAAGATGCAGATTACAGTATTACAACGTACGTCGTATATACACAACGACAGCCCCCGAGGTCGCTCCACACCACCACCCCCCAGCATGGTCACAGCTCTGGTGCATCCCGTCCGATGGCGCCTCTCTATTTTCCTTTCCGTGCTAGCGCTACCGGTGTGTTCAGCCAGAGAGGGGGGAGCTGTGTCTGCATTTGGCTCCCCCTGCCCTTCGCCTCCTGCGTCGCCGTCTGCTCGTCGTCTTCCTTCGCGTCGTTTCTTGCGAGCCGTCTGCTCTGCGGTTCTGTCTCTTCCTCTTCGTTTTTGCGACGGATTGGTAATTACGACGCATTTTGTCTCCTTCGTCTCTCCCTGCTCGACCAGGACCAGGGCCGGGCCCTCTTTGGACACGCCCCTCTGGCGCGGCCGCACTAACCTACTATCGTGCTTCGTATCTTGCCCTCTCCGCCTCTGCTGCTCTGCACCTCGGGATCGGAAACTCCCATTTGCATTGCGACGGGAGCGCCGCGCAGTGAGCTACGCTGAACTTGCAGCCGCAGCCGCCTCGCGTGAAAGTGCGCTGTGCGGTGTTAGAGGAGTTAGTGTCTTATTATATTATTGCGCCTTCTCGTCTCTCTCGCCTCTTTACCCCGTGTCTTGCTTTCTTTTTCCTCCAACGGTTGCCCTGCTTTTTGTCTCTTCTCTTTTTTTTCTCTCCTCCTGTTGTTTTTTATTGTTCCTGCTCTGCTGTTTATTAGACAGCATCTTGCCGTGCCCAGTCTCCTCTTTTCGTTTGTTTCTTTTGCTGGCTCTGTTGCTTTGTCTTTTTCTTACACCTTACTTCGCTCTCCTCCGTCTTCCCACTTTCTCATATATCATATATTCCCATCCTCGATTCGTCCTCGGCACCTCAGCCGCTCTTCCGACCTGCCTTGTCTTTATTCTTCTCGTTCTTCTTCTTCTCGCCATAGCTGAGACACGAAAGCCTTCCCCTTTGTGCGATCCCCTCCAGCCAATTGCGCCCGTGTTTGCGACTCGCCTCGTACAGGCGCGGAACATTCCCCGAGCGACAGCTTTCGTGCCTCTAATTCCTTTTCATGGGCTCTTCTCAACTGCTTCTGGTCCATCGCCTTCTCTTTGTCAAGAACACTTTCACTGCCAGGGATGCATTCACGACATTTACGCGACAGTAGCAGATCAAGTCGGATTCAACCCTTAGCTTAGAGCAAGCGGAACAAGCATTTTGTCTCGCGCATTGGCCTCACCTGCTAGGAAATGCAAGCTGGCACCGTTGACAGGCCTCCCAGTGCCGATGGATCACAACACCAAAGCAACCACGGGAAGGAACAGGACCAGGCCATCGACGCCGAGCCGGCGGCGCCAGTGGAATCAGCCAACGGGAACGCCAAGGCGGGCATTGTCGACGGTACCACAGCCACCAATACAAACGAACAGCGACGAGAGCAACAAGGGCCGACCGCACCGAGAGCGGCAGAGGAGAGGGGGCAACACAGTACCCCTGAGGTGTCCGGGTACTATCCCCGTCTTGTCGACGAACTGGTCATTGACGACGAGTTTGCTGGCGAAGACGACATGCCTCTTCCCGAGCCAGACCCGGACCTGACAGAGAACATTCTCGAAGTCGACGACGATGATGCCCAGCAGGCCGAGTCCGTCTATGCCGTCAGCCACTATCCCGCCGTCCCAGTTCGTTACCGGGTTGAGCGCTTTGACTCGGCAACCATGTAAGTGTTGAATTCTGCCCTCCGGGCGAAGCAGATTGGCTGATTGGCCTGGCTGGTTGGCTGGCTCACTGACGCACATAGCAGAAACTCTTCGTCCCGTTCCTTATACGTCGAGGACCTTGACTATGTCCTCGAAAATGGCCGCCGCTACTGCGGCGACTATATCTTTCCGAACGACGAACTCGAGCAGGACCGTCTGCGCGTCATGCACCAGGTGTTTCTGCATCTCTTCAACTTCGAGTTGACGTCCATTCCGCTCGACGATCCGCGCTACGTCCTGGACATTGGCACCGGCACTGGCGAGTGGGCCATCGGCATGGGCGAGGCATTTCCGTCTTGCGAAATAGTCGGTGTCGATATCTCGGCCATTCAACCCACCGCCGTGCCACATAACGTGTTCTTCGAGGTTGACGACTGCGAGGTGAGCCTTCCCCCCCCCTGCTGTTTGTATTCAACCAGCCTTTTCCCGCTCTTTCTAATCCTGGACCCGCTAGATCGAATGGATGCGCCCTGACGACACCATTGACCTCGTCCACCTGAGGGATATGGCTGGTGCCTTTGCCGACTGGGACTTTGTCTACCGCGAAGCCTTGGCCTGCTTAAAACCTGGTGGCTACATTGAGGTTCTCGACTTCCATGACCATACCAGTGATACCAATACTTTCCTTTCGTGCTTCCCACCTGACGCTCGGATCCACTCCTTTGCCCGCGCTATCGACGAGGCCTCAATCAAAGCCGGGCGACGCCGCGGCACTCACCATCTCGACACCGCGAGGCTTGAGCGTTTGGGCTTTGTGGATGTTCGTATTGTCGAGCACGGCATTCCACTCAACCCGCTCAACGACTCCGTTGCCAAGCTTTGGCTGATTGCCTGCCTGCACACTGTTGAGGCTGGTTCTTTGCGGCTGCTGACCAAGTACATGGACTGGGAACCCGCCCAGGCGTTTGCAGCGTGCGATGAGGTCTGCCAGGAAATCAAGGCCAAAGCACTCGATCCATCCACAACTGAAAACCTAAAGGTGTCTCTGCGAGTGCTCACCGCCCGGAAGCCGACGCCTGAGGAGGTGGCCCTTTTGCGTCACAGTGATAATGCAACCCCAGCCGCCCCGGCTGCCGGGAATGGACGTGCTCCAGGCGACGACCACAGCGGAGATGAAAGCACCATTGGTGGCTAACCCCAGCATCGCATTTTTGGCGTTTGTGTCTTTTTATGGCTTCGCTTCTTCTGCCGTTCTACTTCTCACTTGTCCTTTTTCTCTTCTTTTGTGATATATTTCCTATTCGGCCGCTCTTCTCTCGTTCAGAGACTGGCGTCATTTCGCCGTCTTCTTCTCTTGGCCATCTGGATCACAATAGCATGCACCATCTTTGCATCTAGCTACTCTTTTTCATCGTATTAGGGGGTTTGATGTTGTGGTCTTCTTTTACGTTCAGCTGGTTCGGCCATTCATTTTTGTGCAGATACCCATTTTCTCTTCTTCTAGAATCGGCAACCTTATTTTGTTTTCTTCCGCATGATGGCAGCTCGGTTTGGAGACGGAGGCTGGATCTCTAAAAAGGGCATTTTGTTGCGGTGTTGACGTTCTTGGATGTCCAGGCACAGTGGCCGGGCTTGGATGCACCGGCTTAGACACAGGAGTAGTTTTGTAAGCTATGAATCCACGAATATAAGATACCAAGTCCACTCAGCATTAGCAAGAATGATGTATCTAACTCCGTATGCTGGGACCTTTGGGAGTATGAGTCTGTAAAATGGCGACATGCAAGGAGCAACACTCCGTATTTACTGCCACTGTTAGCTGGCTGGTTTATTAGCGCCCGCTGGGACTACGGGACAGGCCACTAAGAACATAGCTCGGAAATGCCGCGCGCCACCGCCTTTACCGTTAAGCAGCATTGCATAGGCAGCTCTAGACGGAGTATCAGGTGGATAGCTCCCTTTCTCTACCTGCGCCCACCGAATCTCTCATACCTCACCTTGGTCCGTTCGCCCAACGGCCATGTGAAGCAACACCACGCTCGCAATGGCTCTGGACCCGTCAAGCGGCTTCTCGGCCGCATCCGGCCTTGCGGACGACAATGGCCTCCCGATCTTCGACGTGCAGCGCGTACAGCTGCAGTTCTCCATCGCTGCCAACTTCGTGGCGGCGCAGGTCGCCAACAATGTGCTCGTGCTGGCCCTCTCCAACGGCCGCATTCTCCGCATTGACCTGAACCGGCCGGAGGATATCGACGGTGCGTGATGTGACAGGCGCGAGAGACTGCGGGATGCTTCGTGTTCGCCAGCTAACTCCCCAGACATCGACCTCCCCAAGCGCCCATCCGAGGTCGGCGTCATCCAGCGCATGTTCCTCGACCCGACTGCTTCTCATCTCATCATCTGCACATCACTTGGCGAGAGCTACTACCTGCACTCCCAGTCACACCAACCGCGACCTCTTGCGCGCTTACGCGGTGTCCCCATTCACACCATCGCCTGGAACCCGTCGCTGCCGACGGCCTCGACGCGCGAGATCCTCATCGGCGCTGCCGACGGCAACATCTACGAGACCTACCTCGAAACCTCCAACGAGTTCTACCGCAAGGAAGACAAGTATATCAAGAACCTGGTGCGTCTCCCGGACGGAGCCATCACGGGCCTCTGGGTCGATGCCCTGCCAGGCCGCTCCGATCAGTTCCGCCGCGTGCTCGCCAGCACTCCGACGCGGTTGCTACACTGGGTGGGCAAGGTTGGCCGGGCCCAGGAAGGCGGCGGCTCGATATACACGAAGTTGTTTGAAGCCGAACAGCCCATCATCCACGACATCACATCCTCTTCGTCTGCCGGCCCCGGCATCGCTTCTCCTGCGCCTTCTTCCTCGACGCCTTCCCCCGCCTCGGCATCCCCTTTCTCGCTCGTTGTCTCGCCTGACCCGGAGGCTGGCAAGCCCTATGAGCAAACCAGTCCCGATCGCTCATTTGCCTGGCTTTCGTCGCAAGGCGTATACCACGGCAAGCTGCTCGTGGCCCCGGCAAAGGCAGAGCTGGGAACAAAGGTGTTTGCAGATTCAAAGCTCATCCCGAGATCCCAGCTGGCCGCTGGCTCAGATGCGTCGAGTGCCGGGAGAAGGAGGACGACTACCGAATCGATTGATGCCATCGCATTAACTCAGTGGCATGTGATCAGCCTCGTCGGTGGCAGGGTGGTTGCCGCCAACCTCCTGACGGGTTCTGTGGTCTATGACCAAACCATCCTAGACCCAGGCCAGAAGGCCATTGCCCTGTGCGTGGACCTCCAGAAGAGCACATTTTGGCTGTTTACGTCCCAAGAGATCTTTGAGGTTGTCGTCCGCGACGAGGACCGCGACATCTGGAAGATCATGCTACAGCTTCAGCAGTTTGACGCGGCTATGCAATATGCCCACTCACCTACGCAGCGGGATGCAGTGGCGACGGCATCTGGGGACTACCTGATTAGCAAGGGCCTCTTCGACGAGGCGGCGGGTATCTATGGCAAGAGCAGTAAACCATTCGAGGACGTGGCGCTGGCCCTGATCGACCGGAACCAGCCCGATGCGCTGCGCAAGTACCTGTTGGCAAAGCTGAGCACATACAAGAAGCCGGCCGTCATGCAGCGGGTAATGATTGCCAGCTGGCTTGTGGAGATTTTCATGGCGAAGCTCAACTCGCTAGATGACACCATCGTCACAAAGGCCGAGCTGTCGGAGACACTGGACCCGGCACAGACCAAAGAACAGCTGGGCCTCGTGCGCGACCAGTTCAAGTCGTTTGTCAGCAAGCACAAGGCCGACCTCGATCGCAAGACGGTCTACGACATCATCAGCAGCCATGGCCGCGAGGAGGAGCTGCTGTTCTTTGCCGACGCCATCAACGACTACAACTACGTCCTGTCGTACTGGGTGCAGCGTGAAAAGTGGGCCGAAGCGCTCTCCGTGCTGAAGCGGCAGACGGACGCCGACGCCTTCTACCGATACAGCAGCGTGCTGATGACCCACGTGGCCACGGAGCTGGTCGATGTGCTGATGAGGCAGGGCGGCAGCATCAAGCCGCGCAGCATGATCCCCGCCCTCCTCGAGTACGACGGCCACTTCAAGGGCCCGCTGGCGCAGAATCAGGCCATCCGCTACCTACAGTACGTGATCAACCAGCTGCACTCGACCGACGCGGCCGTGCACAACACCATCGTCTCGATCTACGCGGCGCACCCGTCGCGCGACGAGGCGGCGCTGCTGTCGTACCTGGAGTCGCAGGGCGACGACCCGCGCTTCGACCCGGACTTTGCGCTGCGGCTGTGCATCCAGTACAAGCGGGTGCTCTCGTGCGTGCACATCTATACGAGCATGGGCCAGTACGTGCAGGCGGTGGACCTGGCGCTGTCGCACGACGCCGTCGAGCTGGCGGCCGTGGTGGCGGACCGGCCGATGGGCAACACGGCGCTGCGCAAGAAGCTGTGGCTGGCGGTGGCGCGCAAGGTGATCTCGCAGCAGTCCAACGGCGGCATCAAGACGGCGATTGATTTCCTGAAGCGGTGCGACCTGCTCAAGATCGAGGACCTGATCCCCTTCTTCCCGGACTTTGTCGTGATCGACGACTTCAAGGAGGAGATCTGCGCGGCGCTCGAAGACTACAGCCGCGAGATCGACGGGCTGAAGAAGGAGATGGACGACAGCAGCCAGACGGCGGCCAACATCAAGGTCGACATTGCGGCGCTGGACCACCGGTACGCGATCGTGGAGCCCGGCGAGAAGTGCTACGTGTGCGGGCTGCCGCTGCTGAGCCGGCAGTTCTTTGTGTTCCCCTGCCAGCACGCGTTCCACTCGGACTGCCTAGGGCGGCGGGTGCTAGAGCAGTCGAGCCTAGGCGTAGGCAAGAAGATTCGGGAGCTGCAGGTGCAGATCACCAAGGGCCTGGTCACGGGGCCGAAGAAGGACGCGATGGTGGCAGAGCTGGATGCGCTGGTTGCGTCCGCATGGTGAGCTTTTCCGGTATCCTTGTTTTTTAAGTTATTGACAACATTGCTAACGATCTCTTTCCAGCATCTTGTGCAGCGACTTTGCCATCAAGAAGATCGACGAGCCCTTCATCCGGGCGGACGAGGACAAGAACGAGTGGGCGTTATAGCGAAGGCCTCCAAATGCTTATTTTATTTGTTCATAATAATGCCTTACATATCCAATCCAATACACATTACCTGGCTAGCTTTTTTTTTTTTGCTTGCACCTAGAATAAAAAATTAAAAACAACACGATTTATCAAAACTCAATACAGACACTCCGTCACGCCGTTGTTTGCGTTGGACAGCATCAAGATTGAAACCACGACGCCGTACAGGCCTAGGACCTCGGAGAAGATGAGGATGAGCACCATGCCGACGTACAGCCGGGGCTGCTGCGTGCTTGCGCGGACTGGGGAAATCAATTAGGACTCAACGAAGGGAAAACAAAAGAAAGGGACGATAGAACCCCTACCTCCCGCATCACCAACAATGCCAATCGAAAACCCGGCCGCCAGGCCGCTCAGGCCCACAGACAGCCCCGCGGCCAGGTACATGAAGCCCGTGAACAGCGCCATCTTCTCGCGCACGCCGTTGGTGATGATGACACTCGTGACCAGGCCGTAGATGCACAGGGCCTGGGCCATGATGGCGCACAACGTGTTCTGCATCAAGCGGTCGGGCCGCAGGACACCAGCACTGAAGATGGCGCCCGCCGACTTGGCGGTGCCGTAGGAGGCGCCCAAGACGGTGAAGACGATAGCACATGCGGCGCCGAGGGCTCCGAAGAAGGACTGGAGGGTAGGAGGGAGTGGCATATTAGTAGTGGTTCAAACGATGTCGGGATGATCGGAGGGGAGGAGATCGTACTGCATAGGCCGGACTAGAACGCAGAGACGTGGATCATCAGCACATATGTGACAGAAAAAGAAGCTCTTATTTTATTTTCTTTATCTCACCAGCGGTCCATGTTCACGTAGTCCATGGCGGTAAAGTCGGCCATGATAAAAGGTTTGGGTCGTGATGATTCGCCTGGCGATGTTGAGAAAGATGCAGTCTGGCTAGTTCTACAAACGCCATACAAAGCACAGCTATGAGCTCAAGAGTGGAAAAGTAGCATATAAAGCTTCTACGCAAACGGACGATAAACAGGCCGACGACAAGCTTTCTGACGAGCCTGTTGCTCGCCAAGCTAAACAAAGGGTTGTTGCAGGCAGCAGCGTTTTCTACATGAAGTGTTTATTGGCGGACAGCCCCGTGCAAGTCACCTGCGGCTGGAGAGGCACGTGAGAAGCGTCGGCCAGGAGCCAGATGAAAGAGCGGCTGACGGTGCGGAGACGGAGGGCATGGAGCCTATATATATCCAACAAAGTAGGAAGGAACGAGAATGTCAGCCGCCTCAGAGAGAAGGCACGTATTGGGGAGGGACAAAACCGAAGGAAGGTGATATTAGGTAAGACGCGACTGAAGCGCGGAAAACTCCGCAAGAAGCATCACGCAGGTCAACGTCACCTCGTCCACCGAAACAGCCCCAGACAGCTTGGCCAGCCTGGCCCAGCCTGGCCCAGCTTGGCCATCGTTTTTTGGGCAATGCCATTGATGGCAGCCGGCGGTAACGATCAGGTGGAAATCCAGATTCAAAAGAAACCGGGGTGCAGCTGGATGATCATTTTCCGAGCGACTGATTGCGGCACATGGGAACATGAGGAAAGCACTGCTCAGAAAAGAACAGACGGAAACATGACTCTCCACGTTGAATGGCTGTGATAATTATAGATGTTGCAAAGTAAGATCGTGACAAGGGGAACGAAAGGAGAGGAGGGAAGAGGCATGGGGCAGCATTGAGCGCAGGCAATAAAAAATGGCTGCGCCTCGAGGCTTGACGTGGATGGGGGCGCTGTTCGGTTTTACCAACGGGCAGTTCTGGCTGAGGTTTTTGGGGCGTCGTCATGTTTCCCTTGTTCGCTCTTGTGCGGTCGCAGGTGCTGTGTGATGATCCGCCGGCCGCGTGTCAGATTTCTGATCCGGGACCAGGGGCTGAGGCGGGCAGGCTGGACAGTTGTTACATTCTGCCAATTTGGCTGCCGGTGCGGATTCTGGGGGCGTCTGGTTGGCCACAGCTCAAGGGGGTTTCTCTTTTCCCTTGCTGGCCGTTTTAGTTTCAGGAACGGCCATTTGTCGACCTTGGTCTCTTCTGGCGGACTGGCACTGTTTTAGCACATTTTTGGCTCCCTTGGCTCCTTTTGCTCCGTTTTTGCTCCTTTTGTGCTCCTTTTGTGCTCCTTTTTCCCTCTCGCCTCCTGGGCGACGTCGACGGCCGCGCGTCAACAGAGGCAGTGGACCGGCACCAAGACGTGGGAAACCCCAACATGCAAGCGGCCAAGAAAGCCAGCCACGAGCCAAGAGGGCCAAGCCGCTGCCCAGGACGAGGCCCAAGGTGAGAAACCCACGCAGAGTAATGAGCGGCGAAAAATGGCGACGGCGTAATTACTAGTTGTATGTTGTACAGAGACAACAAGAAAAGGCTGGCGAGGGACAAGAAACGAAAACGAAGTGACAAAGACGCATTCCGGGAGGCCGCGTTGGCCAAGCCAAGTGCCGAGACGCTTGGCCGCGCAGAGCAGCGCCAATCTTTGGTTTTATTTTCTACTTGTTTTGTACGCTCCTTTTTTGATTCCTGTAACTACTCCGTATACTGTATCCCACGCGCGCCTGGCCTTGGCCGCCCTACGCAAATTGCCCCTTGCCATGCCTCTCTGACAACGCTCGTGTTGGATCCGGTGCCTCTGCCATCCGCGCCTGAGCCTCATCTCCCCCCCCCCCCCCCCAGTCCGCACAAGCACCGTCGCAGGACGACCAGCCCCGACACCTCGTAGTTTCGCAGTCTTGCAGGCTCGTAGGCGCTCTCGCAGTGCTCGCCGACGGAGTCCGGTCTCATGTGTCTTCGTGGACAGCCGCCCTCTCCACCTGGGTGACGCAAGCGCCCACTGCCGGCCCTCTCCTCTGGGTCCTTCTCTTACACAGATACTCCGTACACACACGCATGCTCGTGTATTCGTGCCTGCTCATCGGAGGGCTGTACACTCTCTCTTCTCTCCGTTGGTTTTCTCTTACCTCATCTCTCCATAAGAACCGCTCATTCGCCTGCCAAGGCTGCATAACCGTCCTGTGGACCCCTTCGACGAGACCTCCCAAGACGCTTGGCCGTTTGTCCCCCTTTGCACATCTACGACGTACTCGCCTTTGTTTCTCTTCCTTCTCTTGTCCTATTTTCCTCTGCGGACCCAACCGGCCTTGGCAGATCCCCTAGTTTTCTATCTATTTTTACGTATTTCACGATAGATCACTGCGTGGTCTCGCCCTCCTGTTTCTTCTGGTTCCCTCTTCCTTTCAGTATATATCATCGTTTCCAGCTGTCACATCTCCCATCTCCCGTCAATCGATCTCATAAAACACAACAGATTTACCGTCGCTGCAGTGTACCTCTCATCCGCGCTTCTTCTTTCCTTGTTTCTTTAACCTACCGGTTATGGTGTTGTATATACTTCCTCCTAGATCGTGATCTTTTTTCTTCTACTGCTCTGAGGGTCGTCTTTTCTATCAAAGACAGCTTCTCAAAGACGCCTCCGCGAGGCTCTGTTTCTCTACGACATAGACCCGACTTACACCTCTCCTCCACCACGCGGTCGCCGCACTCACACCGCCCACCATGAAGTCAGCGACAACGTTGGCCGTCTTGGCCTCTTCATTGATAGCTGCCACAAACGGTCTCGCCTTACATAAACGGACAGACGGCCCTGCCCGCGTTATCAGCATGTCCACCGAGCGGAGACACGTTAGCAACCCAGCGCAGAGGGACCGCCTACGACGCCGGTCGACGTCCGTGGCTGCCAGCCTCGACAACGAGGAGACTCTCTACTTTGTGAACGCCACGCTGGGCACGCCCGCCCAGTCCCTCCGCCTGCACCTGGACACGGGCAGCAGCGACCTGTGGGTTAACACGCCCAGCTCAGCGCTGTGCGAGGAGTCGTCCCAGCCGTGCGCCTTTGCCGGCACGTACTCGGCCAACTCGTCGTCGACGTACGCGTATGTGGGCAGCTACTTCAACATCTCGTATGTCGACGGCTCGGGCGCCGCTGGCGACTACGTCACGGACACGTTCAGCATAGGCTCCAACGGCTCCACGACGCTATCGTCGCTGCAGTTCGGCGTCGGCTACTCCAGTTCGTCCTCGCAGGGAATCTTGGGCATCGGCTACACCGTCAACGAGGTGCAGGTGGGCCGCGCGGGCAAGTCGGCGTACCCGAACCTGCCAGCCCAGATGGTCAGCGACGGCGTCATCCAGAGCAACTCGTACAGCCTGTGGCTCAACGACCTGGACGCTGACACCGGCAGCATCCTGTTTGGCGGCGTCGACACCGCCCAGTACTCGGGTTCTCTGCAGTCGCTCCCCGTGCAGAAGCAGGCCGGCGTCTATTCCGAGTTCCTCATCACCCTGACGGGCCTGCAGCTGGGATCCGCCACCCTGGCCAGCAACATGGCCCTGGCCGTGCTGCTGGACTCGGGCTCGTCGCTGACGTATCTTCCCGACTCCGTCGTGCAGACCATCTACAACGAGGTCGGCGCCACCTACGACTCGTCCGAGGGCGTCGCCTACGTGCCCTGCTCGCTGGCTAGCAAATCCAACTCGAGCGTCACGTTCGAGTTCTCAAGCCCGACCATCAGTGTGGCCGCCGACGAACTGGTGCTGGACCTGGTGACGTCCAGCGGCAAGCGCCCGACGTTCCGCAATGGTCAGACGGCCTGCCTGTTCGGCATCGCGCCCGCAGGCTCCGGCACCAACGTGCTGGGAGACACGTTCTTGCGCTCCGCGTACGTCGTCTACGACCTCGACAACAACGAGATCTCGCTGGCCCAGACCGTCTTCAACACGACGGTCTCCAACGTGCTGGAGATCACCACGGGCACGACCGGCGTGCCCGACGCCACGCTCGTGTCCGACTCGGTCGCGGCTACGTCCGGCCTGACCTTGGTCAACGAAGCCGAAAGCGGGGCCACTGCGTCACAGACGGGTCTGTCCGGCGGCGGAGCCATAGCCATGGTGGCGGCGCTTGTGTCGTCTACCATGGTCGGACTGGGTCTAGTACTGTTGTAAAGCTATTTTGACAGAATTTCTTCTTTTCCTTTTCTGTTACTTTATTTTTCAGTTTTATCAGCACAACAACTGCATCCGGGAACAGGCGTTTACAAGAACGGGGAGGGGGGTCAAGAGGGTTTCTTTGCATACAAAATATGCCGAAAAGGTCCATTGGCATACGGCACGTTAAGAGGATGATGATTTTTTTTGTTACGCAATGGCATGGTGTTGGGGTGTTTTATATCATTCCTCTGGGACTTATATATCATGGGAAATGCATCATCCTTTTATTCTATTTTATTTCATTCTATATTTTGTTTTCATTCACGCTCTGGATTTTTAGCTGTTTTATGCAGCATGCATGCCACTTCTGAATTTTATGTATATAGTTCAATATGCAATCACATACTTGTCTATTCGTGTCTCCGAATTTCTCTACATCTTACGCGTCCTGCAGTCCACAACCCTTTTTCTAAACAAATTTGGTTTGTCTTCGAAACCCTTGTTCTCTTCCTCGTATATGCCAAAACTGTTGGGGATTCAGGGGCAGGGTCAACGTTTGTACGACAGCTGTTCCCTGCCTTTCACTTCGTCTATATTACCTTTCGATCCGAGCTGTACACGGGTGGAGTAGACCAAAATAAACACTTTCATTTCTCGTGTTGCCCGTTTATGAACTGGTTGCACACGGGAAACAAAAAAAAGTCGCCATTTAGTATAATTTTCAAGAGCAGTTTTTATTCATCGCGTCTAGCTCGGAAACTAAAGTGAGGAGGGCCATTGACCGCGTCAACGTCTTCCGCACTCAAACAAAATAAAGAAACAAGCCACCAGTCTTGTCCTCCATCGAACGTAACCAAACACAGCCAAGTCACCCAACCCCCCCTTCCCCCTCTGTATTAATTAAGACGCCGTGCCGACCTAAACCCGCTGGGTTTGGAACACCAATATGAAGCAAAAAGAAAGAAAAAAAAAAAAAAGAAGAGAACTAAAAACATCGCAATCTTCCCTCTGTATATGTGTGTATATATGTATGATGTATATTAGATTCCAACTCCTCACGCATGCTGATGATGATGGTCTTTGGGGCGCTCATGTCTTCGTTTGGGGTACTATAAAATGGGGGAAGATAAAAAGAAACAGGAAGAGGTAATGAAAGAAAAAGGAGTCCAATACAAAAGACAACAAGGTGAAATGAATGATCTCATGTGATCGGCGTAAGGAAAGGACTGGCCAGCAGGTCGTCGGCGCTGGGTCGCTTGTTGTGGTCCATCTCAAACGTCTGGCTGAGGAACAGCTGGGCCTCGGCGCTGGCGTGCTCCGGAATCGTCGGTGCCGCCTTGCTGCCGCCAATCTTGAAAATGGCCTGCAGCTGCGTGCAGTCGGGGAACGGGTGTGTGCCGGTCATCATTTCCACAACCAGGCAGCCCAGAGACCAGATGTCAGCCTTGCGCGTGTAGCTGGTCTGCTTGACCACCTCAGGTGCCATCCAAAAGACGGAGCCCTGCAGTGACGGCCGGTGCTTGTTGTTGTTTGCCCCGTTCAGGATGTTGGTGGCCTCGAGCTTCTTGGAGATGCCGAAATCGGAAATCTTGATCGTGCCCTTGTTGTCCACCAGGATGTTGGCACCCTTGATATCACGGTGGATGATATCGCGGTCGTGCAGATAGGACAGGCCCTGCAGGATCTGGCGGACAAAGCTGCGCACGAGCGGCTCCGGCAAGGCGCCGTACGAATTCAGCATCGTCTGCACGGAGCCGCCGGGCACGTACTCGAGGAAAATGTTAAGATACTCGGGCGACGAGCCGCAGCCGAGGTACTGCACGATGTTGGGGTGGCGAAGATCGCGAAGAAGGCTGATCTCGCGCTTGAGCGCCTCGATCATGCTCTTCTTGCGAGCGTCATTTTGGCTGTTCGCGCCCGGCGACGGCATCTCCACCTGCTTGACGGCCAGGAGCTCGCCTGTCACGGCGTGCAGGGCGAGGTACACACTGCCGAATGAACCTTGGCCGATCAGAGCACCCTTCATCCACTTGCTCTCGTCCCATGACTCTCCAGCAAGGAAGCTCTGCAGCTCCTGATCGGCGCCCTCACCGTCCGCATCTAGAGCCTGGCTCACCTCCTTGAGAGAGCTGGAGGCCGACCCGGTCGTCTCATCGTAGAAACTGTGGCGGATAAGGTTGCCATCGGGGTCCGTGATGCTGACCGCAGCCGTGTCGGATCCGCTATCGGCGTACGAGACGTAAGACTTGCGGTTGGGTTCAAGCGGTGACTGTTCTTCCTGGAGCGTGTCAAGCATGGAAGAGGCGATAGAGTCACGGAAGGCATGGGGGGCACGGATGCTGCGCTGATCCCTTGGCTGTATCTTGGCGAGCTGGCTGGTAGCATTGAGCCAGCTGTCGGCAATGGTGGGGATGGGTGGCGCGTCCTGGACGCTGGAAGCAAAACTGAAGTTGCTCGCCACGCTCAAGCGGCTGTTGACTTTACTCAGGCGAGCTGACCGTCTCATGGACAGCCGCGCGGTCCGGTCAATGTCTTCACGAGGGTGGTCTGGGAAGTAAGTGGTCAAATCTGAGGCGATGAGCTCGCTGGGCGGGCGAAGACCGCCAAACTGCCTAAGAACTCCCTTTCTGCGAATGGGTGGCCGGGGTGTTTCGGCGGGGGCGGGCCGCTCGAGGTCTCGTGCGGCATTGTTCACGTTGCGCTCTCGGTCCTGGTACGTGACGGGCGACAGAGGTGGCTGGGACTGCTGCAGGCTGTCCCAGCTCTCACCCAATACCTTCTGTACCTTGAGCTGGCTCCGCTTGTCTACGGAGGTCAGGGTGTGGTTGTGGCTCTGTTGCATCTCCTCCATGGCAATGGCGGCGGCCCTCTCCAGTTCGGACCGGCCCGGCTCGCCGGCGGGAACGCGGCGGAGGATGAGACGGTTTCTCTCGGGGCGCTTCTGGTCTTTGATGACGCGCCAGAGCTCGGTATCGCTGAGACGGATGCACTGGTGGGGGTCCGGATCGACACCGGCCAGCACCCAGAAGCAGTAGTTCCGCTCGTGGTCCTCTCGAAGGGCAAACTTGCGCAAGGTGACGCGCATAACTTCTTCGCAGGTTTTGCAATCGGCAATCTTGACGACCTTGGTTACGCCGCCGGTAGAGATCACGCGGATCACGTCTTGGTTCTGTGGTAGAGCAGCCATCAGAGAACCATCCATGCTAGAGTTGTTTCGAGTGTGGGCCACTACCAGACGGTTGGACTGCGTAGAGTCCGGGGGAGAGCCAGGAAAGCGGCCGGCTGCGGCAGCCGTCGCCTGACCAGAGTATGCCTGATTCGGGGTAGGGTACCTGCTCGGCCGGGCCGAGCGCAGCTGTTCGGCGCTGGAGAGGGGGGAGTTCGGGCGCGACGACTTGGTAGCGATGCCTTCGAGGGCAAAGGAGGACAGGTCCACCTGGCGCGAGTACCGCTTGTTGGTAGGGGGCGTAGGCATGGCAGGCCGGCCGGTGGCGGAGTTGAAGGGTCGGGGCGAACCCGAAGAGGGGACGTATTGGATGTCTAGACCACCGAAAGATTCCTATATTGCGTGTGAGAGGGAGCACGGGGGAGAGGAAAGAAGAGAGCGAAAGCGAAGCCAAACCAACGTCAAAATTGCAACCGGAAACCGTTCAAAAGAAAAAAGACTTACCCTATTCCGCTTCTTCTGGTTTGCGTAAGCCTTCGTTCTCAGCTTCTTGATGCTGAGAAACAGGCGAACGCGGTCGCCGACCTTCTCGATGCCCATCTCCTTGAGCACGTCCTTGTCCATCTCGAGCAGGTTCTCGCCGTTGATGTGGTTTTTCCGGAAGATCTTCTCGTAGTCGCCGCACTTGACGCTCCGGAGGTATTCGCACACGCGATCTTCGTCCCAGTTCTTCGCGGAGTCGGGACCGTCGGTATCCGAGAACTCTGAGTCGGTTGGGCTGGCATAGGACTGGCTTGTCGCGGCGGGGGCGACCAGTACCCGGCGAGTCGGCGCATATGATGTGGAGGGTGTTGGCATACCAGAGACGAGGCCGGAAGCAGCCTGCCCGCCGAGAGGCGGCGGGAAGGGTGATTTTGCTGCGAGCATCGCCATGCTGTGAGAGGTGCCGTGTGAAGAAGAAATAATGGGGGAGGTTGCGAGGTCGTGAGGCTGCCGGCCGTCCTCTTGCGAGGAGAAAAGAAAGGGTTGACTCCGGGGCCTGGGCGATACGCTTCTGTTTTATGGTTTCCGTCTCTCTGTAGCCTTGCTCTATTTCGATGTGTCTTTCGCTGGCCGCCGGCGGTCTTCGATTTTGTATTCTGGGTACGAGCGTTGACGACGCGGCCTTCTGGCTCTTTGACGAAGCGCAAGAAAAATAGGCCGTTGAGAGAAAAACAAAACGCGAACGTCAGGCCAGGCGCGCGAGATCGTGGTCTGAGGGCACAGACAGGCCGGACGGCGTTCGATCGTTGAGAGAAAAGGGAAAGGACCAGCAGGATCAGGATGCGGCGAAAAGCAGGGCAGGCGTGGGTGCACCGGGTTTCAAATAGGAAGATGAAGGAGGGGGAGGGCAGGCCAGGGTACGTAGCGACAAAAAAAATGAAAAGGAAGGATAGAGGGGAGCAGGGGTCAGCGACGAGGGTGTGCAGGAGGAGAGTGTGGGTTGGCGCCGCAGGGCAGGACCGCGGATCCAGCAGAAGGGAATCTGGGCGTGTGAGCGTGCGAGGTCAGAGGGAGAGGGGGGAGGGGAGAAGAAAGAAAGGAGAAAGGGGGAGGGAAAAGGAAGAGGGGCGAGAGTTGAAAGGGGACGAAAAGGAGGAAGCCGCAGGCGAGAACGCGTTACACGGCCGGGACGCTGTTGAAAGACGATGCGGTGTCCCGTCGACGAGCCCAAAACAGCAACGGCTGCTGCAGCGGCGGTTCTAGAGACGATTCGCCCAGGGGGGTCGACTGGAGGCGGAGGAGAAGAGTTGACGATGGCGATGGAGAATGCCCAGTTGCAGAAGTGGAGCGATGAGAGCGATATGGAGACACCTGCTGCAGGTTCTCTGCTCCTTCCCTCCTGTTCGCTGCTGTTCGTGGGTTCTGTCTTGGGAAGGGGCTACTGCTTCAGGTTTTTAGCGCGCTGCTCCTTCCCTCTGGCGCAGCGAGACGGGGCCTGGCCCTGGGTACGGAGGTAAGGTACCGAGTACAAGTATCTTGCTTGCAGAGCGCGAGCCGTTGGCTGGTTTTCTTCAACGGGCGCCCTGGAATCCGCCTCTGCCTGACCGCTGGGCCGGGCGCTGAGAGGACACGGCCACTGCAGCGCCTCAAAATAACCGCACTTCGTTTTGTCATCGCCTGCCGTACTTGGTACGCGGCCACTATGGAAGAACGGGAATTGGAAGGAGCAACTGCCCCTGTTTTTCGCTTTTGTCTGCTCCTGCCTGCTCCTGCCGGCTCTCGTCTTCTCATACTGCCCTCTGTTATTTTTGTCTGCGCCGTCCTCGCGGAAAAAGGCTTCTGCGGCTTGCGATTGGTCTGCTTGGCAACCCCTGCCGGATTGGCCTGGTGGGAAAAGTGGCTGTCTCTTTGTCGAATCTGTCGGACGGCAGCTGGTTTGAAACGTGCCAGTGCGCACGGGCCAATGCAGGCGCTTTACCACGCCGTACGAAAAACGGGTGCTGCTGCATGCACGCCATCAAATGGATTGGCGGTGGGCATTCCAAGGTTAGCTCGCCACTGGCGCTGCGAGCATGAAACACGCTGGCTGCTGCGTGCTAACGTAGGGGTCCAATAGCTCTGGGGCTCTACGGATTCGTGTTTCTATTTGCGGTGAAGAGAGCGAGAGAGGAACGGAGAGCGAGAGAAAGAGAGAAAAAAGACAGATGCGGAGGGCCAACAAAGAAAACGGGCGCGGGCAGGACGAACGAGACGCGAAAGAGGGACGCGAGCAGTGCAAGCAAACAAACAAACAAACAAATAACAAAACGCATGGATTGCTATGCGTTAGAGCCCGTGCAGTGATGCGAGAGGGCCGACCAGAGGACGATCTGGGACGAAAGGGTGTGAGACTGCAAGAGAAGTGCTGGGGAGGAGATGATATCACGGCATCAGAGATGCACTGTGAATAATAAGATACAGCGTACTCGTACTCGAACGTCATACAAGTACGTCGTAGAGGCGCGGTGAGGACTCAAACCCCAGCAGGAAAGATGTAGCCGACGGCGATCGGCAGTCGATAGCCTGGCGATGATGCGAAGGTGGGGGATATACGAGAGAGACTAAGGAGATTAAGGCACGAAGGCATCTTGTATCCTATGCATAATTACAGAAGACGTTGGGCGTGCGATGGGGGCAACATAACACGATCTATCGTCGATATATCGTCGTGCCGCGTCTTCGGGGGTGCGGCATACGACGCGAAATTGACCCTGGGGAGAGGCTTTCCGTCGATATTGGACTGTGGACGGAGGACAGCGAGAGCCCAATACACAGGCGGATGAAGGCTGGGCTCGCAGGACAGGTGCGCGAAAAAGACACACGAAAGCACACGAGCGCACGGGCAGAGACGGAAGCGCGGGTGCACGGAGAGGAGAGGCGAGGGCAGGCGACGGTACTCGCAGACGAGAGGGCTGACAAGAAACAGCCGACAGAGACGAGATGGAGAGAGGGCGATGTGGAGGGGGTGATGGGAGGTGTGATGATGAGCAGGTGGTTGTGACGGAAACAGTTTATGCTTCTGCCAGGCCAATCAGTGGGTTGGCAACGGAGGGCGATCAGGAAAGACAGGACGAGAAGGCAGGGAACATCTCGGCATCCTGACAGGATGCAGGACCGGGATGAGAAACTGAGTTGAGGAGCTGAGATGAGAAACGGCGAAACGAGAAACGAGGAGCGAGAAATGCCATGGAACCAGGAACAGCGGAACAGCAGGGCCGATGATTGGCGTGCAGGGTGTGCGCATCAGCCCCCAGGAGAGGCAGAGAGCGAGCTCAACAGAGTGGCCCAAAAGAAGGCCAAAGGGCCCAAGGTGCCACGCATGCACGCCCAGTACCAAGAAAAGGACCCCACGAAGGGGTTCCCATGCTGAAACCCGCCGCGTTTCGACGCAGCCGCTGGGACGCATCCACCACGATCGGAGCACAGCGGTAGAAAACGAGCCCAGGATGGGAATCTGGCGAGGCAAAGGACCATAACATCCGTCGTAAGGAGGAATTGCGACGTAAGAATGCTCGTTGATGTACTCCGTACGGAGTACGCCGGAGAAGAAGAGCGCGAGTCGTGGAGCCCGAGCGGCGACACCGTAGCTGACCTTCCCTGAAAACTGGAGTTCTGGGACTTCTGTACGGCGATCATGATACTAGCCGTCACCTCGGCAGGTCCAGCTGCCAACATTTCCATGTGCGTGCGATGGACTGACTCGTTTTGGTGCCGGATTTCGCATGTTTTCTGGTTCTCTCGGTCAATCTGGTTTCTCTGCTACCCTCCCCGTCCGCGCCGTCGCAGCCCGGCTTTCGACTTGTTTCGAAACACGAGCGCTGGGACGGCAACCAAGAAAAGAGGCCCGGCGAGATGGTGCAAAAGAGAACATCAGGATCGAAATAGAAATGGAAATACTCCGCAGTGACTAGGCAAGGGAAAAAGAAAGACGAAAAAATAGAACCAAAACCAGAAACAGAAAATAGAAACAGAAAATACAAACACACCCGCCCACGCCCGTCGTCTGCGCGATAAACGAACGAGCTAGCGCTCACCCATGAAACAAAACATCTCTGTGCTCTGGTGACGGGTGACGTGGTTTCCCGTGTGTACGAGACGAATACAGAGGAAAGTGACTGCTCGTAGGATGCTCTGAAATGGTCGCACACAGGCACAATAGCATGCAGCGATACGAGCACGCGCGACCCCATGCTCCCGCTCCTGTCCACCCTCCTGGCTCGAGATGATCCGAATTAGCCGTCAGCCTACGGCCTCGAGCCTTTTTGACTGCCTCTTACGCAGACCAGACGGGACCGGAGAACAAAATAAAAGGGGCAGAGGATGAAGGGAGCCGCGGAAGCCATAATTTGAAAACATCGTCTCCTCGTCAAAATGCAAGTAAGATACGAGTAAGTAATATGGACATAGACGTAAGAGCAGCTGGGACCAGCGCAAAGGGCAGAAGGGCAAAACAGCAATAGTAAAAGGCACAACCCACCAAAACAGGAGAAATAATAAACAAAACCCTATTTGGAAGAAACGCGCAGCCAACGAAGCCGCCTCACGATGCTGAAAACAGCGACGGGCTGAGTTGCCAAGGCCCCCTGGCTTGGCTGCTAACGCGGAACAGTACTGGTGCCCTGCTCGCAGGGCTTTTCTCTCTTCTCTTTTCTCTTACGTCGCATTGCGCCTCTTTACCCCTATTCCGCCGATAGCTTGGAGACGGTGGCTACGTCAGGCTCCATAAGACGCGCGCTATAGGCCTCTGGCCTTGCATGTTGTTCTCCGCTGTTCTCCGTCTTGTGCACCAGCGCGTTCTGATGATTACACCCTTTTACGTCGTATCGGCAGCCGGCCAGGATTTGTGGGGAGCGGTGGAAGGGACGAGAAGACGAAGAAGAGACATTTCGGCATAGGAGACGCCCTCTGCCTCCTAAAGTGAATTGCTCAAAGAGGAAAGAGTCGCCCAGAAACAGCTCTATCGCTGAGACAGCAGAATGCCAGCGTGCCCGTCGGCCGGCAGCCGGCGGAAGAAAAGAGGGCAGGCGTGGCCGACGAAAGCGGTCCCCACGACGACCAAGACAACGCCGAGAGATATGCAGATATGCACTACCGCACGCAGCGGGTCTTGCTTTTGGCTGGCATGGCCGCTGGCTGCTCGCCCGTGCCGGCCCTCTGATTGGCCACTGCGCTCTGGCCGGCCACAGCGACGGGCGTGCCCTCGCTCCCCTGCGCCGATCCTATTGGCCAATGCCCCTCTGCGAAAGGCTGGAACGATAACATCATCGCTCGGCCATCGCTCCCACGCCAAAAGCACACGACGAAAAAGCACCACAAAAAAACCGACCGGCGATCCTCCTAGCGAGCGCTTTGGGGCCGATCGAGCTGATGATGGTGATCGCCTCGTAGCGGCCAGCATAGTGCAGCGTAGTGTCCGCCACATGCTCTGTCGCTGGTTTCTCGGGAGCAGGGACCGCGTGGGAGGGCAAAAAAATGCTTGTGAAAATGGTGAAAATGGTAATTATGGAAATGTCCCTGTCCGCTGGGACTGTTGACGACGTAACTGCGATGTGGTGACGTCCCCTTCTTTCGTATTTTCCCCCTCTTCTGCCCCCCTCCGCCTCTCTTTCCTCTTTGGCCGGATCTGTCCTGGCCTCGTAAGATGCACGCACTTCCAAGTCGCGCCTGCCTTAGACACCTCGTAAAGCGCTGAATGTAACCTACACTAAGGAGCTGCTTCGATGGCACTAGGCCAAAACAAGGAAATCCAGCCATGCAAGGCAAGCACACCGACAGCGCCTTCCCTGCTTTTTCCCTCCTGTACGGAGGATTTTAAATTATTGTCAGCCAGCTGGGTGTGTCTGCCGCCTCCTGTGCGCCTTCCCAGGAGATTGGGCTTTCTCGAGCGTGTCGTCCGATTCTGAATAACTTCACTTTCTTTTCTTTCTTCCCTTTCGTTATTTCGTCCTGTGTCTTCTCCTCCTCTCGTCATCGCCTCCATTCCTCCGCGGCTCGCGTGGCCCCAGATCCCACGCCCTCGTCCGCCTATCGCCTCCTGTTTCCGGCGGTCTCACTCGATCTCTGGCACACGTCGGACACCGCAATGCGGCTGAGACACCTGACTCGCCTTTGACAAAGCCGCACCCAACAAGTCCTGACTGCGATCATCCGCTCCGGAGACGAAAAAGAAACGAAAACGCCCGGAGGCTCGACTTTGTCAGAGACATAGCATCGCATCCCCGTGCAAGTCTGTCGTTGTCTTCGTCCATGCCGCTGCTGTCGTGGGCCCCCGCCGAGTAGCGTCCTCGACCGCCTCCAGAGTATCTTAGCTTTCTTGGCTGGCCGTGTTGAGGCCGCATCCTCGTTCTGTCTGCTGCCACGCGATCGCCCTCGGCGCCTCGTTGTGGTTTTCTTTCTGTCGCTCGTTTTCCTCTTAAACGGATTCACCGCCGTCTGTTGCAGCAGACGGCGCCTCCAATCGTTTTTATTTCATCTTATTTTATTTTTCTTGTTTCTTGTTTCTCGTCTTTCGTTTTTCGTGTTTCGTTTTTCGGGTCTCATTTCTTTCGATTTTTTCTTTTCGTCCTCTCTCCCGAGACCCCTCCTCTGGATACTGTCATTCGATCTTCGTCCCCATCTAAATTACCTGCTTTGGCGCTTTTCGGCTTCCTGTTGCTGACTGACGACTGTCCGAGCTTCAAAGAGCTCGATCAACGGCCCACCCCTTGCCTCCGCCGCCATCAATAGATCCAATACGAGACATATATAGGGGGACAGGTTATAGGCAACAAAAAGCTCGGGCTGCCCGCCTCACACCACAGCCCAATCTCGACCAGACAACACCCGTACCGCACATCTCACACTTCACAACATGGACATTCTGCGCCGGAAAAGACACAACGGGCCGCAGCAGACTGGGCCGCCGTCCGCTGCGTCTCTCGCTTTCACGCCCATCCCTGCATCTCCGTCCACCGCCTCCACAAGCACGAGCACTGCAACCGCCGCCGCCGCCGCGATAAGCAAGTCCAAGTCCCATAATGACATGGCGGGCTTATCGGCCAGCTCCCGCACGAGCTCCATCGACAGCAGCAAGAGCGGCTTCTTCCACGCCATGCGGTCTCTCAGCCGCGGCTCCACCTCCTCCGTCCGGCCTTCAGCCGCTTCTTCTTCCACCTCCATGGCCACGGCAGCCACCTCGCCCGATTCCACAGCTTCCTCGTCGCCGCCGCAGCAGTTTATGGCCCAGTTTCCCCGAAAGGTCCTGCGCAAGTCACATAAGCGTAAGTCGTCCAGTCATGAGCTGCACAATCGTCGGGGCTCGACCGGCTCGGACGTCTTCAGCCGCGTGTCCAGGGCCTCGACGACGATGAGCGGTAGCTCCTCGAGCAACGCCATCGACTGGAGAATCCAGCCCGTGGAGATGCACACCTCGCTCGACTATCCGGACTCGCAGCCCTCAAAGAACCGGCTTGGCTACCTGGCGACGACCGCCGACTACATTCTCGTCTTCAAGACCAAGGCCGACGCCTTTGCCGCCCTTCCGCAGCTGGCAGATGTTGCTGCTCAGAGCCCAGACAGTACCACGGCGCCTAAGCCTTCTTCGATGCTACCCCCCCCTGATCCCGTGCATGCGATCCCTCTGCATGCTGTGATCTCGGTCTTCCGAGTCGATACCATGCGAGCCCCCCTTGGCATTGAGATCTGGTGGCGGCTGCCGTATCCCGCCATCGCTACCTGCAGCGCAACCATCTACGTCAAGGACGTCCGCGATCGGGAGAACTACCTTGACATGCTTGCTTCCATGGTCAAGATCCGGAACCACGACCAACCAGATGCGTCTCGTGTCTACTACGAGGTCGAGGAGTGCATCCGGAAGGTCTTCAAGGCCGAAGAGCCTGGGTTCACCAACACCACTCCGGAGATCTTCCCCGTCGTCTATCGGAATGCACCGGACCGTGCCAAGTCAAAGTCAGACGACAAGCTCAAGAAGGGACAGCTCGAGGGCGTCTCATCCCACTACCTTGTCGTCGGCATTAACTTATGCTTCTTCATCCAAATCAGCCGGGCCTCCGCCGTGCAGTCGACTGCTCTCGAGATGAGATACCAGACGTGCGGCCTCGTTACTCTCGAGTCCTTCAGTGCCGACTGGTCGTCCCGTGATGAGCGTTTTGCCATGCGATTCCGTGACCCCTTCAAAAACCCCGTTGGCCTGGAGCTGTCGAGTCGCCACTACCGTCGAATCATCCTGACGCTCACCAAAGCCGACAAGTTCCTGAAGCCCGCCTGGCCGACGCTATGGCAGACCCAGGAGATCTTCCACGTCACGGGCCTTCCCACGCCCCAGCACATTGTCGCGGGCGAGGACTTTGGCGGCTTCCAGAGGACGCTGTCTGCCTTCTATGCTGCGTATCGCTGCAACCCTGTGGACTGGGAGATCAACTGGCGCACGCCTTATGCACCCGAGTTCCGCGTGCTTCCCTCCACAAAGGGAACCATCTACACCGACCTGCAGCTGCTTGCCGTTCTGCGTGCACTCCGGTACAACGACTACTTTAAGTCGCTGTCTTTCTGTGACGTGGACCTCTCTAGCCTCCTGGACAAGTACGACAGCTCCCGAAAGGGCAACGTCGCTTACACGAGTCGCAGTGGTAAGACCGTTCTAGTTCATACTAGCTCCGGGCTAGACCCTTTTTTCTTTTATTGTGCATTTGCTAATACCACCTCTGCTACCTAGGGGTCTGTCTGACCACTCACGAGACATCGCTGGTGCAGAAAGCTAGTATCCTCCACCAAGAGTTTCACGCCTTGGCTTTTGCCTCAGGCAAGATCCGACAGATTGATTTTACAAATTGTCTGCCGGCCATCCACAAGGGCGATTCCAGCAAGCACAGCGTTCAGTTCCTGGTCCCCATCCTGAACCTGCTGGCTGCAGGCCTTACTCGCTGCAATCGTATTTTCCTCAGGGGCTGCAATCTCGGTGATGTTGACATTGAGAGTCTTGGTATGATTTTTCTGCCCGTGAAATGACTAGGCCTCTTCATAACGCTAACACGTGGTTCAGCTGGGTATATTGCCCCTACATCTGGCGATCAGCTAGACAGCAACATTGCCCCGGCACAAGAAGCTGTCGGCCTCGAGGCCCTCGACGTTGCCAACTGCGGTCTCTCCGACGAATCCATGAAGACGCTGTTCCAAGCCCTCTGTCAGTCTGCTTGGACGCTCCGGATGCTGGATGTTTCCCAAAACTTCGGCAGGGTCCCAGCGACCATGATTCAGCAGTTTATGGAATCTGTTGGCAGCTTGAGACAGCTGAACCTCTCGGGCTGCCTCACGGGAACTTTCGAGGGTGAGCTTCTGCCGCTTGAGGTTCTTGATCGGTTGGAGTATCTCGAAGAGTTGGATGTTTCAAACTTCAAAGTGAGTTCTCATCTTTGCCCTCTTACAAATCATAGCCAACATCCCCAAGACAAAGGCTAACCAGCTCTACGCTTTCAGCTCAACGAGAGCTCCATCGACGCACTGGAAAAATTCCTGCATACCCTCTCTGCTCGCCAGGCCTCAATGCAGAACGGTGGATATGGCTACTCTCTTCGGCGATTGGTTTTGAACAATTGCGGAATTACTGGTCGCCAAGCCGGCCGCATTTTTGATGCCATGGCTGGCTTGTATGACATCCATCTCCATCTCAGCAGCAACCCACTTGAGGGCAGTATCGAAGAGTTCGTTCTTGCTCTTGGCAGGAGCTGGGGTGGTCGATTTGGTCTGCACCTGGACATGGTCGAATTCCAGGATGAAACGAATTACATCCAGCTCATCAACGCTCTCACCACAAATCCTTACATCGACTACTTGAACATGGTTGGTACTGCACCCGTTCCCATGACCGATGATACATGCAGCGACAAGACAGTGGAGGCCCTGGAGCACTTTTTTGAAGAGAACCAATCTGTACGGTATCTTGACTTGTCTGGCTACTGCGGCAAGCTCGATGACGGCAGGCTGGGCAAGGGTTTTGGCCGTGCTCTTCGCGGGCTGGCCAACAATAAGACGCTTACACACCTGCGCATCCGGAATCAAAGACTTCACGACAGTACCGGCACGCTTGGAACGGCCGTCCAAGCTAACAAGACACTCCTTTACCTCGACTGCGGAGACAACGATTTCAACGCCTCCAGCCTGCGCTACCTGGCAAAGAGTCTTGAGGCAAACAACACGCTTTTGGTGTATCCATTTTCCCAGGACGAGCTAGAGGAGATTCTAAAGCGCTGCGTAAAAGAGATCCCGGCACCACCGTCACCGGTGCAAGCAACAAGCTCAAAGCAGAAAAAGAAAGTTGCTATTGATTTTGGCCTCGAGCGGCAGAAGACGCTCATCCGTGACGAAATTGAGGCTGCTACTACGGAGATTATGTCATACATGTCGCGCAACATGGCAAAGCTGCAGCAGGATACAGGCTGCGTGCTGGACCTGGACGAGGCGTACGACACCTGCGGCGAGAGGGGTTGGCCCAGTCTCCAGCTTCGGGTGCCGGAGGGTGTTATGTTCACGACGACCCCCATGGAGGAGGAGCAGCAGGAGATGCATGATCCGATGGATGAGCAGGGGCAGAGCTCGCTGCTCGAGACACCCCTGCCGTCGGTGCACGAGGCGGCCTTGGCGCGGCAGCCGCCGGTCAACTCGGCCATGGTGGCGCCTCAAGTCACCGAAGACATGCCGTACCGGGTGCCGCAAGACGACGAGGCGCTCAACAGCCCAATCGACGGGGCCAGCCCTAGCTGGGACCTACCGACGACGCCGAAGATTGCATCGTCAGAGAACAAGATTGAGAGCACACTGGACAGCGCCTTTATCGAGAAGGCCTTCTTTGCCGAGCCCGACTTGGCGAGGATTTTGGAAAAGTTCACGATGGAGGACGGCACTGAGTATGTCATCTGCACCGAATCTTAGAGAGCCACAGATGCTTGGGATTAGGAGATCTAGAGCAGCACGACATTCATTTTACAATTTTTTTTTGGGTATAATATGTGGTGGAAATATGGGAATATGGAAATTTAGGGCATTTGGTAATGGGGCATTTCAGGCGAACTGAACAACGGGCGTCGCTGGGCATATTACTACATCATAGATGCATTTCATTATGAACGATACCTCTAATGTTTTATTTGGGTAATATATTTGTTTGAACACATTTCACGCCTAGTCCCTTACTGATGCACTTCTTATTCTGGAACACATTTTCTCGTTGTTTAAGCGGCTCCAAAAGCGGCCCCAAAAGCCGCCTCTAACTCGTCGGGCTCGTCTTCTCCATTGCCCTTGAGGGGCTTGTCCCTGGTGATGGCCGTGCCTTTCACCGACAGCCCGCCCTCGGAGTTCTCGACCCAGACGTCCCACTTGAGGTACTGGCCGTCTCGGCCGACGCGCTCTTTCTTGTTCTGCCGGAGGCACACCCGCAGCTCCTCGCCGGCGTACAGCGGCGCCACGTTGCGGTACTCGAAGCTGAGGATGGAGCGCGGGCCAAAGGGCTCGGGGGTGGACCGCTCCGCGAGCATCTGGGTCACCTTGGCGCGCACGGCCGACAGCATGAGCACCAGGGACAGCGGGCCGTGCACCAGCAGGCCGCGGTGGCCCTCGACCTCCCGGCAGTACTGGGGGTCGAGGTGGATGGAGTGGGCGTTGTAGGTGAGGGCGCTGAACTGGAACAGCATCGACTGGGTCGGCGTCACGGTGAAGGAATATTCGGGCTCGTAGGGGGCTTTTTGTGGCAGGATGTGTCAGCAGATCAGTACAGATTACGCGAGTCGGGTTTTGGCCAAGCTTTGGCTCCCGCCCCCCCCCCCGGGGGCTCTCTTACCTCTGACAATCCTTGTAGGGCTGTCCGCGGCGGCCTTCTCCTCGGCCGTCTCCTTGGCTGCCCAGCCGTCGGGCACGTCGTCCTTGGCCCGCAGGAACACGAGCGTGCGCCGCTCCTCGATGGCCGGGTCGGCCTCGACCGCGACCTCGATGTCCCTCATCGTCTCGGCGCCGAACGACTGCACGTCGCTGTCCTGGACGGGGCCGTACCGCCGCCACACGTCGACAAACACCCGCTCTTGGCCCACGGGCCCGCGCACGCGCATGGTGTCCGCGTCGACCCGCTCGACGCACACGACGCGGCGCCCGTCCAGCTTCATGCGCGCGGGGTACTTGAACCGCACGGCGCCGCCGGCCCACATGCGCCGCACAAAGGGCGCGCCCGGCGAGTTGGTCGGGTCGGTGCCGTCCGGCAGCAGCAGCGAGGGCGGGCGCTGCAGCGGGAAGTAGACGAGGTGGTGGGCGTGGGGCAGCGCGGGCGTGCCGTCGCGGTTGGCCAGGGTCGGCAGCACGAAGCGGTCGCCGTACTTGCCGACGTCCTCGCGCGAGGGGATGCTGCCGGCGCGAGCGTCGCTCGGCAGCGCGTTGAAGAGGCCGAGGTTGAGCAGGTGGGAGTGGGTGGGGGTGAGGAAGTCGTAGGTGGCGCGGCGCGGGCGGCGCCGGAGGCTGTCGCGCATGGCCTCGACATCGACGAGGGCGCCGCGGCGGGCGTCCTCGGCCTGCTGATGCAGCTGCTTGAAGAGCTCGTCGTCAGTCAGCTGCTGCCAGAAGTCGTCGGAGGACTTGATGCCGGGACTTGGGCCGCGACTGCGGCAGCGCGAGGGGGACACCGCGGCAGAGGCCGGCGCCGACGGCGAAGCCGAGGCTGCTGCGATGGCGGCCGGTTTGGCGATGAGCGACAGGCGGACGCGGCGGGCCACGCCGGCCGCGGACGGGAAGAGCGGGAGCATTGTCTGCCCGTGTGCTGCTATAGGCTCAAGACCAGAAGAGGGGAGTTTTGAGCTAGAAGGCCAATTGGCCCGAGAAACGGAGGGGCAGAGAAATGCAAGAGGCTTGCTATATATGAAAAAAGGAAGTGCGTCTCAGTGCGTCTCTCTTGTAAGACGTGTGAGGTGAGTCGCGGAGAAAATGTGGAGAAGGAAGGAGTTAAGCTGTGGTGGTGAGAATTTCGTCGCGGGCCGAGCTCGCAACGGCAGCCACAGCCGCGGGCCGGACTTGATAGCAGCCATGACGGAGTGCCGTCGCATTGATTCAGACGGGTGTTTGTAATGGGATAAGAAGAGTAAAATAAAATAAAACAAAGCTGCTTTTATATGATTCTTTCGTTTCTATCATGTCAAATCGTCTTTTCCCCCTTCCTAAACCGGCGAATATACGCCTGGGCTTTTTCCAGCCTCGCAGCCTTGTCCGTAAAGCAGACTCCTGATTTTATGAGTGAACCAATGCGGGCCAATCCCTTGCGTCCCTTTTCTTTTGTGCTTTTCTTTTGTGCTTTTCTTTTGTTCTTTTCTTCTGTTCTTTTCTTTTGTCTTTTGCCTCTCATGTCCCTCACCTTAAGGCAACACCGGGTCCGGCTTGTTCCACGTCCCCAGCAGCCGGCACGTCTGCGCCACCTTGGCCACCTCGGCCAGCACCCGCTGCACCCGTTCGTCGGGGGATTCTGCCGCCGCAGCGGATGGTGTGTTCGGTTCGCTGCTCTTCTCCTCGTCGCCGGGCTCTTCGCCGTGCTCGAACTCGACAAAGAACAGGTACTGGAACGGCCGGATCAGGCTCGGCAGGCTGTTGATGCTCGTCAGGTTGAGCCGCGCCCGCCGGAAGCAGTCCAGAACGTCAGCCAGCGCGCCGGGGCTGCGGTGGGGGACGGTGAAGGAGACGAGGGACTTGGGAAACGGCGTCGTCGACGCGGTAGACGTCAGCGCGGCCGACGGTCCGTACTGCGGCGGCTTCTTCTGCAGGACGTAGAACCGCGTCGTGTTGTCCGCGCGGTCTTCGATGCTGCGCGCCAGCACGTCCAGCCCCGTGGTCTCGGCCGCCAGCGCGCTCGAGATGGCGGCGCTGGCGCCCGTCTTGTCGGCGGCGGCCAGCTCGGCGGCGCGGCTGGTGGAGCTGGCGTCGATCGTCTCGAGGGCGGGCGGCTGCGGCAGGCACCGGCGCACAAAGGCCGTGGTCTGGCCGAAGGCCTGCGGGTGGGAGTAGAGGCGCTTGATGTGATCAAGGGAGGTGAGGGGGGTTCCAGTGACGGAGGACGACGAGGCTGCTGCCGGGTCTGCGCCCGAGTCCGCCTTCCGCCCCAAGAGATAGTGGTGCACCGCCATGTAGGCCTCGCCGCAGACGGACAGGCAGTCGTAGGCCCCGTCGCGGTCGGCGAGCCCGGCCAGCGTAAAGGTCACGGGCCCGTGCGTGGAGTTCTCAAACGGCACGACGCCGTAGGCAGCGTCGCCATGGCGGACGGCCTCGAAGACGTCTGAAGGTGTCAGTCAGCGGTGGTACGTATGTACGAAAGGGTGAGCGTGGAGGCATGAGGCGTACCCTTGATGGTGGCCACCGGCAGCAGGTCGTAGTCCGGACCGGCAAACAGAGACTTGGCCGCCTGGTGCGTATACGAGGCAGCGGGCCCCAGAAAGGCCACGGCCGGCCGCGCCATCTGCTGCTGTGTTCTGAGGGAGGGATAGGAGAGAGAGAAAAGGACCAATTCCTGTATCACGCTCTCTCAATGGAAGAAGGATGAAAGGGATTCAGCTGTTAAAAAGACACTGGCTGAGCGGCTTAGTGAGGGGAAAGCCGCCGTCCACAAAAAATGCCAAAAGGCGTGCTAGCAGCCGAAAAAGGGCTGTACATTGTACATATTAGCGGGCTTGGCCTGCACACAGCCAGCGCTTTCTCCACATCGCGTCGCTGAGAGTTGATAAGTAACTACGGCACGCCTCAAAATGCCCTACGTCTTGGTTTTATACGCCCTACATTTGACAAGCTGCACGAGAGGTGGAAACGTTCACCGGCTTCCCACAAATCAGCACAAAGAAGAGAATTGCTAGCTTGTGAGATACTGTAACAACTAGCTGGTGGCCGGTCCGGGAAACCATGTCGGCCATGATGCTGGCTCGTCTCGATCAAGCTGGTCCTGAAGGGGAGGGTGACCAAAGGAACATGCAGGTCCAGTGCCGTGTTCCGTTTATCCCCTTTGACCCCTTCCCTTCCGTGTCTCCATTCCACCTTTTTCTGCCAAGAACTCCAACTCTCCCTTTCTGCATTTGTACCTCGGGCACTTCCACTCTCGCCCTTCCACCGCAAGCCGTACTGCACAGGTGCAGTCGTACCTATTCTCACAGAAAATCCATCTGGACCCGCGTTAGAAGACGGTACGACGCAGCATCGCAACATGGGGCAGCACACGACAAGAGGACACCCACCCTTTCATTCTTGGACTCAAGTTTACGATGTCGTCATCATGGAGCGAAGCGGGCTGGGTCGGGTCACCTGGTGGCCGCCCTGGCCGCCCATGCGTGCCGCGTCCACAGAGCCAATCCCCGGCAGGTGCGGCTTCGCGTGCTTGGCGGACGATGGCGACGCCGTGGTCTGGGCAGCCGGGGGGTTGGAGCGGGGCGGTGACGACTGGTAGCTGTCGCCCTCGCTGCTGCTGCCACTACCAACAGTGGCATGGCCGGTCATGACTTCATACTCCTGTGCTCGGCAGGTGCTGGTGCGGGTGGCGGCGGCGGCTGCGGTGGTGGTGATGACGGTGCCGGTGGTGGTAGTTGTTGTAAACATTTGAGCCACGGGTCCCTCGCTGTCCACGAGGGAACTAGTTTGTCAATCGTCATAGTAGTCGTCGTCGTCATCGATGTCAGCCAGCTGCTCAAAGTTGACCTTGTACCGCAGCAGGCCGCCGATGCCGCCAAAGCCCTTGACGAACTGGTTGCCCTCGGTCGAGCGGTCCGACACAAACTCCAGCGTCGTGCCAAAGTCCTTGTAGTGCTCGGCGATCCACTCGAGGAACGACTCCTGCGACACGATCTCCATCTCCTGGCCCGTCTCCTTGTCCAGGAACTTGTCGCGGTCGCCGGACTCCTGCTGCTTGGTCGTGTGCAGGATGATCTCGGCGCCGTTGCTGTCCTTGAGCAGCCAGCGCGTGATCTCCAGGTTCTCGAACACGATCAGCGTCTCCACGGCGCCCAGCTCCAGCGCCTTGAGCGTGTCTTCGATGCCGTAGCACACGCGGCCCGTGTCCTGGCTGATCTCCTCAAAGTACTTGCCGATCAGCTTCTTCTCCTGGATGAACTTGACGTTGCCCAGCGTCTCCGACGACAGCTCGATGGCCTGGTTGAAGCCGTTCTCGCCGCCGTACGACACGTCCACGACCTTGATGACCTTGACCTGCAGGCGGTTGTCGAACATGTCTGACCCGTTCAGGTCGTTCTTGAAGTCGGCCGAACCCGCCAGAATGATGCCCGCCACGTTGACCTTGTCGTTGGTGATGAAGTTCTGCACCGCCAGCTCGGACACCTTGCGCACGTAGTTGTGGCGCTTCTCGTCACGCAGACGCGCGAAACGCAGCGCTGACTGACCACCACGGCCGTGCTTCTTGGGGAGATCCACGGAGAACTTGTGCACGATCTCGCGCGTGTTGCCGCTCAGGGTGCCGAAGAGCGCGCCGTTGCCGTCCATGATGATGAAGCCGAACTTCTGGTCGGACTCGAGCAGCTCGGCGAGGGCCTCAGTGTGGAACTTGTTGTCGCAGAGGTACAGCGAGGTGTTGATGGCCTTGAAGGGCTCAAAGTCGATGTTGACCTTGCGCTCCTTGCCCTCGGAGGTCAGGATTTCGCCGCAGTAGACGACGAGGCCGTTGGGCGGGACCTTGTTGTACAGCTTGAGGCGCTGCTGGGTCGACGTGATGGCGGACAAGACCGACTGGCGGTTGACGCGGGACTTGATGTTGGAGGCGGTGCCCTGGGGGGGGGTGTCAGCTTTGTGTACTGGCTGCCAAATATGAAGACATTAATACTGGGGCGTTCGACATACGTATTCTTCTGCCAACATCTTGGAGATACGGGACACCTGGTCCTTAGGCGCTGGAGGGCTGTTAGCTGGCCATTCTGTCTGACTCGTTCGCCATCGCGCGGGAGGGAATTCACGCACGAATAATCAACGAGATCATGCTGGTGCCGTTGCCGCGAGCAGCCTCCAGGCGCTTGATCAGCTTCTTCACCTTCCATATCTCGATCTAGGGGGTGTTAGTGGGCGCAAACAGACACGAAGAAACCCGGAAAAAGAAAAAGCAAAAAAAAAAAGAAAAAAAGAAAATACTGACGTTCTTCTCGGCCTCGTTGCCTTGGGGGTCGCTCATTTTGACGGTAGGGGGGGAAGAAAAAAACTAAATAAAGAAAAGACAAGAGAATGCAAAGTTGACAAGGAAACAAGAAGCACACGAAAGGCCTTGTCCCGTTGGAAGCGTTGAACGTGTTTGCTGTCCTGTCCTGTTTTTCTCTTCTCGAGAGCTGTAGTGGTGAAGCGGAAGTGAGAAGAGAAACAAAAGCGCGGAGACGAGGAGGAGGTGGGAAGGGCCAGAGGGCAAACGGTGTAAGGTTCTGCCAACACAGCAATTGCAAAATTAGGAAGGAACGACAGGCAGCAGGTCCACAGGGAAAGTGGGCGGTGCGATGGCGGGGCTAAGGTGTTTGGCTCTTTTTTTTTTTAACTTTCTTTTTTGCCCTCTCCGTCTTTTTCGTGTTTTGCGCCCCTGCGGCAGGCAGAAAGAAAAATTCTTCGCTTCCATATGGAATAAACAGGGAGGCGCAAGCTGCGGGCCGCCATGGAGGGGCAGGAGCGCCGCTGGCCGCCGCTGTACGGAGTAAGTGCGCTGCTGTTGTAAGTGCGTAGATAGCTGCTAAAGCCGCCCAAAGCCCTATTTCAGGTGCTGTGAGTAGTCAGCAGCGCACGGACCAATACAACTATATGACGTCCAGCTCCAACACGGGGCGGTACGAGGTACGGAGGTACTTGCCTGCCACAACTCTAAGCACCACAGCTGTTCGCGTCCAGACAAGTACGTCAATGGCCCGCCGAGAGTAGGACAATAGCGACGACGGCAAAGCCCATAGTCTTGTCCACGCCGCAAACGGGCCAGCCCTTTTCAATCAAGCACGCCGCTGCCATCCCTTCCACCCCTTCCTTCACAATGGCCTCCTCCATCCCTCTCCAGATCGCCGAGACCGTCCAGACGGCCCACATCCGCCACAACCCGTCGGCCGAGCGAGACTTGGCGCCATCGACAGCCGCGGACACGAAGGAGCCAGTCGTGTTGGGAGTCCGCCGAGGACACAGACATGGGCACGCTCACGGCCTGGACGACGACCCCCTCGAGCTGGACGCCCTCGACGACGAGGATGACGAAGAGGACGACGACGAAGACGAAGACGGCCCCTACAGCGTCATCCGCCCGTGGGACCCGACCGTGGACCGCGGCAGCCATGGCTGGCCACGGCGGCCGTCCCATCACCAGCAGCTCCCCCCCCTCCCCGACCTCCGCTTCGAGCAGAGCTACCTGCACAGCCTGGCGGCCGCCGACACGTGGTGGAAGGTCGGGCTGGTGACGGTGCGCGACCAGGTGCTGATGCCGTTTGTGCAGGGTCTGCTGTACAACCTGGCCGTGTGCGGGTGGCAGTACTGGAACCGCAGCGCGAAGCTGAGCGGCCAGTCGGCGGGCGCGCGGGTGCGGCGGTGGTGGTACGGGGTGAACAACTGGGCGATCCCGGGGACGGGGGCGCTGACGGCGGCCGCGAGCAGAAAGCCGAGGACGGCGAGGTAGGGGGGGGAGAGAGGACGACGAGACGAAAGGAGGATGAATGTACATAACTGCAAGCGCGCTCACAATGTAAGATACATACTGCACAAGCACTCACGGAAATGGAATGGAAACACGAATACACGACGTATTAGACGCTCTTTCTTTGGAGACGGCCAGCTCCAATATCTATGCCCCTTTGATACAGTAATATATAACGAGGTGCGTGGCCCATTGTGACGACGACGGGAACCCACACACATGAGGAAACCGGAAACAGAAAACAAATGACAGGAAGCATGGCATAAACAACAAGAGACCCGAGCCCCCCTCTATCTTTTGTGCGAACGCCCAACTCGTTCCCCGACGCATCCTGTATCCCACTCTGAGCCAATCCCGCCATGCAAACCGCAAACAGTACACGTCATAAAACAAGGAAACCGAGCATATCGTCCGTCTCTTTTTGACCCTATTAGTTTCCAAAGACGTCCACCGGTCGCGGCGTTGCGTGCGTCTTCTCTGGGCTGCCCCGGTACGCCAGCGCCGCTGCTACTCCGGCCGGCACGCTGTTCTCCTTGCCTGGCGTGCCCCGACGCGCCGGCTTGTCTGCCTCCGGCAGCACGCCGTTCTTCGCCACGGGCTTGTCGACCAGCGGGTCTTCGGCCGCAGTGGCCTGGTGCTGCACGGGCGACGTAGCCGTCGCGTCGCTGCTCTGCGCAATCGAGCCCGCCATGGTTACGTCGCCGTCGCCGCCGTCGACCGGTGTCGAGGCGCCCGAGAGCCGCTGAGCAGCAGCAGCAGGATTCGCTTCTGCCCCCTTCTCCCACTTGCCCGTATCTTGATCGAGCACGGCCTTGACGGGCAGCTTGACCACCACGCTGCCGGTCAGCTCGGCCTCCTCCTCGGCGTCCAGCAGCATGGCGTCCTTGTCCTCGTCAAAAGCCTCGTCTTCATCCTCGTCCTCTTCGTCGTCGCCCAGGTCGGGCTCGCTATCGTCTTCTTCTTCTCCTTCTTCCTCCTCCTCTTCTTCCTCCGCCTGCGAATCGTACTCGTCATAGGCGGCCTCTTTCCGCTTCTGCTTTGCCCACCCGTTCATGCTGTGGTTGACCGCCGCCGACCGCCGTGGCCGCCCCGTCGGACCCACGGACAGCTCTCTCTCCCCCTCCTCCCCCTCCCCCGCTTCTGTCTCGAGCGCCGCATCGCCCTGCACGCTGGCAGACGCGCTGAGACCGCCGTTCATCCGGGTGGGTGCCCGGATCTGGCGCCCGCTGGCTGTGGTGACGGGCTCGGCGGGCGTGTGCGTTCCTGTATGACGAGTGGACCGACGCGGGCCCGTCGAGTCGCTCAGGAAATCTTCGTCGTCCGAGTATGTATACTTTATGCGCTTTCCACGTGTGCGGCCCTCATACATCGAGAAGCCCGGCTCGGGGCGCTTGAACCGGTCGCGCTGCTGCTGGCGGTATTCTCTGCGGCGGCGTTTCTGTAGCAATGTTAGGACAAGTTCCAGATGATTGCACCGTGATGGCACTACGGCCGGGATGATCTCACCTCTTCGGTCGCCTCAAAGCGCGGAATCTCATCGGTCAGCCGCTTCGCCAGCTTCCGCGCCTTAGGCCCGCCGTCGTTCGTCTCGAGCCGCTCGATGAGCACCTTGATCTCGTCGATGGACCCGGCGACGCTCCACCACGTGCGGTTGATGAAGCCGGCCGGGTTGCTCTCGCGGTAGACGCGGAAGGACGTGTCGTCGCGGCCCTCCACCAGGTAGTAGCGGCGCTTGTCGCTATCATTGCCCCACGACTGGATGGATACCGGGATGTTGGAATCGTCGTCTTTCCGCTTGCCCTTGTAGGCGTGGTCGATGATGTCGCGGACAGCCTTGGACGAGGACATGGTCCAGAGGACGAGCGCGCGTAGGAGGGTGAGTCGTTCGGCGGGCGTCATCGTGGCGAAAGTCTTACCATCCGCGAGCGGGCTGTCCTCCCAGGAGATGACCCATTGCGACTTGTGCGACTGGACAGCTTCTTCGAGTGCGCGGTGGTAGTGGCCGGGTCTACATAGGCGTATTGTTTAGCGACGTGCAAAAAAAAGGGGGAAGCAGATGCCGAATGAGGTGGAAGAAGGTAAGGGGCCACGTACTTGACATCCTGTTGCCGGTTAAGCAGGAGCTTGAGCAAAGCGCACAGGAAGTACTCGACGCGCTCACTCGGCACACTGTCGACGATGTCGCGCTCGAGCTCCTGGGGGCCGAAGTTGGTCAGGTTCTTGGGGAAGGCCTCGGCGAAGCGGTTGCGGAACATGACGATGAACTGCCAGGCGGGGGAGGGGGCAAAAGTCAGCTTTTGGTCTGTCGGCGCGTAGGCATCTGCAAAATGCACTTTGCACGCGATCCTTCGCGTCACAACGGGCTTTCTGACGCGCCCTGCGGGCCAACGGGGGACGCAAAGAACAGCAAACTCACGGCAATGTCCTGGTTGTCGGCCAGCACGTACTCGTGCGGTGGCGACGGCGCCCGCTCGCGTTTCGCCGGCGGCGCGTCGCTGTCGTCGCTGCCCTCATTGGCGCTGTCTTTGGCGCCCTTCTTCTTCTTCTTCGGCGTGCCAGCAGCACCAGCAGCGGCCTTGCCCTTGCTCGTGAGCTTGATCGTGGTCTTGGGCTTGGGCACCTTGTGGAAGAACTTGAGGATGCCCTTCTCGGGGCGCAATTGGATGTCGGACTCGTCGTCGGACGGCGCCGGCGACAGCGACGACAGCGACGACAGGTCGGACAACTCGTCGGAGGACATGGCGGCGGCGGTGGTGGGAGAGAGAGAAAGGCCGTGGATTCGCGTCTGTCGGTCTGGCTTTTTGGCTTTTTGGGTAAGGGAGTGGGGTTGGATGGGAGATTTCGAGACGCGTCGGGCGTGCGAGACGACGAGGAGGCACGGCAAAAACCGTGTCGCTGGAAGCGCCGCCGCGATGCGACAATGCAGAATGAGGCAACGCGCAGAAATGGACGGCGCGCTGGATGGGTGGTTGTTGAGGAAAGCTGTAGCGCTGTCTGCGGTTACGAGTGTGGAAGAGTTTCGAAGGTTGGAATTGCCTTTGCGGACTAAAAGAGCCGCGTCCCTTCCCAAGGTTCTACGTAGTAAGATTGCGGCCAACCAGACCAGCCGCAACCCAAATGGCCGCCACGAGCGTCCCTGTTAGGCGTGCCATACACCTTTTGCCGCCAGCCATAACAGACGCTTTTCATGTTCACGTATTGGTGACTGGACGTCCACGGAATTTCACTACTCCTGGCAGCTGGACGAGCGCAACACTTTTCATTTCTGACCGTCCCGTTGGTTCTCGTTACCCAGAATTGATTTGCTGCTGCCCTCGTCCCATCATCCGTAACCTGGCCCGTCGAAGCGTATTCGTGGCCTTGAGACAAAGTCTACCCACGTCCAGCATCAACAATACCCCGTCCCATCCTCCTCCTTGCCGATGGCCCGCCACGGTGCGCGAGAAAGAGGACAGGCACACAGCAACCAATGATGCATCCTCCGTATGCCGGTCCATGGGTTACCGCAGTCCATGGGTTACCGCGGTCCATGGGTTACCGCGGTCCAGTGGGCGTCGGCAAGATACTGCAACACTGGCGGTGACGAGCAGTGGGCAGAAACCTGCAATATCACTAGGGAAAACCCCGCTCCACCACCAGAAAAAAGACGACAGAAGTCGGCACGACAGTGTGCCAGCTGGCAGCAAACTTGACCGCCAACGGCTTGCGCGTAGATGCAAGCTGCCTTTGGTTCCCAACTGCAGTCGCTCTGTGCCGTAACGGACAAAGTCGGTGTGGCAGAGTGACTCGAGCACAACCGCATATGCGTGCTGGCTGTCCGCATTTGGTGTCGTCCAGCTGTTTGGCTGAGGCTTGCCTGCCCAAGGCTGGACCGGGCTTGTCACGGCCAAACCAGCACATCTCCTCACTTGAGGATGCAAAACCATTCCCAGACTGAATCCCCGCCAGAGGAAGGGGCCCAGGCAGCGAGGGGAATAAAGCGAGACCTTGTCTTGCCCGGGACTGGCGCCCAGGCCGCTTGACCGCGTCTCTGCATGTCCCCATATCTGCAATTTCCCCACGCAGAACAACAACACGTTAACACAATTCTAAGAAAGAAGAGGATAAGAGAGCACCACGGGAGACTCGACAGACAGAACCTGCCTTTCTTCATCTGGGGTCTGCTTTCTAAGGCTTCTTCGCTTTTGGGGGGACATGAGACGGGCGATCATTGACACAGATTCGATGTTCACGACGATGGATGGGATGCAGAAAATAGCAATATAAAACTTCACGCTTTGTGCTCGTGGTAGACGCCGTGGGAGTGAGATATGCGCAGAGACAGACGGGAAGTTTGAGGTCTGGTGGCGTCGTCGACAAGCCGCCAGTGCGGGCAGAAGAGAACGCGTTGGTTGGACCCATATTCTTCACTGTGCTTACTGTCACTAATACTGTATTTGCACGGTACTGGTGCCATTCTTAACCTCCTAAAAAGTGTGAAGTGTGAACGCCGCTTAATGCTGAGAACTTTTTGTTGGAGTCCGTGACCACGCACGTGACTGTCTCTCCACCTTTAGACGAGGACTACGACATACAGAGAGGACTGGCGAAAGGAGGGCGAAAGGAGCCAAAAAGAGAGGTATGAAGGAGGCAAAAACAAAAACAAATGTCACGTGTGGGTCATCGGAGTAGAAGTGTGGCCCTTAGCACGTGATGTCTGTTTAGTGCGGAAAACCCCAGCGCAAAATTCGTGATGACTAACACTATAGGGCGGGTTGGTAGCCCTGATCCAGTCTAACCCATTGGTGAAAAAAATTATTTGGTGTGCCATTTGGTGTGTCGCTCCCGCAAAAGAAACGACAAAGCGGGTGCATCTCGAAAATTCGAACTTTTTCTCTCTCTACCAATTCCCCCATCACAGACCATCGAAAAGGGTAAGCGACCACCCCCGAGACGCCACCTCTCTCTCCTCGTCCATCGGCCGTTGCTGCACTGCTCTCGTTCTCGAGGACTCGAAAAGTTTTTCCCGTTTGCTGCGTCGTGTTTTTGGCCGGCTGCACAACGATTTCTTCTCGCTTCCTCGTCGACGACCGCATCTGCACAATTGCATCCCCAGCGACGACAACGGGACAACCTGCTAAACAGTGTTTTTCTTTATTCTTGCAGGACTCCGAAACCCGAGCGTTTATTTTAATCCGGAGCCATGGGTCGCGTTATTCGCAATCAGCGCAAGGGCGCTGGCGGCATCTTCAAGGCCGTACGTTTTCACACTCCCGCCCCGAAGATGGAATGACGAATGGACAAAGGGCAGCATAGCATGATGGGCCTGGACGCCCAGCTTAGAATCCCATACTCACACATCCCAGATCACCCGCCTTCGCAAGAACCCCGCCAAGTTCCGCACCCTCGACTATGCCGAACGCCACGGCTACATCCGCGGCATCGTCCGCGAGATCATCCACGACCCCGGCCGTGGTGCCCCCCTGGCCCGCGTCTCGTTCCGCGACCCCTACAAGTTCAAGCTGAACACCGAGACCCTGATCGCCAACGAGGGCATGTACACCGGCCAGTTCATCTACGCCGGCAAGAACGCCAACCTGACCGTCGGCAACATCCTGCCCCTGGGCTCCATGCCCGAGGGTACCGTCGTGACCAACGTCGAGGAGAAGGCCGGTGACCGCGGTGCTCTGGGCCGCACGTCTGGCAACTACATCACCGTTGTCGGCCACAACCCCGATGAGGGCAAGACCCGCATCAAGCTGCCGTCGGGCGCCAAGAAGGTCGTCAGCAGCAAGGCCCGCGGCATGATCGGCATTGTTGCCGGCGGTGGCCGGACGGACAAGCCCCTGCTGAGTGCGTCCCCCCACCTGACTTTTGACAGCGTTTTTCCCTCGTTTCTCGTCTCATGCATCTGCTAACCGTAAACAGAGGCCTCGCGTGCCAAGCATAAGTTCGCTGTCAAGCGCAACAGCTGGCCCAAGACCCGTGGTGTGGCCATGAACCCCGTCGACCATCCCCACGGTGGTGGTAACCACCAGCATATCGGTAAGGCCTCGACCATCTCCAGATACGCCGCCCAGGGCCAGAAGGCCGGTCTGATTGCTGCGCGGAGAACGGGTCTGCTGCGTGGTACCCAGAAGACCAAGGATTAGAGCGTGGACGGGATGCGAGGGTAACGGGAATAAAAAAGAAAAGAACAAATGTCTATTTATTTTTTTTATCAAAATTTCGACCACAAAGGGGGTTCGGGCGCTTCCAACGGACAGCATCGTGCTCTATTCTTTGCGAGTGAATCGTTCTAGGAAGCGAAGGCAGGGTGCGCCGGCGAGAGGTCCGGAGGGTTTGCCGTCTCTTGTGCCGGAACAGGGCGAGAAAACGACGACAGGAACAGGCGCCATTCTGCTATATTCTCAAAATAAAGAAATGCTCTCACTGCTGTTGTTTGCCCATTGCGGATTGGCCGCTGTGCCGATCCGAAGCCGCCGGTCGTATGACCTTTTGTAGCGACTTTTGCAGGGACTATAAGGGCCGCCGCGGCCATTTTGCCTCTTGTATTTCTGTGTGTGACAATCTTTCGACAAGACCAGTTCCTTTGCCTGTCTTCTTCCCCATATTAGTCGCCATGTTTGCGTCTCTCAAGGCGACATCTGCCGTGCTCACCAAGGCCGCGTCTGCTGGGCGACCGCTCTGCCCCACCCTGGCGAGAAAACCCTGCTGGCCCAGCGTTATAAGCAGCCGGAACCCCGCCACTGGCCGCCAGCACAGCTCGCTCTCTCGCTTCGCAACGTCCTCCCATCTCATCGCCTCAACGACATCCGCCCGCCGCGCCCCATTGACCACCATGGCTGCCGAGAAGAAGTTCCGCCTCCTCTGCCTAGAGAACCCTCTCCTTGGTGCGCTCCTGTCTTGTCTTTCTGTCCTTCCCGCAGGCCCCCCACTAACCTCATTCCCCGCCCTTCAGACATCATTGCCGACGGCGACCAGGCTGTCCTCGACACCTACGGCATCAAGGCCAACGACGCCATCCTCGCCGAGCCCCAGCACCTCGGCATCTACGAGGACTTCCTCAACAACCGCAATGCCGTCCTGAGCGCCGGCGGCGCCGCCCAGAACACCGCCCGCGGTGCCCAGTACATCCTCCCCGCTGACAGCGTCGTCTACCTGGGCGGCGTCGGCAAGGACAAGTACGCCGACACCCTGCGCGAGACCGCCGCCAAGGCCGGCCTGCGCGTCGAGTACCGCGTCGACGAGAAGGAGCCCACGGGCCGCTGCGCCGTCGTCGTCACGCCGGGCAACCGCTCCATGATCACCGACCTGGGCGCCGCCAACCACTACGGCCTCGACCACCTGCAGTCGGCGGCCATCACGCCGCTCGTCGACGCCGCCGAGGTCTACTACGTCGGCGGCTACCACCTGACCGTGTCGCAGGAGGCCATCATGGTGCTGGCGCGCCAGGCCGCCGCCAGCAACAAGACGTTTGTGCTGTCGATCTCGGCGCCGTTCATCCCGCTCGCCTTCAAGGACGGGCTCGACGCCACCCTCCCCTACCTCGACTACGTCATCGGCAACGAGGCCGAGGCCGCCGCCCTGGGCAACACGCACGGCGTCAGCAGCATCGACCTGGCCGATGTCGACGGCACGGCGACGACGGACGACCTCAAGAAGATCGCCCAGTACCTCGCGGACCTGCCCAAGGCCAACACGCAGCGCAAGCGCGTGGCGATCGTGACGCACGGCAGCCAGCCGACGCTGGTGGCGGTGCAGGGCGAGAAGGAGGTCAAGGAGTTCCCCGTGCACGCCATCGCCAAGGACTCCATCGTGGACACGCTGGGCGCGGGCGACGCGTTCGCCGCGGGCCTGGTGGCCGGCATCATCGAGGGCAAGACGCTGGACGCGAGCGTCGACCAGGGCCAGTGGCTGGCGCGGCTGTCGCTGACGCAGCTGGGCGCCGCGTACCCGTTCCCCAAGCAGACCTTTGCGCCGTCGTCGTAAGAAAGGGGGGAGCTTGATAGAAGGGAAGGCAGCAGCTCACCACCGGAAGGTAGCTTCGCTTTCCAAGTCCATATTAGGGCGTTTTTTAATTTCACTGGGAATCTACAAACAAAGTGGGCGGATACAACAGGAATGTTTAAAAAGGTTTCAACAACAGGGAGATCATGTTTATTGCACAAATGACATACACAGATCAGAAGAAACGATACATCTTGCATGGCGGAAAAGAAACAGAGTATAGTCACGAACAAATTCAACTTATGATATCCTCCTAGACCGTTGATAGTTGACCGTTGCTGGTTAGGACAAAAACACCACAGAGAGCATAGAGAATCAAAGAACAATTCAGCTACATCATATTAGATGCATAGTACAAATGAGTGTCCTGCTGTTTCTTGCAGCACAGCATCTGACAATTAAATCTTCGCTCCATCTTTCACACCAGTGCGGATTCCCTCCGAGTCGGCTTAATCTTGCTACATGAGAAACCATGGCTACGTAAAAATAGCAAAGAAGAAAACAATAATATGCCCGCCCGACCATCTTTGTCATCCTGCCCCGTAATATCTGCTTAAGCCTGTCTGTTCACGACGTTCTGTTGCAGCCGCCGCGCATTTGGCGTCTCTGTGTGGCTGACAATGTCATCGACGAGCTCCTTCGTCGTCAAATTGTCAGAACTCCAGCGTCGACACCGCCAGTTGCAGAGCCGCTCACTGGCCATCGATTCGAGTCTGACTGCCTGGGCTGCTTTCTCGTTGCGCCTGCTGTAAGATTGTAGATAGAATCTGAACATCTCCTTTATATCGGACGCTGGCGAACGGAACGCGCCGCACAAAGAAAAATATTTGCTGTTATTTTCGCTTCTCTGTTTTCACCGCTGCACCGCCGGCTTGCTCCCGTCATAGAGCGCGCTCATAAGCGCGTTTCGGTCGTACGCATTTGTATCTTCCATCAGGCCCGTCTGCCGCACCGCGTTGCGGAAGTGCGTCGGGTCGTCCTTGGTGAGCGGCGTGCCGCGGCCCCAGGCGGTGGCTGCATCCTGCCATTTGGAGGAGCCGGCGCCGGCGGCAGGGCCATCGACGGGGGCGCCAATGGCACCGTTGCCACTGCCGTTGCCGTTGCTAGCAGTGCTACCGACACCGTAGTCGCCAAATCCGCCAAAGCCGCTGCCAAAATTGGCGCTATTGCTGCCTGCAAGGCGACTGGTCGGGCTCAGCTGCTGGCCGCGCTGCATGCCATGCAATTGCTGCTGCTGCTGCTGCATCTGGTAGCTGCTGCTGCCCTGCGGCGCGTAAATGGACTCATAGGTGTCGCGGAACGGCTGCTGAGGCGACGACGCTGCCGCTGCCGCCTGCATCGACTGTGCTGTCCGCTCAAAAAAGCCCCCTCCAAGATTCTGCGGCGGCGACTGCTGCGCCCTCGGCGGCGGCAGGCCTCGCGGGCTCTGCACTGACGGCAGGCTGGACAGGGGGTTGTTTGTGGTGAAGTTGCTCGAATACAGCATGGACGGGGACGAGCCTGAGCCAGGCCCGGCCTGGCTGGCCATGCCCATGGCACCACCGATACCGAGCGATGCCGCCTGGGCCTGCTGAAGCTGCTGCGGCAACAGACGCGACCCGTTCTGGTTGCTGGCGCTGGCGCTGCCGCCACCACCGGTAGCCCAGGGGTTGACGAACCCGCCGGGAGCAGCAGAACCATTACCACCGCCAGACGGGCTGGCCGGCTGCTTTGCGGCGCCGACGGGTGACAGAGCGCTCGGGAACCCGCGCGACAAGCTGCCCATGCCATACGACGACGACGATACAGCTGCCGTCGCCGAAAATTGGCGCTCCTGCTGTTTGGCCATCGTCAAGAAGGCCAGCTGCTCTTCGATATTGGCGGGCGGCCGCATCGGCTGTCCATGCTGCTGGCCCAGGCCTGGCGGAGCGTTGCCGAGACCGCTCATGCCGCGGCTGGGGCTCTCCATGCCCATGCCGAAGGGTGCTTGCGGGGGATGGTAGCCCAAAGAGGTTGTATAACTAGTGCCGCCCCAGGGGGAGCTCGGGATTGGCTTGGATGTTGCAGCAGTTGCTGCCGCTGTGGCACTTGACACTCCAGGGATGCTGGGTGTTTGCAGCTGCCCGAACACGTCTTCCACTGTGGCCGTATGCATTCCGTACGACGAGGATGGCGGCGGGGGTGCAGCCTGCGGCAGATGCGGGTGCAGCTCGGGCGGGCTCAGGAAGTTCTCCACTCGGCTGTACGCCGCCGACTCTAGTAAGTCGAGTTCGGAATCTGCCGCAGCGTAGCCTGTGGGACTCGCTACCACTTGAGGTGGCTCCTTCATCGATCCTGGGAGAAAAACATCGTCGTCCATGTCCTTGTAGCTCACGCGACGCGGAAACGAAGGCGGCCGCGCAGCTTTGTGCGTGCTGGGGCCTGCGATGGGTATGCCAACCTGGGCAACTGCCACGGGTGAAGCCGATAACCGAACAGGTTGGGTGGCCTCGGGTAGTCGCTGAGCTAGCTGGCGGGCTTCGTGGCCACTGCCAGAAGACGGAGGAGGCAGCACAGCAGCAGGAAGAGCAGCAGAAACAGGAATAGCAATGGCGGCGGCGGTAGGCGCCGCAAACGAGGCCGGGACTGCAGGCAAAGCAGGTGCGGTAGATGTAATAGGCGCGGCCGAAGATACCGAAGGCACATAGTCGTCTGCGTAGATGATTTTGGCCACCTCTCTGCCGTCCTCTTCCTGCACGGTTTCGAGGACCCACGGGAACGAAGGGTCGCCAATGAGGCGCACCGTGCACTCGACAATGTCGTAGATGCGGGCCAGGGTTTCGTAAGTAGCGTCTTTCCGTTCGACGTCTTCCTCATCGAAGCGCGGCTTGAAGGCGCTGCTGGCGTCGCTCACTCGGAGCGTCGTCCAGCCGTCGAGGGGCGCCAGACCAATCACTTCGACGTCCTCAGGAAGGAGGTACGACACGGGCGATGCTTCAGTGGTAGCGATAAGCTCAACAAAGAGCGATAGGCACCGGGTCACGGACCGGTGCATCTCCACGACATGGGGAGCAAGGTGTTCCTTAAACTTGACGAGGTCCTCATGGTGCACAGCAATCCAGGCCATACTGACACGGAACAGGGACAGACACGTGTCGGACGCCATGTTCTTTTTACCGCTCTGCTTGTTGCTGTCTGTGGCCTTGCTGCCGTCGGTGGCCCGGTTGCGGCCATTTGCCTTTGCACTTTTCTCGTTGGCAGAGGCCGGCTTCGGTGTTGGTGCAGGTGTAGCCTCACCTTCTGAGGTTGACCCCTCGAAGAGACGCTGTGTCTCCGTCTCTAGGACACGGCTGAGAACTAGGATGGTCTGCACCATAAACCGGAGGATGAACTGACAGGACTGAGAGCCGGTAGCCGTCCATTCGTCTGTGCAAGTGTTGTCAGCAAGAGCAGTGGACAAGAAAGAGCATGTTGGAAGCAGACGGTACTCACTCTTTACTTTGTTCAGCGCAATGTCGTACGCCGCAATGTTCATCAGGACAGCCTTTAGCAAGTAGGTAGGCTGCTCTGCCTTCTTAAGGAGGGCCTCCAAGCGATGGAGCACCTCCCGCTCCAGCTCGCCCTGCGACGAGAACTCCTCGCCCTTGAAGTAGTTGGCGTGAAGACGGACGAACCACGAACCAAACATCTCGTAGGGGTCCGGGGGCGTGTTGGCCTGTTTGCGCGAGGCCGAGGACGGCTGCAGGAGCTTCTTGAACTCGGAAGCCAGGTTCTTGGACGCCAGGGCAAACGGCCGCTTCACGGACCAGGATCGCAGGAAGTGGTAGACGACATCGAAGTCGCGGCGCTGGTCGGCTAGCACGACGGCCATCTGGTGGTGGGCGTCGCCCTCCTGGGGCATCAGGTCCTGGGCCAGCGCGTAGTACGTCATGGCGACGTCCGGGCTGTGGCCTTTCTGGCGCGATGCGTTGAGGCGGTAGCGCGCAATATCGCCCATGTGCAGCACGGTGCGGTAGCAGGCAACGGTGAGCTCGTGGCTGAGGCGGGCCTCGTCGGCGTCGATGACCTCGCTAAGCTTGAGGTTGCCCGATTGCATGGTGTGGGCGACGCGCTGGAGGGGTCGCAGGCGGTACCGTGCAGAGAGGCGCTCGACAAAGCCCTTGTAGAAGTACTGGGCGGTCTTGAGGTGCTTGGCGTACTGCTTCTCGATAGTGCGAAACTGCACGATCTGGCCGTGGCCGCGGTGGCGCTGCAGGCCCTTCTTGTACTCGGCGCTGATCAGGGTGTGGACGTGCCACAGCCGGTCAAGCACGCGGTTCTTGTGGGCGAACTTGAAGTCCGTGAAGGTGGTGGCCATGCACGCGAGACGAAGTCTGGGGAGTTAGCTGGGGAGCCGGTTAACATGGAGGTGGGGGAAGAAAAAATCTCACGTCTCTAGCAGATGCTCGACGGATTCGAGGTCGGCGAGGAGCTTCTTGCTGCCACTCTCGTCCTTGGCGATCTGCTCCAGCTTTTTGAGCATGGAGTGGGTGATTTTCTTGGCTTCCCTGCGAGGTGTCAGATATAGGTCCAGGCTAAGTGAATGCAGGCGAATGCAAAGCAAGCAAGTGAACAGAATCAGGCCATCAGCGAAGACACAATACTTACAGCCAATGCTGCTCGGCCTCGGTGGCCTCTTGCGTAGCGGCCATCTTGTCGGCCGCCATGGCGCTGCAGTCGCGGCCCGGCTTAGATATCGGTCACACGGGATGTGAGCGCCAGGTGATAAGGGATGTGAGACCCGCGATGAGGTCAAGGTGAAGAGAAAGAGAGGCCGAAGGTGAGGAAGACGGCACCCTCTCCACACAGGTGCTGCTGCCCGCTTGGACTAGCTGAGATCATACACTTGGAAACGCAGGAACGTCGGCAGCATGCTGTCCATAGCTAGATCGGGGTGAACGTATTCCGGGGTGCTTGGCCTCGGCTCCGGAGCGGGAGACTCGAAGGGATGATGCTGGTACGCAAGCAACTGGTGATGGCCACATTTGGGAAGAGGAGCACCAGACGAGAGACGAGGTGGTGGGACAAAAAGGTAAAAAAATGAGCGATAAAAATGATCAGCCGTGCGTTGTGCGAGGACCCAGAACGTGAGAGGACTTCGTGCGGCGAGCGTGCGAGGTTCTCGGACGTCGACTCATGGATCGGGAAAATTGAGGCTATTCGTCAGTGCTCCGCAGGCAATTTGTTGATGAGGAATAAGCGAATGGGCGTGCGGTGCCGGACAGACGGTTCGTGGCGCAGATGTGGCTCATGTATACAGTACGAATACAGTGCCATCTGCACTTTGCACGGTATGATTATGGTAGCGTAGCTTTGGCGGGACCAGAGCAGTAAGAGTGGGCAAAGAAAGAGCTTCCGTGAGGCTTCATCTTTCGTCTGTCGATGGAATATCGATCTTACAGTCTCATATGCCAGTTGCAATCTTTTTGGTTCTAGAACCGTCTACCGGTGTTTTTTGCTGAACACAGCACGACGCGGACCCCCGGCACTAATCTGCTCTCACCTGCCCACACCATCAGAGCATCACATCTCCCCGCCGCCACAAAGAAGCTTCTGTGCCGAGCTCTCTGCAAGCGGCCAAGCCATCCTACGACCGCCAGCGGCTCCCTGGCAGCTTTATTTTCTCGTTCTGTGATGTGCGCGCTCTCCTGACACCGCACTTGGGCTCTCTTTCGGCCTCGTTCCCGGATTTGGACTGCCCGGCCTGTCCCTTGGAGGGGAACCAAGGAGACGAACACGGACACAACAGCAACAATAGGGACAATAGCAAGGCGGTGATGCTACCAACGCCACGTTTGCGATCGTTGGCATTCACCAACTTTGTGCTGTGCTAGCACACATGGTCAGCACAGGCGCGCGGTCCCAAGCTACTCGATACCGCCACCGTGCCGTCTTTTTAAGGACCACGAAGCGACGGCCTGCCATGGCACCAGATGCGTTGTCTCCCTCTGCCTCTGCAAGGCCGAACGACGTAGAAGACTCCGTAGACGAGGAAATTCCCATAAACGGCGACCGCTACGGCGACAACAGCAACCACAGCAACAGCAATAGCTTCCCCTACCGCCCCGTGCAGGTCGAGCCCGCCATCATGATCCCAGACATTTTTACACGCCTGCCGCTGGTGCGCGATGCCCTCGTCACAGACACGTCCGAGATGCAGGACGAAACCGTTGACGAGTGCCTGCCGCATATCTTTGACCGGAGCGCTGCCGACAACCCGGAGTACAACGAGTTTGGCGTGCCTCACCTCGACCGCAAGCGGCACATCCACTTCCTAAACAAGAGCCTCGAGCCGCTGCCTGGCGGCTTTATCGGGTACGATTCCAGCCGGCCCTGGCTCCTGTTCTGGTGCCTCAACGGCCTCTACCTGCTGGGCGAGGACGTCACGCCGTACCGCGAGAGGCTCATCGACACGGCGCGGTCCATGCAGAACGCCACGGGCGGCTTCGGCGGCGGCCACGGCCAGTCGTCGCATCTAGCCACGACCTATGCGGTCGTAATGGGGTTGGCCATCGTAGGCGGCGAGGACTGCTACGAAACCGTCGACCGACGGGCCCTGTGGAAGTGGCTCTGCTCGCTCAAACAGCCGGACGGCGGCTTCCAGATGTCGGTGGGTGGCGAGGAAGACGTGAGGTATGTTTGTTGTTGTAATGATGGAGTAAAGAGAAAAGGTTAGATTTGGAATCACAGTGGGACGATAGACTGACTTCACAGAGGAGCATATTGCGCTGCGGTCATCATCTCTATCCTGGATATCCCGCTCGACTTGAGTCATGAGTCACCCGCCTGGACGCCCGAGAAGCCAACCCTCTTTACAGGTCTTGCCGATTACGTGCAAAGATGTATGTGTTCCTATCGTTCCTCTCTGTTGTCCGTCTCTTTTTCACCTCCTTTTCTTATTTTTCTGTCTGTTCTTTTTTATCCCTGCTTCTGCGTTGCCTACGTGGCCATGTCGTGCATATTGTTTTCTTTTCTTTTTCCTAGTCTTCCTCCGTTCTCATTTGCCCTGCATGCCTTTCACTAACTGGTGCATCCTGCAATAGGCCAAACGTATGAAGGCGGCATATCGGCACAACCTGGCTCGGAAGCCCATGGCGGATATGCATTTTGTGCTCTGGGCTGCCTATCCATTCTGGACTCGCCAGAGCGTTCTATTCCGCGGTACGTATACCTTTTTTGCTGCTCAGAGGAAGAAAAGAGAAGAGAAGAGAAGAAAAAAACAAAAGAGAGGGTCCTCGGACTGGCCACTCACGGAGTGACAAGAAGTCATGCATGATGGAGGCCCGATCTGGCCTCCCGGCGCAGCCTGTGGGTGTGGTCGTAGCGGCGGTGATGGTGGCGATGGTGGTGGCGGCCATGTCTGGTGGCCGTTGGCGAGAGCTGCGAACTGCTGCTGTTTTGACCTTGTCCGCGGCCTTTTTATGGACGAGCCGGACATTTTACCTCAAATTTTGCCACTTTGAAGCTCAACTGACTTTGTTTATTTTTTTTCTCCTTCCCCTCTCTGTCTAGACACTTGAATGTTCCGCGTCTGGTATCATGGCTTGCATCACGCCAGTATGCCCCCGAGGGTGGCTTTTCGGGTCGCACGAATAAGCTTGTTGACGGATGCTACAGCCACTGGGTCGGTGACTGCTGGCCCTTGGTCGAGGCCTGCCTCGAGCGTTCGCGAAACAACAGCAGAAACAAGAGCGGCGGATTTCCGTCGCCGTCGCAGTCTCTTTTCAGCCGAGAAGGGCTGATCCGCTACATCCTCTGCTGCTGCCAGGATCAGACGAAACGTGGCGGCCTCAGAGACAAACCTGGCCGGTATGGACCCGCTCTTTTTGCTCTCTCTCTCTTTCTGTCTTGCCAATTTTTGCGAGGATAGCTGACTTTTTATTTTGTCTCGGCAGGATGTCTGATGCATACCATTCATGCTACGTCCTGTCTGGTCTGAGCTCCGCACAGCACAAATGGGAGCTCGTGGACAAGCCGGGCGGCGAGACTTTTGTGGGGGCGGCCGGCCTCGAAGGTGGTGCTGCTGAAAGCAATTCACAGCCAGACGAGGAGGTCGTTCCCGTTTATCCCGACGTCACCTGGAAGGTGTCGCCCTTCCCGTTTCTGGACGAGGACGGTGTGCAAGTCTTTGACGAGCAGGATCGGGTGAATACCGTGCATCCCGTTTATACCATTGCGGCCGATCGCGTCGAGGAGATTCAGGCCTACTTTCGGGCCAAGGAGAGTTTCTAAGCGAAGGGTGAGCTTAGGCCACTCCTCAGGATGGAGGCGGAAGCGTCAGGGGAGCAGAGAAGCAAAACAGCAGAGGCTGGCAGTCCAACATATGGGGAATAGTGGCATGGCATGAAATGGCATGGGGCCACACAGCCAATAGGGCGCGTTACGTTTTGTTGATGTTGGTGGCCTTTTGTATTAAATCCTAGCATCTCACACTGTTCTTCGAGATTTAGAAGATGTGTCTCATATTTGGCTAGATATTTTATGTCTATGCCAGTCATGGAGCCCGAATGGCCTTCGTTCTGTACTTTTGATTTAGTTTATTACTTAGTATTTTAAACGAATGTTTGTGACTCCTTTCCCCCCCCGCGGAAACATGACCAACGATGCTAGAACCGGCCTAATTGTTGATTCCCCCGGGCAGACAAGCAATATGATAACAATGCATAGTGTTTTCCATGGCCGAGGCCTGCATTATGCCTCGGTCAGAGAGCCTGCTGTTGCTTGATGCAACGATAACAACGACGACAACAACAATGACGATAAAAATGGGTTACTGCAAATGGCAACTCTCCGAAAGGACCCCTGCAAGAAAAGGAGAGAAAACCAAGTCAATAGCAACCACAATAAAGTTATTTCTGTCCTTTCTTTTTTCAGTCAGACTGGTCGGCCCGTGCCCGAGACACGAGAGGAGGGGGGCAGGACAGACAAGGGTGGGAAGGCCTCCTTTTCTGCGGCCAGGCTGCGCAGGCCAGGCTGGCCGCCTAGGATACAGAGGAGAGCTGCGGTACATAAACGTGCTGTGCCGCTTCCCCACCGAGGCCAGGCGGCCTGGGGGCGGGCTGCCTGCGGACCGAATTCTCGATTTTGATAGGAAGGCTGGGGATGTTTCCCCTTCCCGCCACTCGGCCGCAAACAGACGTGCCCGGGCCAGATCTGCGAGAGAGGAAAATAGATACGTGCATACAAATATACACAGCTACATGTATGCGTTGGCCTTGCATTTGTCTCGATGGAGAAGGTGCAGGCAAAACAATAGAGGGAAAAACATAACACAAGATGCCGACAACGAGCTCTTAACGAGGCATGACAGATAGGAGGCGGTAAATAGGGGTTCGTATGGGAAAGCCCTTCAAAGGGACCGGGGTTTCTCAGAAGAGGGAAGCATTGTAGGGACGGGTTAGGTGTTTGTCTAGCATGCTCAATTTGACCTCCTGTCAACTTGTCTTTTTCTTTTTGTGAGTCAAGGATAATATCTTGTCACATCGACGAGCATAAAGCATATCTGTCTAGGCTGCCACCGGACCTTCAACGCCATTAGCAGAAAGTGAGATTGGAGAAAGGAGGGTGTGTCCGGACGGGCCCGTCATGGCCATCTTGATTAGCCTTTCCTTCTAATACGTATATTTCGTCGAGTATCTAAGAGTGAGAAATAAAAAATCAACATAGCAGATCGAGGTCCATTTTCTACGACAGCGTAGCTTATGATCAATACAGCTTTCCTTTTCTTATTCTCTTTTTGTGTTCCTGTTTCTTTTCTTCTAGCTTGCTCTCGTGTGCCGTTCCGACGGGGATGCACGCCCTTGCAGGTCTGCATTTCTTCTCACGATGCGGAGTGTGATACGTTTTTAAGAGACAGAAACGGAGACCAGGAAAGAAATATAGAAAGACCGAAGACAAAGGCAGAGATGGCGACATTGGTTTGAGCGCTGCTTTCTCGCAGCCTGTCTACGTATCCCGTCCACGCAAACACCATAGTCATTCATGCATACACAAAGGACGCATACGCAATGCCTCTCGGTGCGTCGCTCTTTTCCTGTAACGTGCATGCTGCAGCCGGGCCTGCAAGTTTCTCTTTTCTGCCTTTTCCCTGCCCTGTCAGCCTTTCCACCTCTGCTTTTCCTGCTTTTTCCTGCAAGCCTGCAAACACGTATCAGACCTGGCCGCCGTAACGGGCCTCGTTTCTGCTGGCCGGCACATGCATTTATCGGACGATTTTTGCCGGCGCCTCTGCTTCTGCTTTTGCCTTTACGTTTGCAGTCTTTTCCAATCTGTCCATGGCTCGAAGATCCAGTAACCTTTTCTGCTTTTTACACCCCCTGTGGGTCTGGCAAGAAGGAAAGAAAAACAGGATTCAAGTTGACAGAAAAGAAAAAGTAACAAAGGAAAAGGACAGGACAGGGAGAGGGAAAGGGAAAATATATGAATCAAAAAATAAACCGCGTCGCATTGGCCCATGACTTGCATGGACGGTTGGAACAGAACGGCACTATGCATCCAGACCCATCCAGTAGTACATGGCAGGCTAGGGAGAAAGCGGTCCTGCTTGTTTCCATAGATTCTGCTCATGTTGGTGAGTTGTCTCGCCGTAGCAGCAGACATGAAAGACTCGGAGACTGTGCTTGTGCCAATAACAAATAAGACAGAGTCAAGAGCAGGATCCTTAACTCTCTCCCGTGGCTCTCTGCTGTCTGTTCCGCCTCCGCCTTTTCGATGCTACCCTGCCCCCATGCTTTCCGTTTTCCGCGTTCTCTTTCGGGAAGAAGAAAAATTTATTGATTTCTCCAATGCTCCTGCTCTGCCACCCGCTCTCTTCCGTCTTGTTCCTTCGACTCGATCGTGGCGCTCCTGGTTGTCTTCGTTTTCGCCTCTCGCTACACCTGGCCTCGGCGTGCTTTGGAAGTTTTCTTCAAACGAAATGGTTGCAGTACCGCTGTGCCGGCCCAGGGTTGCACGGCAAGACAGCCCTCTTCGGGCGTTGGTGTGGACATGCGCTTTTGGGTGTGAAGAACGGTGCTGCATATGCATATGGTTGTCGTCGTGTCTAGCGCGTGCATAAGTTTAGCATAGAAGAAAGGGCATAATGTGAAATAAAAATATATAGCAGAGTAACCAAACAATGTGCATCAGACTAACCAGGCATCTACCGGCTTCCTGAATTTGATAGGTAACCCATCTCTCGTGGACATCTCACCATGCCTCTCCGTCTTTGTGTTCCCTCGCGCTGCCGGTGAGTCGACGCACGCTTTCTCGGAGAAAACAGCCTGATGACGTTTGAAGACGAGGCGGAATGAGATCGGGAATCGACGAAGCCTGGACTTCGGACAGCCCCCTTGCTTCTTTCCACCGACACACCTTCTTCAATGGCCGCTATTAAAACCTGATCTGCTGGACTGCCCATTACTCAGCTCCTGGTAGAGCATTTCCTTCGGCCAGGAGAGCCCGACGGGCAGGGAACAGAGGATTTTAGGTAGACCCGTGATAAGCTATGGCAGGCGTGTTATGGAGATGGTAATTAACTGCAATGGATCAGCCACTAGTCTCCTGTTTCGCTCTGCCCTTGCGGTTTCCTTGCCATCTCGCAGCGAAGCACGGAGGGAAAGCCGCCTTGCTGGGAGGAACAGGCATTCTGGCTAACATCGTTCTTTGCCATCGTCGGCTAGGCCGCTTAAGGGCGTCTTCTTTTCTTCTTCCACGTCTTTTTTTCTTCATGAGGCCAAGACTCCGAGGGTGGAGCCTTGCAAGGATGAGATGAACCGGAGGATGAGATCTCGAGCTCTGCTCCGTACTGGAATATGGAAGACCGCATCAGCACTACCAACAGCAGCATGCGCGAGCTGCAATTCTGCGACGGCTCATCTTGCAAGCTCTCTAGCCTCGCTGCCAGCGCAGCAAGCTCCAAACCGGTCGCCGCCCCGTCGATTTCCGACATGCAGAGGTCACCAGTGGCCGCCAGCGGCCCCCTTGCGTGCGGCCGCGTCTAATGGGGCTTCGTCCATTTCCTCGCATTTCGCCGGACTGGCCAGTGGAACTCCTCGCGCTGGTGCTGATGCCTCGCCGCCTGCCTGCATTGCCTACACGGTCAAGGGAAAACAAAACAGTTAGCAGCTCGCCGCCTTCTCGGTTTTCTCTGATTTGCACTCACCACCACAATATTGGCAATGCCTTTGCCTCCTGCTTTTCTCGCCCCCCCACTTCGTTCTAAATCGCCCCTCCATCTCCACACCAGAAGGACAGACAATCGGCCTCTACGCCGTAGGACCCCCGCCGGCAGTGCTTTGTATCTTAAGATATCTGACTTCAATCGCGGGTTATACGAGACAGCAAGAAAATACTCCGAGGACAGGGCCGGCTCTTTTCTGCGGCTGTTTTTCTTCTTGCGGTGTACAGGCGCCTTCTGTCTTGTTGTGGGCAAGAGCAACGGCGTGGACCCAGAAGGCCTTCGTGAATTAGCTGGCGGTGTCGTCGTACCACGTCTTCCACCTCTGTCCTTCCGAGAGGCAAGAACGAGGGAAAAGCAGGAGATACCGAGGAAGCTACGGCCCTGGCATGGACGTGATATCAAGGCCAAAGAGCAGAATACTACGAGTAGCAAGGAAAGAGCTTTGGAGTGCCCCGATGGCTTCGCTGTGGCTTCACAGTCGCGGCTTCCACGGACGTAACAAGACACGCCCGTTGATCTTTCCTCTTTACTCAGATCCGTAGTTGCCTCGTCGTGGACAAGCATAACCGTGCATGTTTATCGTGTGCATCTCTAGTATCTTTTCTTCTTTTCTGCTTTTCTTCTTTTCTTCTTCTTTTTTATTTGCCCTCCCCTCTTCTCATTTTCTTCATCGTTCTCTTTTTCGCCCCAGTCGTCGCCATTCCCTTTTCGCGCGTCTTATTTTAAGCTCGTCCTGTTTAATATCAGAGAAGCATTGCCAACTCATCCTTGCATGAGAGATGTAGGGTTGGTTGCCCGCCCTTCCACGGCGCCCGCGGGTTCTCGAATTGTTAATCTCGCCTCTGCGCGCCTGCGCCCACCCCCCCTCCTCTTCATCGTCCTCTCGCTTCTCCAGTCACAGGCCGTCTCCCTGATCGCTAGGTCCCAGCGATGTGCGCCAACGGTGATGCCCCCTCCACACACGACTGCCATCATGCAAGGGTTCTCTCGCTCCCCGGCCACTGTTCATGCACCTCATTCTGTCGCCTGTCGACGTTCCTTTCCATCTGGCCTCGTCTCCGCCTTCTGCCTCTGCCTCTCCTTTCCTTTGGCTGGCCCTCCCTCTCTCCTCTCACCGACTTCCTAGGCGACCACCATCCCACCTAAACCCTTGCCGCGCATCCTCCCCACCTCGGCTCCAACTCTATGCCCTCTGTGCCTTGCTCGGCCTTTGCTATCTTCAGCTTTAGAGGGTCTTGCAGCGATTTTGACATTCCTGCAGGTCTAACGGCTTTCTGCGATTCCAGCGGCCTCTTTGCTCCAGCAGCTGCAGCAACTGCCCATCACAGAAAACACGATCTGCGCTTCTCGTTTTCTCAACACGCTCGTTGATCTCCGCTGTTGACGACCTTTCTCGTTTCTAGCGGCGGGCGAGCTTCGGCGGTGCCGCTGCAGACCCCGAAAGCACTTGGGCGTTCGTGTCTCGTAAGATATTCCAACTTTGCAACCAGACATCCTGGTCCACAGCTTCCTATGCGCCCTACTGCCCATCGCCAAGCGCCCATTCGCTTCTATCGGTCACTTTACACCACGCAGCTCCCCGTCCTATTTTAGCTGTTTCCCTAGCCCCCCCCCCTGCAGATCCTCTGATTTGCTCGATTCCAGCTCTTTTGCAGGCTTACGAATAGCGCTACTTTCGGTTTCTGGATCGCTTCCATGAGTGTTCGAAGCCTTCGTCAGGCCTTCTGCGGAAGAGCTTCCCGCCTCGTGTGAGTGGCTCGTCGTTGACGCCATGCTCGCTGTCGACGCTGTCGGTGCCTTGTTCCAGCTCTGCGCGTATCGCCTTTACGGAGCAGTGGACGAGAGCCATGGCCTGGCCTGGCTCGCCATCGCACGCTCACCTCCGCCGCCGATCCACACTTCTTGCCATGTTTTCGTTTTTCTTCTTTGCCTCCGGTACGTCGGAGTCTTAGTGCGGGATGTGTATGCGCTATGAGGTCGAGTACTCCGTAGTCTATGTGTTTATGCAGGTCAGTTTAACACTGGCTCTCTTATTCTGCCCTCTTATTTGTTTATTTTGCTAGATTTGTATTTGCATTTGTCTCCTTTGACTTCTGTGCAGTGGAATCTTGCACTACCTTGCTAATGCGCTTGCCACCAGCCTAGGTTTTTTCTTTTTCTTTTTCTCTTTTTCGCCTTCTTTGACGTGTTTACGGGGCCGCAGACACTCTCCTGGCCCCTGGCGCCTTTCCCTTCCGCCGCCCGCTTCTGTGGACGACGAGAACTGCATGCGCCTCTCCCAATACATACATGATACGTACATGCGGCCCATGTAGTTGCGTCGTCCCCCCTCCCCTCAAGGTCAAGCTCCGGTTGCATGACAGGTGGGGATGCATTGCTCTGTCCATCTCCGTCTATGAGATGCGGCGTCCTCGTTGCCACCACGTAACGAGCCACCAGACCGAAACTTTCTTTCCCTCCTCTCAACGACTAAGACACGGCCTGCATGGGGGCCGTCCGTTGACGCAACAATAAATAAAATGAGGCCAGGAGGCCGGCTTACCCACACCGGCAGCACGTCTCCAACATGGAAGCGCCAGATGGCTGGCCCTCGCAGAGCAGCAGCCGGCGTGTCGCTTGTTGATCATATCACCCGGCCAGGCGCGAATAGGAGATTGCACAAGACAAAGCCCACCCGTACGAAGGCGAGCGCAGACCGGAGAACACACCCAGACGCGCCGCCCGGTCGTTCGCCAGCCTGGAGGCTGGCCCTACCTCCGACCCGGCCCCGAGGGTCCTAAAACAAGCAACCTGACTGGCCGGCGGCTGCAAAAATGGCGACCCTCTCTTGTGTTTTGTCCCCAACCCCCTCGGCCTTCCTCTCCTCCCTGTTGTCTCTTTCCGGCTGCTTGGAGAATTTTTGTTGCACCTCCTGTTGCCAGTCTCAATTCGCGTCTCGCAATGCACGCAGGATTGGTCCCAAGCCGGTTCCATTTTGCCACCTCACTATGCCTAGACCTGCATGCTGAGTGGCCCTTCTGCCTGCAATTTCTCTGCCCTTCTCATGTTGTTTTTCGTTGCCTTCTTATTACTTACCCCCCATTCCCCATTTTCCTTGCATGCACGCACGCACAGTTTTTATATTATTTCGATTTATTCCATTTTATTTGTCTCCATTTACCTTTTATTATTCCCGCCCAGGTCTCCCCGTTTCTCGGTACCCGCTGCACGCAGCTGTGTAGTCTCTGCCTCGTAATACGCACGAGAGTACGAAGTATTACTCCGTACTCTCCCCGTACTGACCTTACCCTCCCCTGCACTTCCTGTGCCCTTGTTCTTTTTTTCTGTTTTTCTTTTCCGCTTTACCTTCTCTCCTCTCACCCCTCCCCCGGCCTCTCCTTCTCTACGCCCACACCCAGACAGCTGTGCCATTGCTTTGCGGTTGGCAAAACAGGGGACCTCTCTCCCCATCCCAACTGGCGGGTACTGCAATATTCCTCTGCCAAATGGCAACCCCGTCCGCCGAGAAACGTATCAACGAGATCTTCGCGCCAGGTTTGATGATGCGCCGTTCCTCTTATTTCCCTCCCCACCCTCCAAATGCGCTGTGTGGAGCCCTCTAGTCTGGACTGTTTTTATCAACTGGCAACGGCAGCGCCAACACATCAAGATGGGTCACACTCTGAGAGCCGCATCTTTCGACGTGCATCTTCGTCTCTATCCCGCCTGCTTTCCGTTGCTTCCTCATTTTCCGTCTGCTATCTGGACAATGCCAGCCCCGCACCAAGCCGGCCGAGTTTTTCTGCAATAAAGCACCCATGTCTCGCCGTTGCTGGCGTTGCTGGTCGAGCCATCTCAGCAACCCACCACCACCACCACCAAGGAGAACTCTCGACCGAGTTGCATATCAGCCTTAAACCGGCCCTCTGACACACTCATACAATTACGCCCAGCGAAATCTCTAACACTCCAAAGCTCTCACACTTCGATATTACTCGAACGCGCTTGCACACTTATAACACACACACACCCGCGCGCTGTCCTCACGCACCCAAACTAACGCCTCACTTCCACTTACACGTAACAGAGCGCCCATTCCGTCACTTTGAACCCCCCCTTGCGCTTCCCGCTCTACTCGTTCCGGCAACTACCTTTTCTCCCTTCGCGTGTAAAACACTTCTTTGTCTCCAACTTTGTTTTTCACCTCTTTTTCGGTGCGTCAGGCCGCGAACGACTTCTCAGCCTAACCACCTTGCTATACATTGGGCAGATTTGCATGAGACACCTGCCTTGGGTCGATCTCTGTAGTGTTTGCCCGAGTCCTCTCTCCTCCTTGCTCCCCGGTACACGATTTACTGTGCCAATTCATCCCCGTTGTTGGTCCAATTCTCCGTCCTTGGGTCTCGCGGATTCGGCATCGTATCCCCGTTCCAACAACTCGAGCACCTCCTTCTCGTTTGAACTTTCAGTTTTTATTTCGGCTGATCGGTTGGGCAAAATTCTGTCAAAATGACTACGTTCGGTTTCTATATGCAATACCTAGAGAGTAAGTTTCGACCATCTCTGACAGTGCAGCACCTTTTTTCCCTCTCTATCATTGTTCAAGCCTCGTGTATCAATTGGTTGTACGTCCTTAATGGGCTGCTGAATACTCGTACCGCTATATTGTTTGCTTGAAACAAATTGCCCTGAGACATTATGAAGCTTTCCTCCTAGCATGTTTGGAGAACCCCTGCCGTGTACTCGTTGTGCTGGTGCCTCGCCGAGTCTTTTTTTAAGAAAGAAACATTGCTTCGTTGTCTTTCCCCATTTCTGGTCTGCATTACATTACATCTCAGATCTCGGGAGCGCGTGGGATGCTCCAGGTTCTGGGTAGCAACGCGTACCCAAAGCCCAGCCTCCGTTGGGCTGAAATGCAGACAGATCCTGTTGCGTTTTCTAGTTCGCGTCACAAAATCTGCAAGGGGAACTAGGATCGGATGCCATCATGATTTCTTTTCCATCCCGATTTTGAGGCTGAAACTGAATGTATGGCTAACAATCTCTTCTTCCATCAGGCCTTTGCCGGCGTCGTGGGTGGCAGGATCCCATGTATGAGTGCTACCGTGACAACAGCGGTTACACTTGCCTGGTTCTGGTAAACGGCCGCGAGTACCAGACCGATCTTGCATACGAGTCAGGCGTGTTGGCTCAAGAAAACGCCGCTATGCGTGCATTTATGGTGTGCCGGAACTTCTCCGTCAATGGTGGCATGCTGGCCAGGAACGGTATTGTCCAGGGCCTCCCTGCAGACGAGTCCAACCGCAAGCAGCGACGAGGGCGCCAGGCATCTAGCAGCCACAGCAAGAGCAGCCGCAGCAGCCGGCGATCTGGCACCCATTCGAGCAGTTCCTCAACTGCTTCTTTTGAGTAAAGGAGTGGACGAACGTTGATCACGTTCTCTGGAGCCCGGTCCGAACGCCAAGTGAGCGAATGAGAGCGAATGAGAGCGAACGAAATGGACAGCTGAATGGTAACAACCCAAAGCCTCGCATTTTCTATTCTGCCAATCGCAGTCAGGACAGTGTGGAGTTATACCAATCTGGCGGAAACTCTTTAGAAACGACGTTGCCCTGGCCATCCATCAAAGCGCCTCTCCTTGCCTTATCCGGACGAACACAACCAATCAAATTTGCGGCCAGAGCCTTGTCGACCTCACGTACTTTCCATTGGTACTCAGACCCATATTCTCTTTGGATTTCTCTTCTCTTTTTTCTCTTTTGATTTTCTTTCCTTTCTTCTTCTTTTTATTTTATTTTTATAAATGTTTCGCCCAACGATACAATAAATTTCAACATGAAGCTTCGCAGCTTCTACGACACGTTTCACGGAGAGAATACCCCGTTGGCCTTGATGAGGCGGCCAACCCAAAAGTTGAACCAGCAAAACGAGACGCGGGCAAAAGACAAAATATACAACCACGAGATTAACGAAGTCAACCTGGCACACAAAAAAATAACACAAAAAATGGTGTTGATGCGGCATTCTATGACGATAACGAACATGCTTTAACGAAACGATTTACAATTACGACTATCATGACATAGACACGGCTTTTGTTTACAATGAGTTTTTTCTTCATTTTTACCTATTTCCTTTATTTCTCTCTTCCCAGTTGCTCGTCTTCGGATGTGCCCTCTCATATTACCTCTGAATCTTATCATAACGCGAGGAGAAAACCGGGATTCGACTTGGGACCTTGCGCTTTCTGACCCCGGAACCATGGAATGGCTGGATTATTCATCTCTTTCTAATTTGCTCGAGACAATAGTTCCATTGGACTCCTGGTATTTTCTATGGTTTATGGGTGCATCTTCCAGCACCCACGAAGCTGGTTTTGCGTTACGAGACCTTCCACGGATGCTGTCTGCAGGAATGACAAATGAAACCTGGTTTCTGGATTTTTTTTTTTGCCAGTCCCTTCTAGTTGCCTTTTCCCTTTTCTTTTTGACGACCGGAGGTTAGATTCTTGCCTTTTTCATGACCTTGATGATGCATGGCTGGCAGACTGTTTGGGTGGAGGGTTCCAACTTGTTTTGAAAAGAGAGCTTTCTCCTCTTCCATCACGTTGCTTTTATCCGGGAGGGAACAAAAAGAGATAAAGCTTTTCTACGAAAACATGATTGTGGTTTGGCACTTTGCAATTTTCTTCTTCTTCTGCCAGGACAGCGTTGCATTGCTTTTCAGACGAAACATAAGACCTAGGAGGAACGTGGTGATGGCTTTTGACGATGAGACGGGAGTTTTTCTTTTGGTCCTCTATTAAAATTTCCGCTCCGTTATTTTTCATTTTCATTCTTCAGTCTTCATTCTTTCTTACTCACTCAATGGGCGGCTATTTGTCTTGTTCTTCACGTCTCTTTCCGAAAACTTTAATGACTTTACGATATGATGTTCTTCTCTCTCGGCTCAACACGGGGGTTGCTATCTTCAATCTTAGCGATGCTGTGACGTTCGGGCCACACGGTTGAGCTTTACCAAACTTACAATAAACAAACTTTCAGGAGTCAAGGCTATTACTGTGATTTTGCGCGTGTTTATTTTTTTTTGTTATTACAAAGAGCATATGGGTCTAAAGCGAAACTAGGGGCGGTTTTATTTTTGCTCGTCGTTTTTTATTGTGTTGGTGGATAGAGGGCGTAGAGGGGGGCGAGGCTACGTGAATTGTGTCGTTCCTGGCCGCCAGACACTGTCTCCGAGCCTCGCCACCATATATACAAACACGTGGCAGCACCGATTTTTCATGGTCTTGTCAACGTGTTGCTGACTGTCCAACAAATCACGATACAACACACTTGAATGTTCTGTCTCGGCCCTTGAGACGGCCGGGCTCCCTTGCTGCTGCATTTCCGATATTTCCAAGGACGATCGTCATCTGCCAAAAACCAACAACAACAACCACCACCTGACAGCTCTTTCAGCACCGCCGTTCTGCACATTGTGTTGTATTTTTGGTGGCGGCTTTACCGTCCCTTTCTTGCTTGTATTACTGTAAAAATGGGGCAGCTGAGGAAATTCACAATACCCGTTTTGGGCAAGCAGTGAGGGATCAGGTGTGCGGAAAACAACAAAAAGAGGCATAAACTTTTGATCGTTCTAATTTCGCGTGGCTGTTGTGGGCTGGAATTATTATGCCATATTATACTGTCAATAAGCCTCAACGGGAAAAAAGGGGCGAATTCAAACTTTCATGTGAACAGTCTGGCCAATCACTGTGCGTGGGCGGCGACACGAGCTACGGAGAAGGATCTGGCTCGTTTTGCCCCTTTTTAGACGTCTTATAACTATTACGAGCAAGATACGAGCGGCTCTTATTACGGGCGTGGAATTTTCATCTTAGTTGTTTGCCCGCAAGAGATCCCATCTCGTGTTGCTGTTGCTGGCTGGGCATTAATAGTACGAGTCTCGTACGGCCGTTTCTTCACTTTCTCTCCCCACAGTATTCTCGTTTGAATGATTGTCTGTCTTTTTCCCTTTCTGTCCCCTCTTGCTCGAGCCAACAGAAGAAGGTACCGTGTTGTTTTTGTACCCGAAAGGGGAAAAGGTGCACTAAATAATACGAGCCCGACCAAAGAAAGAACGCCATTGACAAAGAGGCAGGCAAACAAGTGTTCATAGGAGGAAACGAAACGGCGAAACGGCGAAACGACGAAAACGAATGACGCACCACCTGACCCGGAAAAAATGACAGGGCCCGGGGAAACCGCGCCTGAGTTGGCGGGAGGAAACAGCTGACGCCGTCTAATTTCAATTCGGGTAAGGGCGACGTTCTGCGTGGTGACCTGTTTTGCACAGCCTGCTCAGGCACCGCATGGCGACCATTAATTTACTCCGTTTCTGCTCCCTCACATCCTCACTCACGAGCCATCGCGCCACTCAAGGGCGGAAAGGCTAGAGACGGACTGGCACTTGCAATGTAAGTTAAGATAGGGTGGGGGGATCGCTCTTTCCTTTCTCGCTGTTAGAACAGAAAAACACTCAGTTTCTCAAACCTTCGTCTCGTCCCTCTCGCTGGTTTTGCGGGCCCCTATTCTTAGCACATCGACATTCCCGTAGCTCCATAAAAAAAGAAGCCCCGAAATTTTAGAGAAGGCAACTCTGTCCTCAAGCCGTTGCACAAGTGTGGCTCATTTTGTAGTGCCGATGCAGACGCGGCTTTCATTCACAGATGGGGCACCGGCTATCGTATCGTACTCCGTACATATTTTGCGTAGTTCGACAACGATGCCAGTCGAGCCTGTCTGCCGTTGAACGCGGTCGCCCTTTGCCTCTGTTCCCAGCGACTTCCTAAAACAGCAATCCACAAACCACTAAGAGAAGCGCCTCGCCCCTTCCTGTTCGTAATGCGCTCCGACGTACGAGCACAGCATCACTCGCCCGTCTTCGTAAACAGTGCGCGTCGTTGTAGTGAGTTGGATACTCGTGCTCGTCGCTGCATAGCGTAACACGCCGTAGTTCTTCCGAAACCTGGGCGACGTTACGGAGTACTTGCAACGGGAAACTACCCAAAACCGGAGAGACAGGGAAACAGAGAGACAGCGCGAGACACAGCTCCTGCGCGCCCCGACTTGCGTATTGCATTCTTCACCGTCGTCGCTCCTTCCCCCTATTTTTAAAATTTTTAATACTAAAATTTTGTCCCTCTTTTCCCTTTGCACCCCCCTCCCTACCCACTCTTTTTGGCAGCAACGACCGCCAGCACAGGCTCTTACTGGCTCTTACTGGCTCCCACCCCAACACACTCCCCCCTTTCTTCCCTGCTCTGGTCCTTCCTCGTCCTCCCCGTGCCCAAGCCTTTTCCCACTTGCCCATTTTCGGACATCTTTCAGGACCTTACAACTGTCCCTTCCGCCTGTCTCTTCCTCTCTCTCTCTCTCCTCTTCAATCACTTCAAAGACTTCAACGCGTTTCTTTCGTTCAGATTCACGAATTGGCAAACCGCTTGGTTTGGGATCCTTTTCTTTTTTAATCCTTCTTACGCCTTTGTTCCCTTCTACACGCTCGTTTGACCCGTTTACCATACTCAATCTTTTGTGCCACGGTTTCCTCTTCTTCGATTTACCGCTTCGCTTTCGTCTCGACTACCGTCATTAATACCAAAAAACCATCAGAATGAAGGGTACGTTCACTACATCTCCGGCAGCGCTTCTGCTTTCCGCCCTGATTCGTGTCCTTCTCCCCTACTCTGTACTGTCCCTTTTCGAGCCGATCTGCTCCCATGAGAGCTTCTCTGCCCGTGCCTCTAGGGATCCCCCCCACGGGTGCCGGTCTAGCTCAATTGCTTTATGCTTTATGCTTTATGCTTCCTGACGTTCCCGTTTAACTAACATGCTATCTTTCCCCACCTTGCAGCTCTTATTCTCGTCGGTGGCTTCGGCACGCGTCTTCGGCCCCTCGTATGCAGCCATCCCCTTTCTCTCGCTTCTGCTTCGCAATGGCTGCGCTGATTGCAGATCGCAAAGTCTCGATCCCCCCAAACTAATGCCCATTCCCTCCCCTTTTCTCTAGACCCTTACGCTGCCGAAACCCCTCGTCGAATTCGGCAACAAGCCTATGATCCTGCACCAGATTGAAGCTCTGGCCGAAGCGGGAGTCACTGATGTCGTGCTCGCCGTCAACTATCGCCCCGAGGTGATGGAGGGCCGCCTGGCCGAGGTGCGTTTATTCTGCAATGAAGCACATTGGAGGAGGGAGGAGGGCTGGACGACACTCACTGCACGCGCATGAACAACGGCTGGATTGAGATATAAACCGACACGTTACTGACATGCCTTGCTTCATAGTTCGCTGATAAGTTCGGCATCAACATCACCTTCTCTATCGAGACTGAGCCCCTGGGCACCGCCGGTCCCCTAAAGCTGGCCGAGAAAGTACTCCGGAAGGACGACTCACCGTTTTTCGTCCTCAACTCCGATATCATTTGTGACTTTCCGTTCAAGGACCTTGCCGCCTTCCACAAGGCACACGGCGACGAGGGCACCATTGTGGTGACCAAGGTCGAGGAGCCGTCCAAGTACGGCGTCATCGTCCACAAGCCAAATCACCCGTCGCGCATCGACCGCTTCGTCGAGAAGCCCGTCGAGTTTGTCGGCAACCGCATCAACGCGGGTCTCTACCTGCTCAACACTTCCGTGCTGGATCGCATCGAACTGCGCCCCACGTCGATTGAGCAGGAGACGTTCCCCTCATTGGTCGCCGATGGCCAGCTGCACTCGTTCGATCTCGAGGGCTACTGGATGGACGTCGGCCAACCGAAGGATTTCCTGACGGGCACCTGCCTGTATCTGTCCTCGCTGACGAAGAAGGGCTCCAAGCTGCTCACCCCGGCCACGACGCCCTTTGTGCACGGCGGCAACGTGCTGATCGACCCCACTGCGAAGATCGGCAAGAACTGCCGGATAGGTCCCAATGTCACCATTGGCCCGGGCGTCGTTATCGGCGACGGTGTACGGTTGCAGCGCTGCGTGCTCCTGGCCGATTCCAAGGTCCGGGACCATGCGTGGGTGAAGAGCACCATTGTTGGCTGGAACAGCACAGTCGGCCGCTGGGCCCGCCTGGAGAACGTCACCGTTCTGGGTGACGACGTCACAATTGGCGACGAGATCTACGTCAACGGCGGCAGTGTGCTCCCTCACAAGAGCATCAAGGCCAATGTCGATGTGCCCGCTATTATCATGTAAATGGGGATTTTTGTTCGATCGACAAAACAGTGACTACGGATCGGCTCTTCCGGGATCGAGCCTGATTTTCGTGTTGCGCCCACAACCCATATCCTCCCGCTCTTCTTCTTTTGACACCACCCGATCAAAATCTTCCTATACCCTGCTTCATCTATGAAAAACCTTTTATTATTCATCTGAAGGATTCTTTTCGATTATCGCAAACATGTTTTGGTCATCATGTGCCTATTTTAAGGACCGGCCACTGTCCTAGCCTTCCATCTACCCTTTTTGACCTTTCTGATACTTCTGCCCCCTAAGCCATGTCATATATTGTGGCTATTTTTTGATTTCAATCCTGTTTCTCCGGTCAGGTTTCCATTTAATCCATCCCGCCTTTGTCCTTTTATTTTACGTGGGAAGGAATTAAGAAACGAAGCTCGAACGCCGCTTTTTAAAAAACACATCTCTGCTCTTTATTGAGATACATAGAAAAAGACCTTGGAATGGCCTGGCGTCGGAATAGCACATGCTGAGATACAAATGTACTTGTTGCGCAAAGCCTGGCCTTGCGATATATTTTTTGTTTGTCTGTTTTGACTGTTCTTGTTGCTCATCTCAATGGGACTTCATAAAGGCCTTTCTTTTTTCTCTTTGGTCCCTAGTCAAGTATTGGACGCAGTAGCGGAACATGGACAGCACAGTCTACAACGCTTTACTTTCTGACGGTGCTCTGTAGTTTTCCCAACATGCTCACCGGAACAGGCGTGCTCTCTGGCCGGTTTCTGGTTGGAGGCAGCTTTCGGTCGAGTGAGACAAATCTTCTCGACTGGCATGTGGTGCTCGTGAGGGCTGAAAACGGCCTCCTTTGTTTTGCACGTACGGCCCCTGAGAGAGAGAAGCGGGCCCCCTCCAGGAACGGACAATCATTTCAGAATGTCTCAGACCAATTGATCCCCGAATTTCGCCGTTTGCTGCCGATCAGGACGTGTATTGGTTGGTACCCCCCGACTTGCCATGCGTCTGGCTAGGGCCGATGATGTCAATGGGACAAAGAAAGGTGTATTGTGTAAAAAAAAAAATAAGCCAGCTGTCTATTCCAAAAATCGCTAATCCGACCCAACACGATCCAAATCTATTATGTGTGTTGTTGTTTTCCGGTGTAGTCTATGCAACAGACACACACGCTCGCTTGGCTTTTCCATGTATTAATCCGCCTCGCTCCTAGCCCATGCCCCCCCCAACCCCATGTTTCTCCTATTTGGCTTCCGCGGTTGCTGGCTTTCCTTCGTCGGCCGTCTCGACATGCTGCACTTGCGGCTTCGCCGTTTCGCCTTCTGCTACTGGCTCCGCATACCCCTTCGTCTCCTCTTCCTTCAACCGCTCTTCCTCTTCGGCCTCCTCCCGCGCAAGCGCCTCGTCGGCGTCTGCCTCGTTCCGCACCCACCCGCGGCTCATCTCCACGGCCTGCTCCCACTTGCGCACCATGCGCCTGATCCGCGCCCGGTCGTGGCTCGGCCGGAACACTGTCCGTCCGGTCCGGTTGACGTCCCGCAGGTCGGTCAGCTGGTCCCACACGCCCGTTGCGAGGCCCGCCGCAATCGCCGCGCCTAGGGCCGTCGTCTCGCGCATCGCGGGACGGTCGACAGGGATGCCGCTCACGTCGGCCTGGGTCTGCATGCACAGGTCGCTGTTAGACAGGCCGCCGTCGACAGCCAGGTTCTCGAGGCGCTTGCCGCTGTCGCGCTCCATGGCGTCGAGGATCGCTTTTGTCTGGTAGCAGGTGGCCTCGAGCGTGGCCCGGGCGATGTGGCCCTTCTTCGTAAACTGCGTAATGCCGACTGCAGAGGGGCTTGTAAGTAAAGTGGGACACATGACGAAAGAAATGGAAAGGTGGGAAGGGAAGGGATGACGTACACAATGTACCCTTGGCGTCGTCAATCCAGTAGGGCGCAAAGAGGCCGCTAAAAGCTGTGACGAACACCACGCCACCGTTGTCTGGGACGGACTCTGCGAGTTCCGTGATCTCGTGCGACTCTTTCGCAAAGCCAAAGTTATTGGTCAGGAATTTGACACCGGCGCCGGCCACGGCAATACTGCCCTCCAGAGCGTAGATTGGTGGACTACCCTTTCCAAAGTCGTATGCGACCGTCGCCAGCAGGCCCGACCGGGAGATGACCGGCTCAGTACCGACATTGTAGAGCAAGAAGCAGCCGGTGCCGTATGTGTTCTTGGCCTGACCCGGGTGGAAACCGCACTGGCCAACAAGGGCACTGGACTGGTCGCCCAAACAGCCGGCGATGCGGATGCCCTCGAGGACCCCCTCGGCTATGACGCCAAAGGCTTCGGCGTCCGACGACGGCACAATCTTAGGCAGTTTTACCCTTGCCGGGTCAATGCCAAAGAAAGAGAGTAACCGGTCGTCGTACTTGAGCGTCTTGAGGTTCATGAACATGGTGCGGCTCGCATTGGTGCTGTCGGTGACATGGACGCCCTTGCCGTCGAGACCACCATGCGGGCCACCGTTCAGCTTGTAGATGAGCCAGGAGTCGACCGTGCCAAAGGCCAGCCGGCCGGCGTCGGCGGCCTCGCGCACGGCGTCCACATTCTGCAGCAGCCACATCAGCTTGACGCTGCTCGGGTAGGTGGAGAGTGGCAAGCCGCAGATGTCGTGCAGGGCTTCGGCCTTGGGCCGCTCTTTCAGCTCGCGCACAAGGGTCGTCGTGCGCGTGTCGGGCCAGACAACGGCATTGTAGAGCGGTTCGCCGGTCTCCGTGTCCCAGACGAGGGCGGTCTCACGCTGGTTCGTGATGCCAACCGCGCGGATGAGCAGCTTGGGATGGCCAAGGTCAATGAATTTTTGGACAGCCTTTTCTATGCATTCCTGGACGGACGCAAGCAGCGCCATGGGGTCATGCTCGTGCCATCTGTGAAGGAAGAGGGGTCAATTCTCAATGCTCGCGCACATGCCGGATAACGAGAAGACAAGGAAAACTCACCCAGGCCGCGGATACAGGTTCTCAAACTCCAGCTGGTGGCTGGCAACGGGCACGCCGTCGCCGTCAAAGATGATGAAGCGTGAGGATGTGGTGCCTTGGTCTATGCTGCCGACGAACCATTTGCGCTTCCTCTCTTCCTCGGTGACGGCAAGATCTGCGGGGAGCTGCTCGGCCTGTGGTGTCGTCCGCTCGGAGGCTGTCGCCGTCGCGAGCTCTGATGCCTCATCGTCCAGCTGGTCGATGCGCAAGCGTTTTGGCTTGGGCTGGTAGGCTGCCGGGTTGGTAGGAAACTCGATTTGGGTGGTGTCGGCCATCTTGGGTATGGTTGCGGCGGAGTGTGACGGCTTGCTGGAAGTAGAAGAAGAATGTGAAGAAGAAAAAGAAGACGTTGACGAGAAGCCGCGAGCTTGTTCTCGTTGCAACGGCTGCTGGAGGCTCCGGAGACGCGCGAGCAATGACGGCAGCTGTGGGCGGCGACAGAGCGGTTCGGTAGCACGTGGGGGAGGACAGGAGGCGATGAGTGACGTTGTATCGGCGGAAAAGTTGGTGGTCGCAGCTCGAATGCAGGAAAATCCGAGTGGGAAAAGGACGTCACCCACCACCTGCCAGCCCTAGCTCCAGGGGAACACGAAGGAACGGAATGGAGGGTGTGCGCGCGGGTCAAATGACACCGGGCGCAGACTGGGCGGCCGGGAAAGAAATGGGCGGCGGGCGAGGGGAGATGATCGTCGGGGGCGGGACGAACGGGGAGGCGAAACGACCGTATGAAAGACTGGGGATGGAAACGAAGGAGAGGAAGACGAAGGAGAGGAGGAAAACGAAGAGGAAAACGAAGAGGATGAAGAAAGGTCACAGGGAAGGAAGAGCGACGAGCCCGGGAAGGAGCGCACGGCACAAAAAGGGCGCAGGCGTCCCAGGCGAGAAGGCATGGTTTCTCACGATTTCCTTTCGCAACTAACACGCTGCTGGCTCGCTCGTGACCGAATGACACGCCTGTTTTTTCCTCCTCCAGCTGCTCTGGCCATGTTTTCTCCGGCTGCTCCAGTCTAGACCTGGCCTCCCCCAGTTTTACCCTACGGAGGCTCTCCCCGCGCTGCTGGGCAGCCCACTGATTGGCGGAAGATCTGTAGTGGGGCGTTCTAGAGCCCAGCGAAGTCTCTCCGTGGCCGGAGCAGTTCGCTATAATTGGAACCAAGTTGCCGAGGCCGCTAGTAGCCGCTGTACGGACGCATTACAGCTGTCACCGGCTGGCAGTGTCTGTATTAGCAGATGTGAGGAGTTCGCGGGAGCGGATCGACCCAAAGAAGAGAGTCGGTTGCTCGCAAAAGACAGTGAAACGTAACGACAGGGAATTATGTTCATGGCAGGTTGCCTGGGTTTTTTTGTCTTTTTTTTATTCGCTGCTTTGATAGTTAGTCTGTCCCCGATGCGGTGAGCTGGATGTTGCCGCGTTCGAACGTACCTCAATATCACTTCCTCAATACAACTCCTTTAATATAACTCCTTCAATATCAGTCGTTCGATATCAGTCCTTCAATATCGCTTCCACAACACCAGCATCACTTTCACATCGCTTTCTTATTATGACTGTCCTCGACATAACTTCCCCAATGTCACTTCCTCGTCACAACTACCTCACCATCACTTGCTATTTGGTTCTATGATTCTTTGTTTCTGGCACGACCCTGCAACTATATCAATTTACGAACACTTTGAATAGACGTAGAATTCCGATTACTGGTGGATTTGATATGTATCCTGTTGTTATTAGATTTGATTGTGAAACGCATCTCAGTTGTGAGTACCGCCTGATTAGTCTTCTGACAACATGTATAAAAGTGATATTCATGGGATTGGCGTAGAAAATTGCGAGGGCCACTTGACTGGCACTTGACTGGCACTTGCGAATAGTTACACGCCGCACATGGGTCGCTCCAAGTGGGAGAGTGCCAAGGTAGAGAGCCTGAGATGGCTGCGATGTGAATATAATGAGATCCCTGCGGGCCTGCGCATCAATTTATCACCAGAATCAGATCATCAGATTATCGAACCATAAAGAATGTGATCTCTTTATCAAAAAGGAAGGTGCAGGTATCAAAATAGAGGGCTCTGTGAAGAGATGCGCACAATTTGAAAAAAAAAAAATTTTGTCCCCCCATGGGCTATAAAAGCCCAGCCCGTCTCCCCCTTCCTCTCGTCTCCCTCTTCCTCTCGTCTCCCTCTTCCTCTCTTCTCTTGTTCCTTCACTTCAATTCTTTACTTGGGTCGTCGGGCGTGCGTGCTTTGACACCCAGATTATATGGTCTTTGGTTCTATTCATGATGACGCCTTAGGACAGGGGAAACTTGGTACTCTCTTCATCGACCCCCCGGCGGCCTTGTCACACGGCGTGGAAAACATCGTTGAGGCACAAGCAGTTGAAATGCTGTCTCAGATGAAGATCCAGAGGTACTGCGGCGCCCAGTTGTGAATCATACAATGGTTCGTTATGCTGCCCACATTGTTGGTGCCAAATGTCGGCAAGACGATAGCCCACAATCAACGCCATGAGCAAGATCAGACGCAATCCTGCCATAGCTTGTTGCCTGAGCACGCCCCGCGGCAAACGCTGGTCCAAAGCAGTCACGGACATGCACCCTGAATTTTCGCAATTCTATGATGCCCAATGGAACGGAAATATTTTCTTTCTCTGCTGAAGACCAAAGTTGGTATGTTGATGTTATCCACAAAGAAGGCGAATCACCTAAAACACCAAAAACTGACTGGAGATACATCACAGGCAAAGATGGCACACGAATCGGGATTCGACGGTTCCAGGGTTCGTCTGCTAGCACCATACGCGGGCTAATGTCTAACTCATTAACCGCATAGTCCGGCTACGCCAGAGTCGAAAGTGATCCTGCCGCTGGCACGCCCAATCGAGACGCCCGGCTCAGGCTCTCTGGAGGGCTTGACTCTCACGCCGAGGCTCAAGAAGGCAATGGTACACGATGATGCGGAAGAGTTGCTGTGTCGGCGCCCTCATCTCATCCTGATGATGCCATCGTTGGCATGAAGGAGATCATTGATAAGTGCGCCGGTGAGCTGGTGAGGGCGACGTTCTCTTTAAGCTCATAAAAACGGCGGCAAGACAGGACAAAGATGGCCCCACGGTGAAGGATGTGGAACAGGACGACTACAAGTCGATTCTCAAAAGAGGAACAATAGTGGCCAAGAAATTGCTAAAGTCCACGCCGGAGTCCGCGAAGACTTCACCGCAGTCCGGACTGGAGATTGGCCTTTTTCACCCGGTGGAAGACGACCCTTTCTATACCAGGCGACTAGTGAAGAAAGACGTTGGCCGCGTACTTGTCAATTAAGACCTCGCGACAGACGCTACAGTTTAAAAAAATCAAGCTCGACCAACTCAAGCTCGAGCTAAGCTGGAGAATATCATATCCCAGATCGCTCTGCCCGACGAGAAGTGGCACGCTGGGCGCATCGATCTCGGCACGGTGACTACAAAACACAGAGAGAATCACTGCCGGCAGAGCAGCCAAAGCTGATGACCAGGCACATCTGTCCTTCGGACGGTGGGCGCTCAACTTGCCGGGAACTGGACAGCCGAAGTGGCTCAAGGTCCATGAGAGACGCTCGACGACTGGGCTTATTTCAATGCCGCGATTCGCTCTTGATGCGAAATTGACCAAGGCTCGTGACACAGCTGACCACAAAAACAGAGTCAACCTCGCTCTGGTGCACGAGTGCACAGGTGTGCATAGAGTCAGTCGTCGCAGCCCATATTGTTCATGCCAATGTGGGCGAGAAGACAGCCCAAGCTCTATTTGGAGGAGACGAGCACATCTGGAGCAGCCAAGACACAAATGTGGTATCCTCATCGAAGAGGCCCATTGAAAGGCTCTTTGACCTTGCAAAAGCAGTGCAAATTTCTGGCTTACGAAAGCTGTGAACATTTTACACCAGCACCGGCGACAACAAGATGCTTTCATACCTTTACCGCCGTCCGGATTAGTCTGTTGTTGGTGTGCTAGTGACGCCAAATTGGTAGGGTTGTCCCGGGTTCCGGCTGTTCCTCCTTTCCGAAGACCTTGGGCGCAGACGGATGTTCCACGTGTGTGGCGACGACCCGGATGGAAGACAACTGGTCTTCAGGAACGATTTCCGCCGTGACAAAAAATACCTTCACTTCAGATTCGCCATGTCTCTTCTCCGGCATCGTCGTGACGGAGTATCCGGGTAACACGGCGAAGCAAGTTTCTTTGAGCCTGCGCACGCGCCTAGGCTCCGACTTCTTCAGCACCAATCCAGTCTTGTTAGGCAGATACCTTAAGCGCTCGATCCTTTACAAGTTCTCGCGATAGCTTGAGTGCGACACGGACGACGCGAAACGGTTCTGGGGAGCAGACGAGACCCTCATGCAGCCGCTGACTGCGGGGAGCGACGACATGGTATTACCGCCACCACCATGTGATCCCTCCCATAGATAGGCCGCTTGGGTGGGCGACGTCCTGATAGTGGTCGGTGTTTTACTTTGGCGACGTTGGTGAGCGTGGAAATTACCCAGCAGGATGTACAAGCCGGCGACGACGAGGGTGAAGGCAGCGCCGATGAGGATAGCGACGCTGATGGCAATGGTGATGTGGATAGTGTTGAGGACAGCGATGGTGAGGAAGTGAGGAGGAATTGAAGATTGGAAGTAGTCGAGGGAGTGATGATGCAGAAGTGGTATCGAGAGTAGCGAATTTACGGGACTGATGTCGAGGAAGGCGATGTTGAACACGAGAAGCTGTTCGTCTGTCACCACCACTGGCTGTCAGTGATTTTCAAGTTTCAAGAGAGACTGCTTTTCCCTTTTCTTTAGAGACAGGATGAATGCAGTGAGGTTGCATGCCATACATGAGATGGTTGAAGCGGTTGTACGATACTCGCACAAGAAAGTCGGCCTCCCATGTCACACTCGATCACCACACCTTCTACCAATCCGTACTGCGTGTCGTATCGCCCCGCCGCTGGAGCGCAGCTGGCCGCTAGCTGACTTGGCCCGCCATTGTTGGCAAATACTGGCAACTACTGGCAAATACTGGCAAATAGTGCCGCGAAGAATCTTGCCCGATGCAGACCATCATCTGTGCTTCTTTCCCCATTCTGGTTGAACCTGTGGGCCTGGCCCAACCCCTGCAGGCGGCGTGGCTGATCGCTAGCCCGCCGGCTGGGCTGCGCGTTGCCGCTCTCAGCTGCTGCCGGGACACGCAGACACATGCACGCCCAGCGGCCGCCATGACATCACTAACAAGCAAGCGGCCTAGTTTGCGTTCTCGAAAGGGGAAACACGGCCGAAAAAGGATATAATTAGTGCTGCTGGACCGGGCGGGCGTGCGTGTACCAACGGCGGACGGGCCAGAACGGCGGCGAGCCAGGAACGAAACCGAAAAACGACGAGGACGTCGGCTCGATTAGAAAAAAGGGAAAAAGGAGCAGACGAGACAGGACGACGCGACGGCCGGGATTGTCAATAAAAAGGGGGCATGATATCTGCGCGATGCGTTGTGCGCTCGCCGGGCTCTTATTCAGCCATTGCCAGACATCCGTGACCTTTCTTGGGCCTCACTTTTGCTTCCTTTCTCTCTCTCTCCCCTTCTGTCTTTCCCCCTCTCCTCCCTCTCCCCCCCCTCCTCCACGCCGGCCATGGTCCTCAACACCGCCACCGTCTCGCTGGCGGTCACGCCGACGGTCGTGTCCAACTTCTTTTCTCACGTGCGTCTTCGAGTCCCCTGGACCTCCTCTTCCTCCTCCTCTTCCTCCTCCCTACTAATAACACAGTACTTCAACCGGACCCCCCGGCGCCAGCGGCCCACCGCCCACCTCTCCTACGACCAGGGCCTGCACCTCGTGCGCACCTTTCTCGTCTATGCCTCGCACCACACCGTCGAGGAGGTCCAGGCCTTCATGTCCCAGTGGGTGCCGGCGCCCGCGTGGATCCGCCTCGAGGTCGTCACCATCCCCGCCGACCAGCTGGCCCGCGCCGCCGCCGTGCTCGAGACCCAGCTCGGCCCGGACGGGCTGCGGCGCGTCGGCGGCCGGCACTGGTGGCAGTGGCGCAAGCCCAGCAGCGCGCTGCAGGCCGAGTGGATCGAGATGAAGTCGGACCACGCCGCGCGCAGGAAGCAGGAGAAGCAGGGCGAGCAGGGCGCGGGCGCGGGCGCGGGCTCGTCCGGCACGCCCGGCACGTCCGGTCGCCGCGTCATGTTCTACGTCCACGGCGGCGCCTACTACATGGGCAGCGTCGACGAGCACCGCTACCAGCTGCAGCGCCACGCGCGCAAGCTCAAGGCCCGCGTCTTCGCGCCGCGCTACCGCCTGGCGCCCCAGTTCCCCTTCCCCTGCGCCCTGCACGACTGCCTGGCCGCCTACCTGCACCTGCTCGCCCTGCTCGCCCTGGAGGGCCAGGACGCGAGCACCGTCGTCCTGGCCGGCGACTCGGCCGGCGGCGGCATGGTCCTGGCGCTGCTCGTCGTCCTGCGCGACCGGGGCATCCCGCTGCCCGCGGGCGCCGTCCTCATCAGCCCCTGGGTCGACCTGACGCACTCGTTCCCGAGCCTGACGGTCGACTGCCCGTTCGACTACATCCCGCCCTACGGCTTCCACCAGCGGCCGTCCATGGCCTGGCCGCCGCCGACGGAGGCCGTGCTGGAGGAGATGCACAAGATGAGCGCGAAGGCGCGCGCCGAGTACCACAACGCGAAGCGGAGCGACAGAAATGGCGGCGGCAATGGCACCGCCACGCCGGGGACGCCCCTGTCGGGCGCCGAGGCCGAGGCACACGACGCGGCCGCGCGCGCCATGTTCGCGGCCAACCGCCTGACGCTCGTCGCCGACGACGGCAGCGAGGTCATCGAGGTCCGCGAGCAGATCCAGCTCTACACGACCAACGACATGCTGGACCACCCGCTCGTCAGCCCGGCCCTGCAGCCCACGCTCGGCGGCCTGCCGCCGCTGCTCGTCATCGTCGGCGGCGGCGAGATCCTGCGCGACGAGCAGATGTACATCGCCCACAAGTGCGCGGACCCGGCCCGGTACGCACCGCCCCCGGCCGCCCTGACGGACGAGGCCAGGGCCCAGATCGCGCAGTTCCCGCCCACGGACGTCCAGCTGCAGGTCTGGGACGACCTCTGCCACGTGGCGCCCACGCTGAGCTTCACGCGGCCGGCCAAGTTCATGTTCCGGTCCATTGCGCAGTTTGGCGCCTGGGCGCTGGCCCGCGCCCAGAAGACCGGGATTGACATCCTGGCCGACGACGACATCTCGGTCATCTCGGCCTCGAGCTCCGACCTGGAGGTGCCCGCAGACGCCGCGCCTCCTCCTGCTGGTGCTAATGATGCTTCTGCTGCTCCTCACCAACTAGACGCCGACACGCCAGCGAAGACGACCAAGAACAAGGACAAGAGCAAGGGCAAGAGCAAGGGCAAGGAGGGAGACGCCGGCAGCGCGCTGCAGATCGGCAAGGCCGGCGACCCCCTCCCGCCCTTCAAGAGCCACATGATCCGCCAGCGCGTCACCCGCCACGGCGCCGTCTACCCGCTGGCGGCGGCCTCGGCGCTCCCCGGCCCCAAGATGGCACTCGAGAGGCCCGACCTCGTCGGCGTCCCCAAGCAGGGTCCCGTCGACAAGTGGACGCGCGTCAAGCAGCAGTGGGACCGCCGCTACGCGCGGGACCGCAGCCGGGTCCTCAAGAAGCGCCTGCGCGACGCCGCCGTCGGCTTCGAGTCGTTCGGCCCCGGCGAGCACCCGCCGCCGAGCGCGCTGGCGGCGCGCATCAAGATCGGCGAGGACCTGACGGAGCGCGGGCCGCGCAAGCAGAACCACGGCATGGCGCTGTGGTCGCTGTGGGGCTCCAAGCACGACGAGTCGACGGTCGAGCGCGAGCAGGACGCGATCGAGGCGAGCGGCGCAGCCGGCGGCGACGGCGGCGAGGGCAGCGAGTCGCCGCGCGTGGTAAAGATGGCGACTGCCGACGAGACCGGGGCCAGCCGCCGCATCGTGCGGGACGAGCACCAGGCTGAGGGGCAAGCGGCTGGCGACGCGGAGAGTGCGGGCCACCACGGCACCGGAGACAGCGGCTCTGCCTCGGCCACGGAGAATGGCAGCGAGGACAGCAGCCCTCCGGGTCCTGCGAATGGGGATATCAACAAAAAGGGCAACGGCCTGCTCACCCCCGACGACGCCCCCGTCACGGGCGTCACGGGCAAGCGGCCCTTCCTGGGCGGCATTGCGCTGCCGTTCTCGCTCAACAAGAACGCCGAGACGGCCAGCATGGTGACGTTGCACTCTACGGAAGCTGAGCAACCTTCCAAGCCGACATCTCCCGGGCTGAGCATCGAGAAGGCGGTCGAGAAGACAAAGTGATTAGAGTTGAATTGCAGGCACACGAGCATATATACCCCCTACGATGGACATAATTAGATACGAGGTGACCATGATGGAGGCCTATGCATTATTCTTTTGTATATTCTTTCCCTGTTTCTTTTGTTTCAAAAACACCTACGAGCTGCCCTTGGGACCCCTCTGTGCAAAGCATTTTTCTTCTATACCAGCAGGCAACAATTCATAGCATAGTTTTTCAGTTTTGAATACCATTACCCATCACCCTACATCACTGAACCACCCGTTCATCAACAAAGCAACCTTCCGGAGCAGGACTCGGAACATATTGAGAAGAATTTACAGTTTTTATTTCATTTCTCTACCCTGTGTGTCTATCCCCGTGTCCTTTGTTAGACGACACAATGCATTCGTACAGATCCGTTTTATACACATTTTCGCAAAAAGTCAAAATCCACCGCCGCTCGAGGTATCGAGGCATCGCTGCCAGTCTATGCAAAACAAATAAAACTCCCATCCATGTTCCTTTTTTCTGCCCCTAATCCAGGCCGTTCTCGGCCTTCCACCGCGCCAGGTACGCCGCCGCGTTCCGGGGGCCGTTGGTCGTGTCCTCGCTGCTCGGGTACACGCCGAACGCGGGACGCACGCGCTTTGTCACAAAGGGGGTGAGCTGCCAATTCGTTAGCCAGTGCCAGAGCTGCCGACGGGACTGCATGCCGGGCTGCGCAAAAACGCCAAACGCACCTTGAACGCCTCCAGCGCCGGCACCACAAAGGTCCGCACCTTCGCGGGCTCGATGATGTAGCCGCCGCGCTTCGTGTGCCGGCCCATGGACCCCGTGCGCGTGCCCTTGTAGTAGCCCTTGTTGATGTCCTTGACCGTCAGCCGCAGCTTGCGGTACGGCCGCAGGAGGATGTCGGTGGCGCGCATGGTTGGGGTTTGCGGTGAAGGAGGGTGGGCGACGTGTGGTGGTCGATTGGGGACGGAGAATAAAAGTGGACGACGGATGGGATCCCCTCTTCTGTTCTTCCTGCTCAATTAAGAGAAATGACAGAAGCTACTTATGCTCGTCTGTCGCTGCGGCTGTAGAGGTGCGTCGCTTTCTTTGCGGTTCGTCGTCTGTCGGTGTCGAACTGGTGATCGAGGGCCAGAAGGCGGTTGATTTGCTTCAATTTTCAATGGCCCGGAGGTTTGGAAGCTCTGCAGACGGTGGCCCCACAAATATGGCTCACCGCCTTTACTCAAGTCGGCCAACTCAGGTGTCCGCCAATGCCCATTAAAAAGTGCGGCAGAAAACCCCACTAAAAAAAGTTGATCCCTGCTATAGAAAAAATGGCAGAAAATTTATATGGGCAAGTCTCTCGAGCATAGCAAAATTTCTGCTAGAGCAGCACCTTTATTTACTTGCTCCCGTGAAGACGGCCTTTTTTTTGCTTTAAAAGATACGAATCGGGGTTTTAAGAACATCTAAAGAAACCTTTTACTCCCTTCGAAAAACCCCCCAACAAACACAGCCATGCCGGGTCGCCAGGCCCACGGGCGGCCGCTGCTGGCAAACCCCAACAAGAAGCGGAAGAGCAAAGGCGCAGGCGGCGGTGGCGGTGGAGGAGGAGGACATGGCGGTGCAGGCGGCGTCCCGTCGGGGTCGCGCAGCAGCGGCGGCGCGCCCCGGAACCGGCAGGGCGCCCGCGTCGACGTCATGGCCCTGGCCGAGCAGCAGGTCAGCGAGACCCGGGCCAAGGGCGTGCGCTTCCGCGACCTGCACGCCGAGCGCGACCCGACCAAGCGGCGGCGGCACGATGACGATGACGACGAGGGGGATGACGAGGACGGCGAGGGAGAGGGCGGCGCCCCCAAGCGTCGCCGGCCCAACCGCGACGACGGCGAAGGCGCGGACGGCGCGGGCCGCGGCGGCGACTCCGACGACTCCGCCGACGAGCTGCACAGCGACAGCGACGGCAACGAGTGGCGCGAGGGCGTCGGCAGCGACGACGACGACTCGGAGATCGACAGCGACGAGGCGTTTGGCGAGAGCGACGACGAGATGGTGGACGCGTTCTCCTTCCGGGGGAGCTCGTCGAGCCAGAACAAGAACAAGAAGCAGAAGCCGGCGAAGAAGCCCCAGAGAAAGTCTGCCGAGGATGACTTTGACGGCTTCGACGACGACGACGACGAAAACTACTCGGACGAAGACGTAGGCGACGACGGCGCGGACCTGGGCGACGACGCCATCGACCTGGCCCAGGCGCTGGACATCATGTCGTCGGACGAGGAGGAGGAGGGCGCTGCCGCCGCGAAGAAAGAAACAGCGCGGGAAAAGAAGCTGCAGAAGAAGAAGAAGCAGCAGCAGCAGATCGACGAGGACGACTCTTCTGCTGCCGAGGACGAGGACGACGCTCCGTCCATGTTTGGCTCGGACAGCGACGACGTCGGCAGCGGCAGCGACATCGGCAGCGGCAGCGACGAGCAGTCGTCGACCGAGTCCTCGGACTTTGACAGCGACGACGAGGACGAAGATGAGGACGAGGACGAGGAGGAGGACGAGACTGCCTTTGGCGGCGAGACCACCATCCTCGACAGGCTCGCCTCGGCCTATGCTGCGGGCGAAGGCGGCGGAGGCGACGAGAGCGACGACAATGCCGCCGCCAAGCCCTTCCGCATGCGGCAGATCGACTTCGACCGCGCGGACCGCAGCAGCGCCGGCAAGGCCAGGCTCGGCGTCCCCCTCCTGCCCATGCAGCAGGACCAGAAGCTGCGCGCGGCGGCCGCCGAGAAGGCCCACGAGACGCTCGACCGCTGGACCGAGACCGTCAAGCAGAACCGCCGCGCCGAGCACCTGGCGTTCGACGTGGCCGGCTCGCTCGCCGGGTCCGGCCTCGACACGGCCACGCTGCTGCCCATCAGCCGCGGGTCGGCCCAGACCGAGCTCGAGAAGACCATCCTGTCCATCATGGAGGAGAGCGGCCTGGGGACCCAGGCCCAGGCCGACGAGCGGGCCGCCGACAGGGCCGCGCAGAAGAAGGCGCAGGAGGACGCCGAGGCCCAGCTGTCGCCCGAGGCCCTCAAGGCCCTCGTCGGCCAGAAGCGGCGCGCCCGCGAGCTGCAGTCGCGTGAGCAGGCGCGCGCCAAGCGCATCAAGAAGATCAAGAGCAAGGCCTACCGGCGCGTGCACCGGCGCGAGCGGCTCCGGGCCGAGGCGGACCTGGAGGGCGATGAGTTCGACAACGACGGCGGCGAGGACGGGGCCGACTCGGAGGAGGAGCGCGAGGCGCAGCACCGCCGCCGCGCGCTCGAGCGCATGGGCGCCAAGCACCGCGACAGCAAGTGGGCGAAGCGGGCCAAGAACACGAACCGGGCCGCGTGGGACGACGAGTTCCGCGCGGGGCTCGTGGACATGGCGCGGCAAGACGCGGAGCTGCGGCGGCGCGTGGACGGCGCCGGCGTGGGCGGGGCCGAGGTGAACGACGAGAGCGAGAGCGACGACTCTGGCGGCTCCGACGACGACGACTCGGACGACGCGGCGTTCAAGCTGCGGACGCGCCAGAAGCTCGCGCAGGCTGGCGGCGGCGCCGCTGCTGACGACGGCGCGCCGAAGGGCCTCATGGGCATCGCGTTTATGCAAAAGGCGGAGCTGGCGCGCAAGAAGGCCAACGACGAGGCCGTGGCCGAGATCCTGCGGGACCTGGACCGGGGCAGCGGCGACAGCGACGACGACATGCTCCTGCTGGACGGGGCAGAGGACCAAGACGACGCCGACGAGCCCGTCGGCCGCCGCACGTACGGGCCGAGCGCCGCCAGCAGCGGCCAGACGAACGTAGTGTCGTCCCGCGCTGCCGGCCTGAACCGCCGCAGCAGCAAGCAAGCCGCTGCTGCCGAGCAAGAGGACGAGGACACCCTGCCAGCTTCCGAGCCTGCATTGGAATTTGCCCAAGACACGACCGGCACGGCGCTTGCTGACTATACGTCTCACACGTCCGCCCCTGGCGACGCGGGCTCGTGGACGGTCGTGCCCAAGAGCGGCAAGAAGGCAAAGAAGGACAAGAAGACTACGACTGCTGCGGGGGCCGCGCCCGACCTCACCCCCGGCGGCGCCGTCGTGCTGGAGGCTGTGGTGGACGACCTGCTGGCGCAGTCCAAGGCGGCGGAAGAGCAGGCGGCGGCCGAGGCGGCCCGACCGGCGAAGACGAAGCCGGCCAAGAAGGCCAAGGTGACCGTCGCAGCACCGGCCAGCGGCAACGACTCGGAGACGTCGTCGTCGGGCTCCGACGACGACAGCGACGACGGTGACGACGCCGACGACGCCGACCACAGGAGCACCAGCGGCAGCAGCCGCTACCGCTTCGGGGCCGAGAACGTGCAGATGCTGATGCAGGCGTTCGGCGAGGACGGGGCGGCGGAGGAGTTTGCCGCGGACAAGGCGCGGCTGGCGGCCGAGGAGGCCGAGGCGTGGGAGGACGAGCAGAGCGCCGGCAGGGGGAAGAAGGGCGGGAAGAATAGCAATGACTTTTTGCCCGGCTGGGGCGCGTGGATCGGCGACGGCATGAGCAAGCAGGCGGCGAAGCGGGACCAGAGGCGGCTGGCGGGCAAGGACAAGGACAAGGGCAAGGACAAGGACAAGAAGATCGCCGCCCGCAGAGACGCCAAGCTGGAACGGGTGATTATCAGCGAGCGGCGGGTGCGCAAGGTGAGTTCCGCACTCTCACAAAAGAAGCATCCCCCCCCCCACCCCGTGAATGTTTTTGCTAACCAAAGCTGCAGAACGACAAGTACCTGGCATCGCAGCTGCCGTACGAGTTCGAGACGCGCACCCAGTACGAGCGGTCGCTGCGGCTGCCCGTGGGCAAGGAGTGGTCGACGACGTTTGCCTTCCAGGACTCGACGAAGCCGCGGGTGCTGCGCAAGCAAGGCGTGGTGCTGCCGATGGCGAAGCCGTCGGTGTAGGGGGAGAGACAACGGCTGAAAAAACCAGGATACAAAATAGTACAGCACAGCAGCATAGAAACACAGCATTGCAAAAGGACAAAAGAGTAGACAAAAAGGGATATCGAAATTTTACAGCGTTTAACCAAGTAATGTTACAGATGACAAAAGAAAAAATTATTCCTAGACAGATGAATTTGTTGTGTGGTTTTTTGTTCTCTCTCTTCTTTTTTTCCTTTCGTTTTTTCCGTTTTTTTTCCTCTTCTCTCTTCTCCCTTCTCACGGACCAGACGAAATGCCCACAAGGCTGAGCATGCCCGACATGGCCTTGTCCAGGGCATCGCCGGGGCTGACGTAAAATGCCAGGGCAATGATGATGTACAAGCCCACGAGCTGGGGTTCGTTAGCAGAGCGGTCTTCAAAATGGAAGGAAAGTAAAAGGAGGGGCGACAAACTCACCATGGCTCCTTCGAGGTAGTTGCTCTTGCCGTCCTGGATGGTGTAGGCGACGACCAGCACGCTCAGGGCAAAGACGATGGTCTCGAAAGTCTCGAAGCGCAGGGTCATGGGCTGGTCGAGGATCAGCCAGCCGACAATGACGAGCGCCGGCGTGACGAGCAGGGCGATCTGGATGCTGGAGCCCAGGGCCACGCCGAGCGCCAGGTCCATCTTGTTGCGCGTGGCGACGACGCACGCGGTGACGTGCTCGGCGGCGTTGCCGACGATGGGCAGCAGGATGAGACCGATAAAGCTCTTGGAGACCTTGCCGGAGGCGACAATCTCGTCGATGCTGTCCACCAGGTACTCGGCGCAGACGGAGACGAGCAGCGTCACAACGACGAGGACGCCCGCGGCCGACCAGGGGCTCATGTGTTCCTCCTCCTCGCCGGCGGTCGAGGAGGCGTCGTCGTCGGCCACGTCGTCGGCGTTGAGGCCGTTGATAAAGGCCGAGGGTGTGGTCTCGGGATCGAAGAGGTTGGCGTGCGTGCGCAGCTGGAAGAACAGGAAAAGCACGTAGAGAAACAGCAGGATGATGGCGGTGCCGCGGGACAGGACGAGGATGGAAGCCTTTTTCGCTTCATCGTCGGCGTTGCCGTCGAGGGCATTATAAAGCTAGGGAGGAAGAAAACGCAAGTCAGCAGGACGATCTCGCAGCGTGTTGGATTCTGGTAAGATACAGCAGAAAAGGGCGGCTTACCGTCGCCGGGATGATCAGCGACGCCGAAGACAGGGCCATTAGCGAGCAGCTCGTCTGGGCCGTCACCGTGGCAAAGCTCTGCTCCATGGGGTTGTTGTCGCGGTCGCGCATGTTCCAGATGCCGCCGAGCAGGAAGCACATGCCGAGCACGAGCAGCAGGTTCGACAGGATGGACCCCAGCATGGACGCCTGCACGACTTCGATCTGGCCCTGGCGCAGGGCGACGATGCTGACGATCAGCTCGACGGCGTTGCCAAAGGTGGCGTTGAGCAGGCCGCCCATCGACTCGCCGAGGCGCACGGAGATCTCCTCGGTCGCAAAGGAGAGCACGGCGGCCAGCGGGATGATGGCGAAGAAGTTCAGGGTGAAGACCTTGCCGGCGCTCCAGCCGAGGGCGCCGGCGACGATGCCGAGGGGCACGAAGACGAGCAGCACGTTGACGGGGCTGGAGTATAGCGTGGCCTTGATGATGTTGAGCACGTGGGCGGCGCTGCGGGTGACGCGGTTGGGGCTGTCGTAGCCGGGCGTGTGGCTCTTGTCCAGGAGCAGCCGGCGCACGAAGCCGTGGTGAGCGCTGCCGCTGTGGAGGTGCGAGTGCGGCAGCGGGTGCGCGTAGGACGCCGTGGACCGCCGCGAGGAGGCGCCACCGACGAGCAGGGGCGCGGCCTCGCCGGCGCCGGCGAAGCTGCCTACACGGCTGCCGCCGCTGCCGTCAACGGCGTCATCGGACGAGACGGTGCCGTAGGGGCCGTTAACGATCTTGCGGACCTCTTCGCGGAAGGGCACGGAGGCTGCGTCGTGGTCATTGTTAGTCTGGCTGTTGGACGTGGCTTGCTGGGGTGGTTGAGGCATGGTGACGATCTGGGTTTGGGTAGGGACGGGAGAAGCAGAGAGCGAGGCGAGAGCACGGGGGGAGGTCCGATGTATGATATAAGAGGATGTCTCGTGTTGCAGTGGGAAATGCAACGTCAGATGAAGGCAGCGTGTCTCGGAATGGCAGTCGTCTCAGCCCATGTCTGTGAGAGAGGACACGAACGAAACAGACGGAAGCAGACGAACAGGAAGACGGGAAGACAGGAAGAGAAACACAGGAGATGGCACGACAGGACGATACGAGGAGAGGGAGAAGAAGGCGAGGCGCGATGCTCGTTTTTTTTTATCAGCACGAGGTGGTGTCGTCCATATTATAGTGTGAGTGTGATATAATCCAGGCGAAAAGCAGAAACAACGGTCGAATCAAGGGAAGCGCCTTGGCGGACTAGGGCCATTGGGGTCTGGGCTGGCGTCGCCCGCACTGGTACTTACACACCATGGTCGACGAGCGTCAACTAGAAAACCGAGAGAAAAAGAAAGAGAAAAAAAGAAAATGGAAAATAAAAGGGCGGACCGGCCAGATCGAAGGCGCAGTGGGGCGGCAACGGGGGCGACGGAGCTGGCGATGGAACTTGCTCGCCTGTCCCTATTCCTAAAGCAATGGAATATTGGAATATTGGAATAAGCTTCTGCGCTGCGTGCTGCCAGACAGGCAGATATTCCCAGAGCTACCCAAAAGAGGCTATGAGATTCTGGCGGCCGTGGGGCAAGGGATCTGCCGTGCAGCTTGGAGAGTCAGCAGACGACACAACACGGCAGGCCGCGGAAGAGCGAGAAACGGGGAGCGAGAAACGAGTGAGCTTCTCGGGTGAATTGCATGCTGCGAGACGGGGATCGGAGGCACAGGACAGGCACAATGGGCAGGGAACGTCCCGCAGCGTGATTCCAAGATACGTGTGGATTCTTCCACCCGGGGGGGGGGGGGGGGGGGGGGGGGGGGGGGGGGGTGGGGGGGGGGGGGGGGGGGGGGGGGGGGGGGGGGGGGGGGGGGGGGGGGGGGGGGGGGGGCGGGGGGGGGGGGGGGGGGG